>LNAC01000274.1:1448188-1465179 GCA_002007465.1 Ailurus styani
AGCCGGGGGGCCGCGCGGAGGCGGCGGCGGCGGCGGCCGCGGGGGCGCCGAGCTCTGCTGCAGCGGGAACCGCGCGCCGGCCTCGGGGGAGACGGGCCACCCGCCTGGTGGGGCTGGCGAGGGAGGCCCCGGAGCTCCGGCCCCGAGAGGGGGCTGGGGCCAGACTTTTGCAATCTGCCGGGCTGCGCAGGAAGCTCGGGCTGGTGAGGGGGGCAGAAAGCCAAGCGACTCTGAGCCCCCACATCCCCAGGACGCTTCACGGGAGGTGCGCGCAGAGCATCGGCGGCTGCCTGCCCGCCTGCCGTGGCGTGCGGGGCAGGGGTCCTGCGATCCCACCCGATGCGGAATCAGTGCCGTCCCAGGCCTGCACTGGGGATGGAGGGGGATTTCCTCGCCTCCCCCAGGCCCCTTGGTGGCTCGGGGCCGCGGTTCCCAGTGCCAGCCCAGCCGGAGCCGCCGGCCGGGGGCTGCAGTACCCTGCCTCACCCACCCGGACCGCCCACACCCGGGGGCTGGGCCTCTCTCCCGCACTCTGGGGCTGATTGCTTTATCTTTAGCACCCCGAACCTCTGCCTGGGCCTGCAGGGGTGGGGGCGGCTGCTTGCTTGGAGAGGCCCCGGGCTTGAAGGGGGAAGACCGGGAGGCCAGGAGATCTTCAGGCTGACCGTCCTGGGGCCTGCACACCCCAGCGGGGAGGGCTCCCTTAGGACTTGGTCTGCACCTGGCCCTGGGTGTGGAGGTGGGAGGCAGAAGGTAGAGGGATCACGCCACAGCCGGCGGTCAGGGTCAGGCCGGGCCTGAGAATCAGGTGAATGTGTACTTCCACCATCCCTCACGTATGCATCTCAAGGTGTGTTTCTGGGAGGCAGTGACAGGCTCCAGGTGGGGCCAGGCCTTTGGGTGGTGGGTTCTTGTCATTTTGTGCCCCTAGGGCTCTCCAGGGAGCCAAGAAAGAAGGGGCCACTGCAGGTGGCTCAGGAGGAGCTGTGGACAGCGCAGGCAAAGATGGGGCCCTCAGAGCTGAGCCAGGTCAGTCAGTCCCTGGGCTGCTGGGCACTCAGGTCAGCCCCTTACAAGGATCCACACAGCGGGCGTTGCCAAACGTGCCAGCAGCTGCAGAGGAAGGGACGGGGGGACAGACCGGTGGTGAGACACAAAGGGCCACCGAAGTAGCTGATGATCCACAGAACTTGGCCCTTGCTCCCACCCTCCCTAGGACCACCTGTGACATCTGGGCAGTCCTGGGCAGAGCCCAGTGACGACAAGAGCTGCTGAGGGACCCCCCCGTGCCCCTAGGCAGGCAGGTATCCAAGCCCAGGCCATGACCGACTCCCCAGATTCCCCATCGCCATTGGAGTTGCAGACGGTCAGGGTGGACATGGGAGGTCAGCCTCCCAGGGCGTACCAAATTTCCGTGAGTGCAGCAGTCACTCCAGGACCTCTGGGGTGAGGCCCAGGAATCTGCATTTCTAACAAGCGCATGGGTGAAGTCACCGACCAGACCACTCGAGTGGGGAGCATCTGCCCCAGCCCCTGCGGCCACACACAGGAATGCCCTGGGGCTGCCGACCCCAGGAGACCCTGGCTCCCTAGGCAGACAGTGGGGTTGGAGGTTAACCTACAGCATATTGGCTGTATTAGGCGAGTCAGTTCACCTCTCTGAACCTCAGGATCTTCCTCTGAGCAGGAGGACGAGAGCATCCTATCCTCTCAGGCCGAATGGGAGGGTCGAGTAAAGACAAAGTAGCGGCAAGCCTCTGAAAACTGCCTCAATGGCATCAGACCTGCGCTGTGGTTGGGGTGAACGTGCCCACGCGACCTGCGAGGAAGGTGCGCCACTCCCTCCGGGGCAGGGCGAATGCGTCCCCAGCTGGCGGTGTTTGGAGTTTCTGGAGGGGCAGCGGTAAGGCGAGAAGATGCCAGTGGGCCGTAGCCATCCGGAGTGGGTGTCAGCCATGAGCACAGTCGTCTCTGGGAAAACCAGAGCGTGCCCACTGGGCCAGCCTCTCACGTACCGTTTGCTCCGAAGCGGTGCACAGCGCGTGGCCGGGTGTCTCCAAGGGCCGGGAGGGATCCCGACTGCAGCCATTTCCTGGCTGTCTGTAGGGACACACGCTTCCAGGAGCCCACGCAGCTCCGTGGTCCAGGGTCAATGCGAAACATAATGACAGCTCATGGGACACCCTGCTGGAGTGAGACACTCCAACCCCCTCTGGAGTGAGACAGAGCCTCCCATGCCCCCTGGAAGTGGAGGCCACATGAGGAGGGGGCCCCGGCGGCCCCCGGGCCAGCATGTGGGATCAGAGCTAGCCTTCCCCGCAGCCCCGCCGAGGAGTCGCAGGTCTGCTTGAGTGAGGCCTGGGCTGTCTGTAGGCTGTGTAGGGTCTCAGCCGCACACCTGAGAGCAGGAGCGAATACGGGAAATCGCACAAGACCCAGGACGTGGTTTGTGACAGATCCGGATGCAGCATTTAAACAGGCAAGCGTTGGAAACATGCAGGCTTTCCAACTTGAAGTTAGAAGGTAAAACCTTAACCAACAGAATTCCGTTCTCTGTCAGCGCAGCCCCAGAGCCGAGCCTTTCCCTGCTGCCTGGGCTGGACCCCACGTGTGCGGAGACCAGGCCGTGTGCCCCCGGAGACACGGCGACTCTGTGATCCATTAGAGACACTTGTCGTCAGGCGTCCCTCCTCCCAGCCTCGCAGCGGTGCTGGCGTTTGTCAGAGTCCTCACTGTCCCCCGGACAACTTCGGGTCACCCGACACCAGGAGACGTCCGGCGGCAGTTGGGCTCTGGTATTTGTTAAGAGCTCCCCCGAGGGGCCCTCGGGTTCCCCACCTGCCCGGCCTGCTGCTGGAGCCCACCGAGGGCTCCCTGGGAGCCCCTCGGTTCCCCACAGGGCAACCCAGAGCCCTGGTCCCCCCACATCTGGCCACTCCTAGGGGCCCCGGGGTGGGACACAGGAAGACCATCGACCGTGGTGCATTGCGAGCGGCCCAGCCAGGGGTGAGGTCGATACTGGTCATCTTTCAGCGCAGGAAGGAGCTCGTCAGCAAGCCTCCCTGTGAGGCCCTCGTCTGGGGCCCAGGAGAAGACAGTTGTGGGGAGTGGGAGGGAAACCCCAATGCCACAGAACGGGATTTTGTCACAGTCGTGACTTACTATTAAGCTGCAGTGTCTATAGAGGAATCTTATTACCATATCCGATTGCGAAGCCGGGAAATCGCTCTGGGGAGAGATACGAGGGCCTTGAGTTTGGTAAGAAGGAGCGTCGGAGCACTGGTGATGGAGGGGAGACGCGACGCGGCGGGACCCTAGCTGGTCGGAGGGAGAGCGGTCCCTGCGGACGGTGAGTGCCGGCGCCTTCCTGAGGGCTGGGCTCTGAGCGCTGTTGATCTCTTCCTTCAGCTCTTAATCAAGATGAAATCACAGATAGCCTTGCTTGTCCTGGAAAACACTGGCAACCTCCGGAAGTTTCCATGGAGGGCGTGGCCTTTGCACCCAGCCGCCGGCCTCCCGGTTGCTTGTTGGAGTTGCTGACAGCCGGAAGCGCTCCGCGGGCTCTGGAACCCAGAGGCTTCTGGGGGGTGGTCGGGAATCCTAGGGTCTATTTGAGATTCGTTAGGAAGCTCTTCTCTTGTTAGTAATCGCTTTTGGGGGCAGCAACACCGCTCATCGCAGAACATTTAGCAGGATTAGTTACTGGAGCAAAGGTCCTGTGGCTTCTCATGCCATCTGCGTGCGCCCGGGCCACTGTCTGTTCCCTGGGCTGTTGACCTGTCACCTTGGTGTGACTGCAGGAACCCCGTCTGAGACACGCTTGCTGCTAGTGACATCACAGGCCTGTGAGGACACCCCGGCCTGCGGGAGGGCCAGGCCCAGGACAGAAGCTTGTCCGACTCTTCAGAAGGACATACTGTCACAGTCTGGGCCATTGAGTCGTCCCGTTGCTGAAGGAACTCAGTGATTTCTGTAGGTTCCTACCTGGTTTGCGCTCTGGCAGCTCACGTTTGTTGCAGAATCGGCCACATATGCATGCACGTTTCACGGTTAAGGAAACTGAGGCACATAGAGGTTGGGTGACACACCGACTCTTAAAGCCACTGACAAGCAGAGCCTGGCGTCCACCCCAGAATCAAGGCTCAGGTGTGTCTCGGCCGCCGGGTGTCGAGGACCCAGGAGCGTCTGCCCTCTGACCGCCTCCCAGCCACGTGCAGGCAGAAGCGTCAACAGGAGCCTCCGTGTGGCTTGAGCTCTCATCCTGCCTGTGGATTTTTAGCCAACGGCATTTCGGAGATTCTTTATGGGTTGGGGAGCGTGGAAGGGGCCTGCTTTGTCGACTCTTGTCCTGTGGGGTGCGTGGGTTTCGCTGGAGAGCGTGAGCAGGGAGCTTGGTGTGCCGGCCGATGAGCACAGGAGACGGCAGGGCGAGGAGGGAGACCCAGCTCGGGGCGCAGGTCGAGGGCCGCTCCGTGTTCAGACCCAGCTGAGCATGAAGTCTGTGCAGAGTGGAGTGGCCGGGGCTCCCGGCGGCCCCGTGGGGCACCTCTGCCCGGAGGTGGGGACGCTTGAGCCATCTTCCAAGCCTGAGCCCATACATCGCAATGTGGACCGATGCGCATGGCCCAGGGCCTGAGGGGCGGCGGGTGGCCGGGTCAGTCACTGGCCCTCGAAGCAGGGGAGGCGGGGCTGACTCTTCTCAGGACAGCATCTGTAGGGTTTTTCAGTTCTATTAGGGAGGCCTGCGGCTGTTTCCCATAGTTATGGTTGGTGACCGAGGTTCAAATGACGTGCCCCGTTTCCCGGAATCACAAGTGAAAGTGTGGCTTAGCCCTCGTCTTCCCGCCTTCAGTGACCCCGGGAGTCTGACCCCCGGGAGGCTCCGGGTGCTTACTGAGTACAGAGAAGCCGTGTCCCGACGCCCCACACGAGGACCCGTTTGTGGCCGGCAGGACCCGGGGAGCAGGCACGGGGGTCTGTGGGCTCAGCCGGTGGCGCTCTAGGAGGTGAGCAGAGGGCAGGGAAGGACACTGCCGCAGGCCCAACTCTGCCCGCGGCCTGTCCCTTCCCCGGGCATGGCCTGGAGCCTGTGCCCCCCGCACCGAGCTCGGGGATCACACATGATGGCCGTGCTTGGAGGAGGCGAGGCTGAGGTCCCAGCCCAAGTGTTCTCTGCCTCCTGTCCTTGGTCTTGGGGACAGCATCCTGACGGTGGCTCGGGCAGAACGTGGGGCTCCAGGGAGAGGGCAGGAGCTCGGCCGCGCCTCAGGCCAGCTCTGGGATGGCGCCCGCGAGCCCTGACGTGACAGCAGTGGTCCTGGGCACTGGGCCCGAAGCTCCTGGTGGTGCGGGACCCGGGGACCCTCGGGGGTCTCTGGCCGGGGCTGGGCTCTAACCCAGGCCCTGAGATGCAGCAGTGCAAAAGGGGTTCCCTTATCCCCGAGGCAGGGCTTGGCCGGTCACCCCAGACCCCGGGGGTCCTGGCGAGGCTGTGCATAGCTGCCCCCACCTGCCCTTGGCCTCTTTCCTCCTAGCATCTCTTTCTGTGCTTTCTGACTGGCCTCCAGCCTTTGTCTTCCGCCTTCGTGCCCGTTCTCACGTCCAGAATTTTCCATGCTCCTAAGCCTCTCCCCCTTCTTCTTCCCAGCCTACTTTCTCTCCTTTCCCGTATTCATTTTCCCTCTGCTTCTCCCCTTTACCCCCTCTTCCTCCCAGGGGATTCCAGGCCTTCCTCCTGCCCTGAACTCTGGCCAGCTCATGCAACCCTCTGCAGCCCCCTCCGCGGCCTGCCAACCCACGGTCAGATGGTCACAAGGTTCCGCCAGGGGCTGCGTGGCCTGGAGCAGGACTGTGTTCCCAGACCTGGGTGTCGCCGGTGCAGTGGGTCCATGGTGTCTGGGCCCCCGAGGAGAGCGAGCCCAGTTCTGGAGGGAAACCCGCTGTGGCAGGGGTGGGGGCTGGAGGCCTGGGGCGGCTCAGCTCTGGATGCCACAGGCCCCACTCACGGGAGGGAGCCAGCCCTGCCCTTCCAGGCCCAGGCTTCTCTGTCTCTAAGGTGAGACTCGACGTCTTCTTTCCTTCCCCTCCGGAGGCCTTTGGGGGCTACAGAGGCTCCTGCGGGCTCCCCCGGCCCATGCCTGTCCTGTCACCACCAGCGCAGACGTGCTGTCCACGGCTCGGGCACCCCGAGTGGGCAGCTGCAGTGTGTCGGGCAGGGGAGCGGCCGTGGGGCTGCAGGGCCGTGCGGGCTCCTCTGTGTGTGTGTGTGTGTGTGTGTGTGTGTGTGTGTGTGTGTGTGGTTTACGTCTGTGCATGCATGTGATTGTGTACTGTGTGCTCGCGTGTACTTGCGCGTGCGTGCATGCGTGTGTGCGTGCACCTGTGTGGACAAGGTCGTGAGGACACGGCCCCAGCCCGGGGGAGCCTGGCCCTCAGCGTTGGACGGTGCCCCGTGCACACCTCCCCTCGGGGCCTCCCGGCCTGGAGAGGGGCCCTGTTCGCCCGTCCCAGCACGACTCTCCTTGTTCTCCCGTGTGTCTTGCTGGAGATGAGCAGGTCGGGAATTCAGAAGAACCTGACCGAGTAGTTTAGGTGAACCAAGGAAACAAGCAAGAGACGTACAGGTCTTGAGCTCATGAGCCCGTGGGGCACCCTGACGGTGATTCTGGGGTTGGGGGTCACTAGGAGATCACTGATAGAACGGCCCTCGCTGTGGCTCAGCGGCCACACACGGTGTTTGCAGAGCTCAGTACGAGTATGGGGAGGGGGTCCCAGGAGCAGGGGAGTGAAGCAGGAACTCACCGCCATCTCCAGCCTCTCGGGGGAGGTGCAGGGGTGAAGCCTGGATTAACGATCAGGGAGAGTCAGGTTCTGATCGCAGCCCTGCCCAACGTGCCATCCTCAGTCTGGGCCTCCGTTCCTTGTAGTAAACCACCGCGGGGACCGGTCGGGGCTGTCCACCCCTGGGAAGTGGGGTTGGAATGGAGAGCCTGTGCTCGGGGACTTGTTCCATTATCCACGGGGAAGGCGTGTTTATGAGTGGCTGGTCAGGATGATGGGCTCATGGCATCCCGGGCTCAACCAGGATCTGGAGAGTCTGACTGTCTTCGAAGGCCACCAGGTGGGCACGTCAGGGAGAACAGGCCCTCTGCGCCTGGACAGGACCAGAGAGTAGGAAGGGGTGGTGGCTTTAAAGGGAAATCTCGTAGGACAGTTCTAATTATGATCTCCCAACTTTAGCATCGATTGTTAGGGGAGGTGGTGAGTTCCCCGTCACCAGAGGTATTCAACAGAGCTGACTGGCTCACTGTCTCAGAGGCTCCAGAGAGATGCTCTCCAGTACAAATGGAGTGCCAGCCAGTAGGAAAGTTTAGGTTTGCTAGTAGCCACTGAAAAGAAGCGAAAAGAACCGAAAGAGATGAATTTCAGTATTACATTTTACTTAACTCGATATATCCCAGGTATCCTCCCAACATGAGATCGGTGTAAGTTCTTAGTGAGAAGGTTTGCATTTTTGTTTTTGTACTAAGTCTCTGAAGTCCGGTACGCGTACAGCACACACCTGTTCAGACCAGCCTCATGTCTAAGGCTCTGTGCCCACGCAGGGTCATGGCTACACTGCTGGGCAGAGCTGAAATATCTCCGTCGTTGCAGAAAGTTCCGTTGGATACCACAGAACTCAGCAGGCCTCACTACTCCCCGTCTGGTCTCTGGACCAGCAGCCCAGGGGGCCCACTGCAAGTACAGACCCCCCTCCATCAGAGTCGGCGTGGGAAGAGGGTCTGGGGGAGTCCCACTGCTCTGGAACTCAGTGTCCTTCGGGGGTGTGGTTGGGGTGGCTCCGTGGTCTCTCCTGTGACCGCAGGTCTGAGCCCATTACGTCCTCCAGCCTGCGCCTGCGCCAGCCTGCGCGCGGTCTGCATCCCTGACAAAGTCCCCACCTGCCCGGGGCCGAGTCAGAACGCGGAGACTCTGAATGGACGGATGTTTTCTGTAAGCGTCAATCTGTCCTTATGCATAAAATGCCCATTTGAGTTAAGTTACGATGATACCTGCCATTCTTTTTTTCTTTGTTTTTGGATGTCCTTAATTTGGCAAAATAAAAGGTTGGCAATTGGAATCCATCTCCCTCATTCCCCCTTTTTGAAAGATGTATTTTACTAAGTAGTCCTCAAAATTCTGGAAACCAGCAATCTACAGCAGAGACCACTGGGCCTGATTCATCCCACTGTCTGTTTTTATAAAAAAGTTTTGTTGGAACACGGCCACACGCCCGGGTTCACGCACTGTCTGCGGCAATGTCCACCCGTGTGGCACAGACCATATGGCCCACAAAGCGCAAAATATTTGCTGGAAAAGTGCGCAATTTGACGGAATTTTTGCCAACCTCTGACCAGGAGCAGTGCCGTCCATGGAGGTATAATGGCAGCCACACGGGGTGCGGGGGGGGCTGTTTTCTAGATGTTCCCTTTACCAAAATGCCAAGAAACAGATGAAATTCATTTTAATGGTATCTCTTATTTCATCTAGCCCAGCATATGTTCATTCCAACATCCCATCCATCCAAACGTGACCGAGACTTCCGGCATTCTTGGTTCACGCTCAATCTTTGAAATCCACTCCGTGTTTTTCACTTGCGGCCTGTTGCACAGAGACCAGCCACATCTCAGGTGTGCAGCGGCCACATGGGGTGGTGGCTGCTGCCGTGGGCAGCGCAGGTCTGGAAGGTTCTAGCGGGGCATCTGCGGGGCGGTTCAGAGCAGCTGGGCTCTGCCTTGGGGCGGGGGGGTCCGTGGTGAATCTGGACCATTCCAAAAGGGAGGCAGCAGTTTAAATGGAGAGGCACAGACACAAGTGGTTTCAGCTTCCCGGAGGGCCTGGCGCCTGGGCCATAAAGGGGAGGGTGATGACAGGCGAGTTTTGGGGTCTTGGCTGAGAAGTTTGGACTTTTCTCGGTAGGCAGTAGAGAAGTACGGAAAGTCTTGAGCAGGGCGGTGATGTGATCAGGTCTGCGGGTAAGGAAGATTCGTCTGGGGTGGGGAAGGAGACTGCAGGCCAGAGCAGGAGACAGTGGGGCCTGACCGGGGCCGGCGGTGGGCAAGGGGGAACGATGACTGAATAAGAAAGATTTTGCACATCTCTGCACACGGGCCATGGAGAAGAGGGTCCCTGTGGAATCAGTGGTTTCTGGCTTGAGCTTGGTGCTGATGCATGGTGAGTGGGCCGTTCTGGTGGCCGTGGCCCTGACCCTGGCCTTGCGCGCTCAGCCCTCGTAAGCCCTGGGCCCTGGCTCCGTGGTGGAGAAAGGCTGTCCTCCGCTGGCCCAGGAGCCCTCCTGCCGGCACCAGGCTGGGCCACACGTCCCGGCAGAGGACCCCCGGGTCCTGCTCCCCTCCTGGCCTCCTTCCCGGCCTGTTCAGCTGGACCAGAGAGAGTGCCCCAGACAGATGCGAAGGTCTGCTGTACCCTTTTGGAAGCTTAACACCGTCACCTCTTGTTCTCCCTCAACATCTGGTCTGAGCCCGGCTGCGGCCCTGGCCGGCCCTCCTGGATCCTGGCCTCAGATGTGCTCAGAGCTTCTCTGCCAGGTCGCTGGGGCCGCCAACGGCCTCGTTCCAGAGAAGCGGCAGCCCCACGCCCGCGCCCCTGTGTCACCAGCCACCGCCAGACACCTGGCCGGGGAAGTGCACAGCCGGGGCCTCGGGCGACAGGTGGCCGCCTGTGAGAGCCTTCGGGGTGGAAGGTGACGGGAGAGGCGAGAAGGTCACAGGTAGAGAGAGCTCACCTGTGCGCCACCTGGGAAGGCCTCACAGACGAGGGGCTGGGGGCGATTCTGGGCCTGGGGGTGGGGGACAGGCTGACGGGCAGGGTCCCCCGGAGCTGGGCTGGGGGCGTGCCTGTCCCCCCGGCAGGAGGACTCGTGGTCCTCCCCGGGCAGCTCCTTTGCCTTCCCGGGGGGTGCCAGTCCCCAGGAGACACCTGCCCCATGTGCTTTCTCATCGCCTTCAACACTTGGCTCTGTCCCATGAGACCTTTCTTGACTGTTACCGATCCGCCCCCCACGTCTCTGCCTCGCTCCCTCGCTCTGTCTCTTCACCTTCCCCTGCTGTGTTTTTGTTCATAGCGTGTATGGGTGTCTGACACACTGTGTGTTTTACTGGTTGATTTGCTTGCCTCTACGTAGGGAAGGGCTTTTTGGCTTTTGTTCACTGCTGGTTCCCCGGCACCTAGAACAGTGCCTGGCATGTAGCAGATGCTCAGTAAAGCCGCTCATGGAGACCCCCGCCCTCCCTCCCCTGGCTGCCTGGGGAGCAAGTGCTCTGCCCTGTCCAACCGGCCAGGTACCCGCTCCGTGCCCGGCCACTTGCACAGCCAGCAGGGAAGTGGCTGAGCGGCCAAGGTGATGGAGATGGGAAGGGATCTCCCCTCATAGCCCCCGGTGGGGGGGGGGGCTGATTCTGAGGCTCGAGGGGCAGGAATGTTCTAGATGCAAGCAAGCTCAGTTCATCTCCTTCGCCATCCACTGTTTCTTGCCGTGTATGGTTTCCGTCTGTGGTCCCCCTTTACTGAGATGTAACTCATGTCCTGAAAGACGCCCTCGTGAAGCCTGGAGTCCCATGGTCTCAGCACACTCACCAAGTTCTGCGACTGTCATTAGCATCCAGTTCCAGAACATTCTTGTCCCATAGGCATTAAACAGCTGTCCCCCCACCCCTGCCCCCAGACCCTGGCCAAGCACCAGTCTGCTCTCTGTGTCTGTGGATTTCCCTATTCTGGACACTGTATGGTGACAGAATCATGCGCTCCGGGGCCCTTCACGTCCAGGCGGCTGCAGCAGGAAGCGGCGGGCTCTGCCTCGAGGGCTCCCTGACGGGGCAGCCGCGGGTTCCCGGGTGCTGGGCTGGTCTCTAGCGGGCCATGGTGGGAGCAGTTCACCCTGCTCGGGGTAGGTGGGTTCATGGGCTCGGGAGGGAAGAGAAGGAGCCCCTGCACCGCCGGGGCGGGGACCCGAAACTTGCCCAGTTTGGCCTCCGTATTGCTGCTCTAGCATCTCCGTCCGAGCCCGGCCCTGCCTCGGGCGCGTGGGAAGAAATCGTCTGGTTTCTTCTGAAACCCAGAGGGCGGTCGCCCGTGGAGCGGGTGTCTGGGCCCCGAGCAGCCGTGCGTGCGCTGCCCCCGAGCAGGGAGGGCTCCTGCGGCCCTCAGGCAGAGCCCCCCACGCCCCCCGCGGATTCCGCCGCCCTGGCGCGCCCCCCGGCCCTCTGCTGCAGTGGGCAGGGCCCAGCCGCTTCGGCCGCTGCCTGGCAAGAGCGTGTGCGTGTCTGACGCGGTGGTTTCGGGGGCAGCCCGTGCCTACACGTGGCTGCAGGTCCCAGTCGGCGCAGCATGGCTAAGGGTTGGGGACGGCGGCGAGTGCGGAGTGAGCGGCCCGTGTGTGCACCACGGCCCCAAGCAAGCGGCGTGGGTGAGCCAGCAAGCGGCCCTCACTCCTGCACAGGCCGGCGGAGGAGGCCAAGCGCTGTCCCTCGCCGGCCACCCTCTCTGCCCCAGTCCCCAGAGCCTCCTGCAGGACCCTCCGTGGTCCCGCAGCCGGGCCTCCCCGAGCACACCTGGCCTCCCCCTCCCAGTCCGGCGCCTGCCCGTGGTACACAAGTGAAGTGGGCTGCAGAGGAGCAAGCACGCGGGGCCTGCCAGTCGCTGGCTCCGTGACCGCGGCGCTTCGCCATCCCGGTCTGTTTCCTCCTGGGTCCGTGGGGTATATCTGTGGCTCCTTCCGTGCCACCCCGTGGGGGGATCGTGGCCCAGTGCAGCCAAAGTGGCCAGCCCCAGGCAGGGTATGGATGGGGTCAGCCCTGATGGATGCAGGCCTCTTTCCAGCTGCAGATACATTAAATCCAGAAATAGGAATTGCAAAAATAAGGTCACAAAATGTGTAGTTTATCTTAAATATTTCCATTTAGCAAATTAACAATTTAGACCTATGCTTGAGCAAATGCAGTATAATTGTGCTATTCACAAGTAGATGATGGGATTTATTTTAATTCAGAATTGAAAGTGTACACGGGAGGCCTGGCCAAATGTTCCTCACCCTGCGCAGCTTCCCCGTGGGTGCCGGGCGCCCCAGGAGTCAGGGCAGAGTGGCGAGGGCCTCTTGGGGAGGAAGTCCCCGTGAGCTCGTCTGTCTGGAGCCCTGGGGCACCTGAGTCTCTCACGGCGGCTCACCTGTCTTCCAGCTCCCAAAACTGTGTGCTGACCACCACCCCTGGCTCTCTACCCCCACCTAGCCCTACGGCTTGCATCCAGCCAGGGACCCCTTCCCTCTTCGGCTGGAGAGCCGATATCCGTGCAACTTCTCCCTCCCTCCTCCTTGGAAGTTACCAGAACTTTGCAGGCTCCGTGCTGCCACTGGGCAGGGGACTACAGCGGACCCTAAGAGGATCCAACAGCCAGGAGAGGCAGCTTCCCCAGGCCCCTCAGCACCTGCAGCGACA
This sequence comes from Ailurus styani, assembly GCA_002007465.1. Lineage (NCBI taxonomy): Eukaryota > Metazoa > Chordata > Mammalia > Carnivora > Ailuridae > Ailurus > Ailurus styani. The sequence goes on from LNAC01000274.1 coordinate 1,460,680, forward strand.
TCCTGGCTACAGGTTGGCCAGCACCTGGCTGGGACCTGCTGAAAGAATCTAGAGCCAGAAATCCAGGCAGGAGATCGCATGAATGCACGAGGGACACCGAGGCGCCCACCAAGGGTCTGTCCCTCTGGGCTGCGGGCCGACCTGCCCCGGGCCGTTTGCAGGCTGGGGGTGAGGAGTGGGAAGGCCAGCACAGGACGGGGTGGGAGGCCGGAAGACTCCAGCTTCGGGGCCTGGTGCCCTTGTCTGTGAAGTGGGCTCAGGGGCCGCGCGTCCCTGCCAGGCCCGTGTGCGCAGTGCAGCGCTGGGCCACGCACAGCCCTCCAGATCAGCGCCGCCTGGGGGGGGGGTGCCTGATGGAGACACCAGAGAGCCGGTGGCAGGAGGGTTTCCCCAGCTTCCCGCCTGGCTCAAACCACCCCCCAGGCCCCCCCAGCCCATTTTACAGAATAGAAGAACTGAGGAGACTAAGAAGATGGGGGTGGCTCTGGCCGTAGGGCACTGCCCACAGGGCCCCCTGGTTCCCCCCAGGCTCGGGCTGGGGCAGTCCTGGCAGGCAGGGTGGGTGGGCCTCCCTCCACTCTCCTGCCCCTGGCAGGTGCACATTCTTGGGGCCTGGACCTCACGCTCTCAGGGCCTGGACCTCATGCTACGTGTCTGGCGTTCCTGTCGCCGAAGCTGTGCCCTCACGTAGGATCCTCCCAAAGCCCCTCCACAGATCAGCTCCTCCGGCTGGCTCAAGGACCCCCCCTTTATCTGTGGCTCAGAGCTAAGCTGACTTAATTCTTTTGATCCTGGTTCAGAAATCCACCCCTCCAGCCATTCGGCTGGGCTTGGCTGGGTCTGCAGCCCCAGGCTGTCAGCCCCTCACAGCAGGCTCCCCTGACACCTGCCCTCGCCTCTGTTCTGGGCCTGCCCGCACTGTGGGCCTGCCGGGCACCCTCTTCCCCGGGGCTGTGCTGGGGTGGGAGCCCTCGGGGTGCAGGAAGGAGGGCCCATCCGTGGAGCTGGGTCTCCTGTGTCTTTTCTGGGCTCAGGGCTTGGCTGGCCCCAGCCCTGTGAGGAGTGAGACAGGGGAGGGGGCCGGGGCAGGAGAGGCAAAGCCAGATCTGTGACCCCTCCCGCTTGGTCCCCATCCCAGCTCTGGGGGGTGCCAGGAACTGCCGTACAGCATTCGTCCACCTCCCTGGATTCCACACACCCGGGGCCTGGGGGTTCTTGTTCCTTGCCAGCCAGGGAGGCAGGCGCCAGGCCCCCAAACCAGGACTCAGCCCCTAAGGACCGTCTGACCTCACCTGAGGTGTGGGAGCCTGCAGAACCGGGAGGGGGACCTACCGTGGGCAAAGCGTCAAGTCAAACCCAAGGGCAGGCCCAGCAGTGTCCCGGCCAATGCCCCAAGGAGCCGGCCGATGGACGGGAATGGAAATGGAATGGCTGTCCGTCCCTCCCATCGCACTGGGCCAGGTCGTCTGTGGAGGAATCCGGGCCAGCGGGCTCCGCCTTGGTGCGCCCCCCCCACCGCCTGCCCCCCGAGAGGGAGGGGATCCCACCCTTGCCTCCCCCTTCCAGGCTTCCCCGACTCAGTCTGAAATGAGAACCAAAGGAAATGAGGAGCCGGCAGTTCATTTGTGAGCTGCATTGTGTTGGGGGCTCTTAATTAGACCTAATTAGACTAATTAACTTTCAAATGAGAAACTTGGATTTTTTTCTCCTCTCTCCACCGCTTTCTCTTTGTTCCCCTTTTGGAAAATGAAACAAGGATAAATATTTGAACGGCTCGCTGCAGCCCGGGGTGGGGGGCAGCCTGCCCGCAGGGCTGGGGCGGGGGGCGGGGCTGCCGCCCCCGCTGCCCCCTCCCGTGCTCAGGCCGCGTCCGCTCCAGAGCCCGAGTCGGCCACACTTGGCTCTTCCTGGGAGGACCAGGGTGTGGCCGGGTCTGTCCTCAGCAGATGATGCTCGCGTCGTTCCTGGCGCCAGGAGTGGGGGATGAATGAGACGCTGGGTCCCCGGGGGACGCTGGTGCAGGGAGAAGAGGGACAGGACAAGTCAGGCGTGCCCGGCCCCCCGCCCCCAGCCCAGCTGCTCCAAACCCCCACCCAGGGGAGGCTCAGAGAAGGGCCGCCCGGGCCCTCCCTCGTCCGCAGCCTGGAGAGCCTGCCGTCTTTGCTGCATCCCCAGCCCTGCAGGCCACCGTTAGCGCCACCGTCGTTGGCAGAGGTGGCCATTCCCAGGGGGACCCAGCATTTACTGTGCAACACCTCCCCGCCGCGGAGGGGAGCGGAGACCCTCGCCCCCGCACTGAGGGAGGGGACCGGACCACAGCGTCCCAGGGCCTGCTGCTTCTCCCGGTAGACAGGCAGCTGCCTCTGGGAGAGCTCGAGTATTAGATGGAATGGCCCCAGAATGTGTTCAGCCCGGGGCCACACCCGGGGAGTCCTTACGTCGTGAGCTGTCCTGTCTCCCCACAGCCCCCTAGACGCGGCTTCCGCCTCCCGCCCCAGAGTTTCCCACCTGCAGCCCCTGCCCAGGGGGCCTGCCAGGCCCAGGGATCACCTGAGCATCGCAGCGAGGCCACCCCTCCGGAGGGCCTGGGACTTGCCGTCTTCCTGACCTTTCCGTCCCCAGAACCAGATGGGGAAGAATTCCGGCACCAGCACCTCTGGGCTTCCGCACGGATTCCCCCTCCACCTCAGTGCCAGCCGCCGGGGTGCGGGCCCCAGGGTGGACCCTGCCAGCAGAGGGAGGAGGGAGCTGGTCCTGCTGACACTCCAGAACCTGCTCCGGGCGGGGGGCGGGGGGCTCCCACCTGCCCTCCAAGCGCACCCCTCCCTGCGGCCCAGCCTGTTTGCAGGGCTCAGCGTCAGGGTGGACTTCGCGAAGGCTCCACACACGTCTGGGCGGGGTGGGCTGCCGCAGGCTTGTCTGGACGCCATCTGGCCGGGAGCGGCCCGGCGCACCTGGGTGCAGAGAGGCTGAGTGTGGGGAGGCTGGCCCCGCACCTGCCGGCCTCGGTGGGGCCCAACAAAGGGGGGCACCCGTCTGCTCGGCTTTTGCATCACCCAGGCGGGAAGCAGGCCACCACAGGCCACCCCTCGGGGCCTTCCTCTGGGGCTTCCTGTCCCGGCAGCTCTGAGCCCATGGTATGTGGGTGCAGGCGGAATCCGGGCACCGCGGCAGGGCCGGGTGGGCCACCTTCATCGTTTTCGAGTCTTGTCCTCTGGCTCTCAGGCTCTGGGGACTTGTTATCTTGCCTGGGTCTTCCCAGAAGGATGTTCTCCTGCATGACAGTTCCCTGAAAACAGAGGGTCTGGCCCGGAGTCAGAAAGACGGTGTGCGGGATGCCTTCAGGCCTCTCCTGGCCTCAGCCCGCAGGGTGGACTTGAACCCTTGTTTCTGATCTACGGCCTCCCCAATGTTGACGCAGACACCCCGTCTTGACACCCCAGACACTCAGGGTCCTAGAGGGCTGAGCCAGGCGGCCCTTTGCCTGAGGAAGACCCCAGGCCTTCAGCATCGGGCGAGAGTTCCGTGCCGGGCTATGCAGCTCCGAGGTTCACAAAGCCAGCTCCTGGACACCTTGTCCCTGCGGTGCCCCGGCTCCGAGCAGGGGAGGGGTGGGGTGGGGCAGAGGGCGCCCCACCGTGGGCTGCGCCGAAGGGGAAGCTTGCTCTCCCCGCCCCAGCTGGAGTCTCTCCGTCTGGGGGTGGGAGGTGGCATGGAGACGCCAAAATATCAGTCCCCAGCTGTCACTCTCTGCCCCCTCCCCCCGGACAGCCCCCCGTCTGCCTGCACTTGCTCCGGACGTCCCTGCAAGCTCTCTCGCACAAACCTGGGTCCCCTTGGCAACTTGCTCCCGCTCCAGGTGGCCCGGGGAGGGGGGCGGCGGGGTGGAAACACTGGAGTCTGAGAACCGCCAGATGCAGAAAGTGTGCTGCGGGTTTTTCCATTCCCGCCACCTGCATTCTCCCTGTTCCCTGCTCCCGCCTTCCTCCAGTGCCGCTCACATGCCTTCTCCCTGGCCAGCGGCTCTCCGCGCGCCCGCCCGCCGGCCTGTCTGTCTGTCCCCTCCACCCCTGCAGACCCCGGGCCTCCGCCCGCAACACCCCAGGGCTTTGTTAGCACAACCGAGTTCAAATGTCTGATTAGTCCTTAGGAGATCGAGGGGTCAATTTTCCACAGCTTCTTCCTCTCCATTTAACTAATTTAACTGCACGATTGTTACAAATTTCATTTTATTATAGCCCTGCTTCTCAGTCCAATTGAATTACTAAAATCTCATTTTCTCAGAAGTGCTGAATATGTAATCAGAGGAAAAATTATGCTTCCGTCTGCCTATTAGGACAGTTCATGCATGTGTGAGCCGTGTGACATGTGACGGCCGCACGGACGGCCCGTGTGCGGTGGGCCTGGCCGGCGGCGGGCCCGGGCCTCACCGGGCCGGGCGGAGGGCCAGCGGGTCCCGTGGCAGCGCCCCGAGGGCTGGGGCCTGCCCCCCCCCCCCCC
>LNAC01000274.1:1465418-1487270 GCA_002007465.1 Ailurus styani
TGTGTGTGCGGGGAGCCCCGTGCTCGCAAGAGAGGAAACCACATTAACTCCCCGCTTACAGATGAAGCAGTATCTGTGGGCCATTGTAATTAAAGGGAAATTCAATTCTCTCCTAATGCCCCATTATGCCGGGCTCCGCGAGGTGAGGCTGCGATCGCGCCGCTCATCTAATGGGACCCGAGGTTGCAGGGAGCGTGAGTGGCGGCCAAGGTCTGTCCTCTTTCCCGCTCCCACTTCTCAGCAGGGGCAGCCGGGGAGGGGGGCTGGGAGCTATTTTCTCATCTGCCGGGCCCCCGAACGTCTTCCCCTCTCGGCCCCCGGAGAGCCCGCTGCGGCGGCAGCAGCCTGGGCGGCCACGGAACTTGTGGGTTTTGATGCCGTGGCCGCTGCCCTGCCTGCAGGAGTGTGGTGGGGAGGGGGGGGAGCACGCCGGAAGAGCAAGGGGGGTGGGCGACTGAAGCCGGAGCTGTGGGAGCAAACCTCAGGCTTTGGGGGGAAAGCCCTTGACCCCCAATTGCCCCAGAGGCGTGTTGTGGTGCAGAAGGACTGATGTTCTACAGGGGTGAGTCCACGGGGGGCTCTGGAGCAGGCTGGGCTGCAAAGAGGAGACGGATTGGGGTCTGTGCCAGAGCCACACCGTGTCCCTCGGCGTCCTTCCAGGTCTGTTGGCAGCAAAGGAGCTTTTTGGGGTCCCTCAGTGTCCCTCCCCCAACCTGACCCTGCACCCTGGGCTCAGGAGTACCAACATCTGTCTTGCCTCTGTGACTTGACTTCTGCTTCCCCCCATCTTGACCCTTCCTCTGCTCGCGCTTACACATCCTTCAAGGCCCCAGCGGAGCCCCCTCCTCCAGGGAGCCCCCGGGGGTGCCCCAGGCCCCGTGACCCTATGATAGCTGGACTGTGTCCTCTGTCCTGCCGCAGCCTCAGATTATCTTCAGAAGGGCCTGTCTGACTAAGCTCTAAATTGCCGGACGGTGAGGCCAGATGGATGTTCAGGGCCTGGTCCAAGAGATGTCTTTTAGACAAAGATGAATGGGGAGGAGTGAGTCCCAAGTCCTGCTCCCCTGACAGGTCTGTGGGCCTCCCCTTGTTCTCCGAGAGTTCTCCGGCCAGGAGGAATGGCAGGTGGGACGTGGGGCCTGGCTCCAGGGTGAGGCCGCAGGCCCGAAGGAGAGCAGTCTCTGGTTCCTGCCCTTCACCCCGGGGACTGGCCATCACAGCAGGCACCGCGGGGACCCCACCCAGAACACCCCGAGGGCCTGTCCTGCTCGGACCCCTGCAGCCCGAGGCCTGTGCTCATGGTCTCAGGGTGTCCCTGCGGCCCCAAATCTTCCCTCCGTATGCTGGGGAGGCTGGGGTCTCCGGCCCGCTGGCTAGGCGAACAGCCCGCCTGGAGCTGTGCCGCATTCCCTAATCCTCGGCTTTATCTCCTCGCCTGGATCGGGCCCGAACTCCCCAGGGCCAGCGCGAGACACTCACTTATCACTCCCGCGCGGCCCCCGGAAAGTCAGCCTGTGGGCCAGGGGCGCCCCAGGGCCCGGCGGGCTCTCCAGCTCCTCGGCAGCTCGGGGAGGTCCTGGGGGCCGCGCTGCGGCGGGGAGCCTCGCGTGGTCACGGAACGGTTCCGGTCAGTTCTCCTCCTCCGGGGAGGTGGCGGCGGGGAGCCCTCGCGCCTCCTCGGCAGCGTGCGGGTGTGTGCGCGTTGGCACACACGCGTGCTGGGCTGTGCCCGGCTGGGTGTGGGGGCCGTTGCCCATCGCTGTCCGGCGTAAACGAACTGCCCACCATCCATGCAGCGAGGCTCCAGGTCCTGGAGGGCAGGACGTGTCTCGTCCTGGCAGCTGGCTGGTCCCTTTTTCTGGTTCTGCAGAGGAGCCCACCGTGGGGCAGTGCCGGGGGCCACGGGGAGGTGTGTGCGCCCACCCACGGGCAGAGCGAGCAGAGCCTCGGCGCGGCCCTGGGAGGCCCACCCAGCCCCCCGCGCTTTGTCGTGCTGGTCGGCGGACTCCAACACTGTCCACGCCTCCCTCATTCCCTGGGTCCCCACCTCAGCCCTCCTGTACCGGCTCCCTGGGGCTCCCTGGTGCCCGGGGGCCAGGGGTCACGTGGGACTCAGACCCGGCAGTCCAGTCCCCCCCCCCCAGCAGCTGAGGCTGCTCTCCAGGGGGCCGCGCCTGAGCTCCGGGCCCCCTGCTCAGAGGGGCTTGTCCTGTCCTGGGAGGGGAAGGGAGGAGATCCCGGGCCGGCGTCCAGAGCCCCTTCCTCCCCAGCTGGTCCTGGCAGTCTTCCTAATGGGGGTGGAGGTCGGAGGAAGGAAGGGGAGGGAGGCAGGGCAGCCGGCGGGCCGGGGGGGGGCCCCTGGAGCTCAGCCCCAGGCACCTGTCTTTGCCCTGGAGCTCAGCCCTTTACCCCCGGCACATCCCTTCCCCAGTATCTGAGCTCCAGGACAGAGGCTGGAGGGGGTGGGGGGGTGCAGGGAGGGATCTCAGCCCCCCCAGGATGGAGGCACATGGAGGCCCCGGGGAGGCGCTGCAATGCCCCCAGCCCTGCTGTCAGCTGGGGCCACGGCCTGGCAGTTCTGGGCTGCTGACCCCTCGAGCCCCATGGAGGCCGGTCTCCAGGATCCCTGTCCTTCCCACCCCCCACTCCAGCCCCTGCCGCGATGTGCTCAGACTCAAACGAGCATCACATGCGGTGAGGGAGCGAGGGGCAGCCGCGGTCCTGGGGCCTTGCTGCCATGGCAGATGGTCAGGCCCGGTCGCCCTCGGTTCACTCCAAGGGCCCCCTTGTCTCAGCCACTGCCGGCTGAAGCTCTGTCCCCAGGGTGCCGCCCGGCGCCCTGCAGTGAATGGAAGGGGCAGGGCCCCTGTGGGGCAGCTGGTCCGCCTGCCCCTGCTCCTCCCCTCCCACAGCTCCCCACCTGCTCTCCCCGCCCCTCGGCCCTCCCCGAAGCCAGCTAGCACCGGCATTGCCCCAGCCCCTCCTCCGTCCCGGCGTGCCCGGAGTCTCGGGGTCCCTGCTGGCCCCCTTGTGAGCACGTGCTGACGGTCACGGGATGTCTGTGATGTCAGAGAGCGTGGACGCGGGGGGGGCACGTCCATGGCCACCTTCGAAGAAGTGATGCTGTTGGCCTGGCAGGGCTCAAGGGCCTGGGGCTGGCAGGGAGGGTCCCAGGGCTTGTGGCCCGCTGCTTCCCTCCTGGGACGCTCTCTGACGGACACACACGGCTCCTGCCACCACGCCGGGGTCCAACACACACGGACTGCCCAGCTTCTCGGACCCACATGTGGCCCATTGCCTGGGTTCCACTGAAACAAGGTGGATGTTGTCCCGAAGGAATTTTGCTGCAAGACTACAGGGAACGCCAGGGAAAGGGCTCCGGGAGCTGCTGCTGGCCAGTTTCCAGGGCCCGGCCTTTCCCTGGGAGGCAGATGGCCCAGGGATGACGTGGGCTGGCCTGGAGGGGTGTCGGGTCCCGGGAGCTCGGGCCGGGAGGGCTCGTCGCCATCACACCTACAGAGCAGGTGAGGAGGGAATGTTCCGGCGTGCCCGGAACAGCTGGCCCCGTCCCTGCGGCGCTGGGCTTTGGTCCAAGGGCCTCGCTGGCCGCCCAGCAGAGCTGTCCACGGCCTACCCCCCGGACTCCCGCCGCCCACCCGCTGCAGGGACGCCGCCCTCGCTCCTGTGTGGCCTCAGCAGAGAGGTCCGTTGTCGTTCCCCGGCCCCCAGCCACGAGAACCTTTAGTGCACAGCTGGTACTCAAGCAGCGTCTCCCAGGACTTACCCCTGCACTCTCCTTGCTGTGCCTTCCTTTGCCCCCGAAGGTCCTTTCTGCCCATGGACTCAGAACACGGTTCAGTTCAGCATGTCGTTAGCCGCAGCAGCCGGGGGCCAGGCTGACCCCCTGGCGGTGACGAGGACAGACCCCCACCTGTCCCGCAGGCCTGTCCAGAGGGACGCACAGTGCTGGGATCTGTGGTTCCTTCTCCCTGAGGCTGCCCTCTGCTCCCTGGGCAGTGTCTTTCCTTTGACCATGGGTGCTGAGTTTGGGCGGCGGGACAGCTGTCAGCCAAACCCGGGACAGAGCAGGGAACTGGGGCAGGACGTGCCGCTGTATTCACAGTCTGCGCTCCGGGCAGGGTTGGCTCCTTCCGTCATCGTGCCGGGCCATCATTTGGGCAAAGGCTGTGCCAGCCCCTCGCCGGGATCCCAGCCCTGTGCACACTCTCAGAAGCCCCAGCCACTGCCCCCTCCGCATACCTGCCTCTCCCGCCGGCCTGCCCATGTTCCCCCACTTCCCGTGGATCCCCCTGGGGACGTGCAACCTCACTAGGCCCATGGCCACTGTCCCCGGGTGGAGAAGCCTTCCACCCTCACAGTCCTGTTGCCGATAGACACGTGGGTGCCTCCCCGAGAGCCAGTGTAGGACCCAGGGGCCCTCGGTCGGGAGCGCTCCGGGGGGAAGCTCCTACGTGGCGGGGCCAGGCCCCTGCCCCCCTAAACTAAGCAATCCCGTGGAGCAGTGCCTGTGACCTGGCCTCTCCTGGAAGCCCACCAGCCTCCCCCCACCCCGCCCCAACGTAGCCCCAGGAGCCTTTGTTCATTCACGTTTTGATCTCCAGCGCGAGAACAGTGGGGCCCAGGCCTTGGCCTGGGGCTGGAGAGCGCGTGCCTCGCCCCCCTCCTCCTCTGGGTAGAGTGTGGGGCTGTTTGGGCCAGCCCGCAGGAGAGCTCCCGGCGAGGGGCCGGGGTCTGCCAGCCCGGAAGAGGGGGCGCAGCGTAGGAATCGTAATGCCAGACGGGACACAGAGCCCTGAGCTCTGCATCGCGCAGCTCACTCCCCCTAACCTATTCCCGCTTTGACTGGCGCGCCGCCACCCCGTCCTGCCTACCGGCGGGACCTGGGTGCCCAGGGCGAGGCACGCGGCGGGGCCGGTCTGATGGAGGCCGCAGCCCGGGCCACTCGGACAACCCACGCTTCTCGTCTCGCAGCCCTGGAGGCTGGCAGGCCGGAGCCGCGCGTGCGAAGCTCTGGTTCTTCCGAGGCCTCTCTCCGGGGCTGGGAGACGGGCGTCTTCGCCTGTGTCCCCTGCTCACCCCCTGTGCCTGTCTCCTTTTCCTGTAGGGACACCGGCCGTGCGGGGTCAGGCCCCTCATACCGCTTCCTTTTACCTAATTACCTCGTTAAAGATCCTCTCTCCAAATACAGCCTCTAGCTGAGGCGGGCGGCGGGAGGCTGGGACTTGGAGGCAAGCATTTATGGGGGGCCGTGATTCAGCCCAAGCCCCTCTGAGCGCCGTCATCCGCCTGTGCCCCCGCTCCGTCGTGGGATTATCATCAGCATCAGTGATCGTGACAGTCGGCTGGGTGGCTGGAGAGTGGGGTGCCCTGGGTCATCAAGCCTCAGTGGGCCCAGCTGGATGGATCACGGCTGCCCTCGGCTTCCAGGTGGTGGGGTGGACAGTCTGGAGCACTGACGCCCGCCTGGGAGGGACTGCCCAGCCCCCACGTCTACACCCCACCCCCAAGACAGCTTTCCTGGGGCCGGGGAGCAGGCGCACTGGGGGCCCCGGGCGTTGAGCTCTCTGGGACTCGGGAGATATGGCCCTGGCACAGCTGGGCCCTCAGACGTCACCACGCCGAGCCCCTCGGGGACCAGTGTTTCATCAGCTCCGTCGGCCCGTGTGAGGCCAGGAGTCTGTTTTCAGTGGGTCCTGACGCACGTGCTTCTTTAGCTTCACGGGAGAAACACTGTGGTCCGTGTTTGTGGAACCCGTGAGTGGACAGCGAGCAGGCATTTGGTGGCCTCTCAGAGCCTGGAAAGAAGAAGGAGCAGGCTTGGTGGCCGAGGGGAGGGATGGCTGTCGGCCAAGCGCCAGCGGAGAGGCTCTGGGCCAGGGGTGGGCGACTTTTAAGCCCCAAGGGCCAGCTGCAGCCTGGTCCGTGCCCGGTGCCCAGGCCAGAACCGGAGAGAGCGTGAGGACAGACAGACTGGGCTGTGGGGTGGGGGCGGACAGCGTGAGAGCTCTTCAAGCCTGGAGATCGGCTGGAGAAGGGAGGATGTCCATGGGCAGAGCAGGGTGATCCTCCAGCCCCTCCCCCGCCTCCCTCGCCAGGGAGGCTGCAGACCAGACAGTGTGGCTCTGTGGTTGGCCAGGGGTGAAATTCATTCTCACCCAGTGACCAGAGTGAAGGCAGACGCCGCCAGCCAAGGGCACAGAGTCCCCGCTCCAGCCGCGTGCCCTGTATTCCCAGACTCCGGCTGACGGGCCGTTCCCCGCCCACAACAGCCAGAGGACTCCGGCAGGTCCAGAGCTCCCTGGTCCTCCTCTCTAGCTCAGGGGCCACAAAACCTAACCTGGGTTAGGCTTTGCAAGCCACACAGCCTCTGTGGCAGCTCCACGCCTCTGCCACGGACCATGGAGCTGCCACAGACAGTGTGCAAGTGAGTGGGTGGGGCTGCGTTCCAATAAAGCTTTATTTACACAAACAAGCAGTGGGCCAGATCGGCCCCACGGGCCAGTTTGTCCACCCCTGGTCCAGCTGACTGTGGTTCCCTAGGGCTGCCCAACTATAGAAGCAGGAAAGTGTCAGGAGACAGGGCCGTGGAGATGCGGTCACCAAGCCAGTCAGCTCCGAGGAGGGCCTCCCTCCCCTGCCGAGGCAGGACGTGGGGCGCCAGATCTCTGGGGTCCCTATCCTTCGGAGCGGGGAGCATCCCAGACAGGGGCTCTTCCTCGGTGTGGGGCCCAGAGAGACGGGGGTGGGGGGTATGTGTGGAGTGAGAATGGAGGCCCGTGGCGACCACGGTGCGCCCCCAAACCTGCGCCCTGGCTCAGGAGACAGACACCTGGGCCTCAGAGGCCAGAGAGCACATTCTCCTTCGCCGGTTGATCTCTGCAGCCCAGGGCTCACCTTGGGGTCCCTTCCCTCCCCTCCCCTCCCTCCTGAGACATCACCCACAGCCCCGAGCAGGCCCGTCCTTAGAGCAGCAGCCAGACCAGCCCCGTGGCCAGAGGAGAGCAGGCCTGGCTCTGGCCTCCCACCCTGCTGTGGGCCAAACCCAGAGGGGCCGGGAAGGGCTGCACAGGGGGCCTCTTTGGCAGAATCAGCTTGAAATCCCCCAGAGGCTCCGGCTGCTCCATGCCCGGGAGGCAGCCAGTGCTGAATCGGCACCAGGGCCTTGGCCTGAAACCCGAACTCTCAGCAGGGAGGGGTGTGGGCAGGGAGCCACCGGGACAGGAGGGTGCCTGGGGAGCGGCTGCCTGGGGGGCGGAGGGTGGGCCGGCTCCTCCCAGGTTCCGGAGCCCTCAGGGGCTCCCCGTAGCTCACCGACCAGCCCTCACCACCCCCCACCTGGGAGGCAGTTCCCTCGTCCCTGTGCTCCCCGGTGCCGGGGTTCTGGGGGTGTCCTCCCTCCAGCCCCCCGCACCCCGTCCTTGCCCCAAGAATCTCCCTGCCCCCACGCTCTGGCCCTCCCCGTCTCACTGCCTCTGTTGTACAACATTATCATTTCATAATACTCTGAAATATACATGAAGTTGGCTGAATGCAGACAAAATTGCACCATTTACTGCATGAATATTTCATGCTGGCTTCGCTCCGAGGTGTCCGTCTGATGGAGCTGGGAGCCTGCTGCCCGGACTTCCCTGCCCATTCGCCTCCTGCCCGAGAGCGGGCAGCGCCGGCCCCTCTGCCAAGTTGGGGTTGCCGGAGACGGAGAGAGAGACAGTGCTGAGGGGTCCGGTGGTTGCTGGGGGAACCGTCGGGCTTTGGGGGCATGCGGCGGGTCCTGAGCTACGTCGTGGCAACCACACCCCCACGTTGTGGGCTGGGTATTCAGAATAAAATCTTAGCAAAGCAGAGAGCCCTGGGGAGAGGGCAGGAGCCCCAGGCCACCCGTATGCTGCTCTTCCATGAGCCTCTGGCCCTGGCTGCTGTCGCCACGGTGCCCTGGCAGAGACGCTGCGTTCACATCTGCCCGCTGCCCCCCACCCACCTCTGGCCACAACAGCCTCCCCTTCTGCTAACTCCCGAGTCCAGGCTGCTGTGCCAGGGGCCACGGAGGCCTGAGGAACAGGACCCTGTGGTCCTGGGAGAGGGGGAGAGGGGCCCAGTGTGTGAGTGTGGGTGTGCACCTGTGCACAGAAACAGGTGTGCGAGGCATTCAGGTGCTCGCTCCCCGGGGGGTGCAGGGGAGGCCCTGCCTCTTGCCAGCTGAGCAGGGTGAAGCCCCCACTCCTCTCTGCCCACAGCCTCCCCTCCTCATCAGAGCAGGGACAGGCTGATGGGACAGGTGCCAGCAACTCCGACCTGGCCTCACTCCCGTCTCCTGGCCACGCGTTGACTCTGAGGAGGCAGCAAGCCCTCGCTCCGGACGCTGGGGTGCCCTTTCGCCTCACCTCTGCCCTGGACCGCCCCTCACTCGGGTTCCCGTCCTTCCGTACAGGCATCGGACTCACTGTACCGCCATCTTCTCCACCCATCCGATCGCTGATCTCATCACTGAACATCTCCCGTGTGTCCGTCAAGGTGATGGCACTGAGGATACGGCAGAGAACAGGATCCGCGTGGTCCCGGCCATCACGGGCTTGCAGTCTCCTGGCGCACAGAGACGCTAGGCGGAGAAACTAGGAAAATGTTTGCAGAGTGGCCTCCGTGCTATGAAAACAGGGTCCTGAGGTGGAGGCTGACAGTGGCACCGACTTCGGGCAGGGTGGGAATGGAGCCATCTCGGGCGGTGTTTGAGCGGAAGGACTGCCAGGAGCTGGGCTTGGAGGGACTGAGGGAAAAGCATTACAGGCACAGGGAATGGCATGTACGGAGGCCCCGAGGCAGAGGGAGTTTGGTGTGTCCCAACAAAGGCTGCAGCCCGGCGTGCAGCGGGGGGTCGGAGCGGGAGGCAGGGGTGCGACCACTGGGGCCCTGTGGGCCTGTGTGTGCGTAGTTTTCAAAGAGTGAAAGGAGTGAGATCACTAAGAGGTTTTAGGTAGTAGAGAGACGCTGTCCAGCGTATGCTTGGTTTTCACTGCATCTCCCTGGCGGCTGTGGGAGTGGGAGGCAGGCGCGGCCCCCAGCGCGGGTACCCAGCCTCTGCAGCTGCCATCGGACGGTGAAGCTCATCCTTCTGCTTGGGGCGGGCAGCCCAAGATCGGGCCCAGCCTGCGGGTCCTCGCCGAGGGGCAGGGGTGTGGTGGGAGAGGGCAGGGCCGCGACGGCCGGTGCAGACAGTCACCCTCCCCGGTCCCAAGCGGGCAGAAGCACGCAGGGCCGCGGCTGAAGGCGGGAGGAGGCGGGAAACCAGGTGCTGGGGGTGAAACCAGGTGCGGGGTCTGTCGTCCGCTCCTGCTGTCTCCTCTGTGTCGGCGCCGCCGGATTGCGAGGGAGCGAGGGGTGCCTGGGGGGGACGGACTCTGTGTCGTGGGGCGACCCCCCTGCCCCTCTGGGCTCCGCCGGCCCACAGCGATTCCCGAGGCCCCGTCCGCTGTAGCCCCTTCCGTGGCCCCGCAGCCCCCAGCCCCGCCCAGCGAGCGTCCGCCCGCGGCCCCGCGGAGCTCACCCCTCCCACCCCCTCCACCAGCGCCGAATCGAATCGGGCTTCTCGCGGGGAAACGGTCTCCGAGCCGAGGGGAGCTGGGTATTCTTTCAGTCGGGCCCTTCCACACATTCGAGAAGGCCCCGTGTCCTTGGCCTCCCTGACCACGCCGTCGGCCCGTCCGGGCTGGAATTAAGTGCCGGGAACAGGGTGACACTTGGTGGATCCTGCTTCCGGTCCTTGTGTAGCCCGCCGAGCCCGACACGGCACCCCCAGGCTGCCCCAGGACTGGGGGGGCGGGGGGCGCGTTCTGCACAGGGGAGGGGCTGCAGGGCAGAGGGCGGTGCGCAGCGGGGACCGGGTGAGGCGGGGCGGGACCGGGGGNGGACCGGGGGCGGGGAGGAGCAGAGACCCTCTCGGCGGGCAGATACCCCTCCCTGCACAGTTGGGAGTGAGTAGGGGTGTGGTGTGCCTCCCAGCGGCCCCCAGCCCACCCGGAACACCCACGGTCCCCACCCCCAGCATCACCGGAGAAGGGCCGGGAAGGTCCCTAAGTGCCCCGGGCTGCACAGTGACGGGCAGTGAACGCACCAAATAAGCAATGGACAAAGGCGGCCAAGCCGGGGAAACCAGGATCTGTTCTGCCCAGAATCGGTGGGGATGAGCCCCCAGGGTCACCTGGCACCCTGCTCTGCCCCCCTCCCTTCGTCTCTCACACACTGCCCCCACGCTCCTTCTGCAGCCCTCCCTGCCTCACCTCTGCCTGCCGCTCTCGCTGGGCCTTCCCCTGCCTTCCGGGGCATCCCCTGCCTCCACCTCCCCGGGCTTGTCTGGGGGTAGCCACCCCCCCCACAGCATACCCCGCCCCTATGGCTTGTGTGCAGCCTGCAGCTGTGAAACTCAGAAGGGGCCGCCTGGACCCCAGCTGGGGGTGGCCCAGGCCTGGCTGGAAGGTGCCCTCCCTGCCCGGGCCTCTTGCCCCTGCGGCTGTCGCCCCGGCTCCTTCGCACGGGCCAGCGACTGGGGCCGTGCCTCGCTCTACCTGGAGGCAGAGTCTGTCTGCTGAGCCACATCCACGCCTCCCGGCTCCAGGGTGGTGGAGCTGGGGGCAGCGGTCTCTGGGGCCTGGACCCGGCTGGGACCTTGCAGGGACAGAGCCCTCTGGGTCTGGGGTCCCTGTGGGCACCCCCAGGCTCCCAGCCAAGAGCAGCTGTAGCCCACCAGCCGTTCGGGGGACGCTGCCCGGATTTGGGGGCTGGTGGGTAGGAACAGAGTCCTCCGGCTTCCCTGCCCCTCCGGCTTCCCCGTTTCTGTGTGTTGGCCCCTCTGGAGGTGGGAGCAGCCAGTGGGTGGGCTCTGGGCTCCTCCTTCCCCTCCAGCTCCCAGGACTCCAGGGCCCACCCCTGCCCCCGGCCTTTCCTGACGGCCTGCCTGCCCCCAGGACGGAGTGTGTGTCCTGTCCGTCTCTGTCCCCACGAGCCCTCCCGGGGCTGGGAGCGGGCGGCCCGGTCAGGTACCGTCTCTGCTGTTCCTAGTGTGGGCACCTGCATCCCAGCTTCCGCGTCTGCGTTGGGGGATAACGCTGGGTACGTGCGTCATGATGGACGCCTAACCCCCATCACGACTTCATTCTAAGTGTCCAGGTGCCGAGCCGAGCAGAGGGACAAGCGTGGACCCGCGCGGAGAACAGGGGGGCCGCGGGGGGCTTCCCGGCTGGCGCTCTGTGTGGCAGGCAGAGACCACGCACTTTGCAGGGACAAGCCTCCCCAAGTGGGACAGTCAGGGCGGGGGGGAAGGGGGCACGAGGAGTGAGCAAGCCTTCATTCTCCCCACTGTGCAGACGGGAACACTGAGGCTCAGAGAGGGCGGATGTGCGCCCGAGGCCCCACGGCTGTGTCCACACAGACAGGAGCATCCACTCAGCTGGCCGTGAGTCCATTCATCCCAGGTGCCCCCGTGCCCCTGTCCGCCTTCGCCTGTGCTCTGGAAGGGGTGGCTGAGGCTGCCGCCAGGTGGGAGACGGATGAGGGCATGGGGACAGAGGAGGTCGGCCTCTGCGGCCTCGGCCTGGCCCTGCCCCTCGGGGTGGCCGTCTGTCCCAAATTCAGTGGTGCCCTGGGCCTCAGAGAAGGGGAGCCACCGCGGCCATGGGGTGGGGTGGGGATTGTCAGGAGGGTCCCCCGCCTCCCGTTCTGAGCAGCAGGGACATGGCACGGAGTGTCACTGAGTCCCCCCAGGGGCTGCCGTCTGGGCTAGGGAATGTGTCTTGGGAGTATCGGAATGAAGGGAACACGTCGGGGGTTGGGGCCAGGCGGCCCCCCTGTTCCTGCCTGCCCCCCCGCCCCCTTTCTCCGGCAACCCTCCTCCTGGCTTCTGCCTCCCTCCACATCCCCCCACCTCTGCCCCCACCTGCCTGTCGCCTTGATGCCCGGATGTCCAGGACTGCAGCAGCCTCGCTCTGTCCCTTGACCAGAGCGAGGGCCCTACCCCTGCAGAGCGCCCCCCCAGACATTCCAGCCGGGAGCCTCTGCAGACCCCATGCCTTAGGGTCCCCAGGGGGTGGCTGTTGCTCCCAATTATGGCCAGCCGGCCAGCCACCACCCACTGCTTCCCCCCCCCCCCCCCCCNTTTCTCATCCTGACCTAACGGGCTGGCCCTGGCCTGCCTTCTCCCAGGAACATCAGGTTCCTGAGCACCCTCTTTGCCCCCAGGTCAGTGCACCCTGTACCCCTCCTTACTCCTGGCACTTAGCATGAGTCCCTCATAGGGGCAGGAGGAGTCTGCTTGTAACGCCTGCCCTTCCAGAGAGGAAGGAGCTAGCTGCCCGTCTCTGTCCGCTTGGCCCTGGCCCGCAGAGACGCCCGCTGCCGGACGGGGGCCGCGCCACCCCGTTCACCCTGCAGGACTGGCCTCTCCTGGGGAGCCGCAGGTCCCTGGTCAGCAGCCCCCGCCCACTGGGTGTCCCACTGGGTGGGCGAAGGCTCGAGCAAGCACACGGGCCACCCCAGGGTGCACGGGTGCGGTCCTGGCCGGCAGGGAGGGAGGCCTGCGTGTGGTCCTGCAGGAGGAATTTTCCACGGACGCCCCCAAGTCACTCTTCCTAGTGCCTCACACGCCTCGCTGCCTCCAGCTCCTCCTTGCAGCCAGCCTAAGTCCCTGCTCCCGCAGCCCAAGCCCTGTCCCAGCCAGCCCCCTTCCTCCCCCAGGACAGCACCTCCATCACACCGAGCCAGTGAGATGAGGTGCAGGGAGAGCCCTCCTTGTCGCCGCCCGGACCTGAGTCCAGCCCCCTCCCGCTGCCTCCTCCCCGCCAGCTCCCCTCAGCAGGCCGGCTCCCTGCAGCTGGACCCTGCCAGGGAGGGCCCGGGCGGCTGCTTCCCATGCTCTGCTAATCCCCGGCTGGATGTTTCCACCTCCTTCCCTGCCTTTGCTCATTGGGAAACACCACCCCCAGAGTAACCCCGGCAGTAAGAACGAAGCCGTCCCATTCCCTGGCAGCCGGCTGGGGTGTCTCTTGGGGGGCCGCGGGACCCTCGAGGCCCTGGAAGGTGTTGAAGGTGCCCTCGCATCAGGGAGGTGGCTGTCAGCTCAGTGTTTGGGCCTCACACCCCCTCAAAGCCCAGGGGCAATGCAGGGATTTTACTGTTAGGGTTTTTTCCAAGAATTGTTTTCCAGGCCCTTAAATTCCTGCAGAAAACCCTAGACGGTCCCCTCTCCACCCGCCGCGGCCTTACACACGGATGGGAGTCCGTTCCCTGCCCAGGGGTGGTCTCAGCCGTTCCCGCCCTCCGGAGAGAGTTCGGCCGGGCCGGCGGGTGCGTTGGCCTGGCCCTTGTGGGCCTGCGGAGGAGCCTGGAAGCACCTGTGGGAACCGTCCGAGATCCTGAGCCTGAGCTCCAGGGACAGGCTTCCAGAAGTAACCGCGTCCGGCTGGCCGACTCGCGGCTCCCGTCGGTGCAGTGACCGCTTCCCACCCGGCCCCCCCTGCGCAGCGAGCCGATGGCCCGGGGAGGCTGGTAGCCCGCGGTGGCTGTCCGGCGGCCGGCCGAGGGCCAGAGGCAGGGCTGGGGCCACAGCCCGACCGTGGGGCACCTGCTTCTTCCCCTTCCCGGGCCCCCCCCTCGTCTCGGGGTCTGCGTGAGCAGGTTCGGCTGTGGGTCTGCCCGTCTGTGGTGTTAGCGCTCCACCCCCCCCCGGCCCCAGCAGCAGAGCACAGGGCGGCAGCAGCTTCTAGAAACATCTAGACCCAGACCAGTCCGAGACCTGGAAAGGACTTCTGAGTGAGGCGGTTGCGGGAAACTGGACTCCAGATCTGGGGCGGGGAAGTTTGGGAGACGCCAGCCGGAGGCTCGGGGCCCACGGGGCAAGGAGTGTGGGCAGCCACCCCTTCCCGTGCCCCCAACGGGCCCGGCTTCCCTGGCGAGGGAGAGGGTGGAGGCCACAGCCTGGAGACGCGAGCTTGGGGACGCTCCCTGCCACCTCCGGGCCGCAGGCTCGCGGCCGCCCGGCACCCAGCGGCCGTCCACCCCGGGCCAGCCGAGCTCCCGGGCCCTGCCGCAGCGGCTGCTTTGTATGGACGGCGTGGCATTTTGGGTAATGAAATATTCACAGGTCAGTGATCCCTTGAGAAATGATGGGGATCAGTCGATTCCTTTCTCAGGAAGTAATTTTCTTCCCCTTCGCAGCCTCTGCCTCGCCTTGACGATCATTAGCATGAGAAGAGGGGCTGGATCGAAGGCACTTGCCAGAGCCCAGGACCAGCCCCTGCCTTGTGCCGGGAGCCTGGCCAGGGGCCCGGCCTGCACGCACCCGCGTGGGGTGGGGGTGGGGGCTGCCGGCTCACAGCCAGGGCTGCGGGGGGCTGGCTGCTGGCCCTTCGGGGGTCTTGCCAGCCTCCCCCTCCCTCGGCGCCCCTGTGCATCAGCGGCCCTCTGGGCATCCAGGTTGGGGGCCGGCCTCCCGTAGACGCTTTCCGCGCTTTGAGTTCCCATCACAGCTAAGGGTCACAGGTTACTCAGTGTCTGTACCTCAGCCTCCCCGTCTGTAAAATGGGCTACACAGGCCAGTGTGGGTCTGGACGGCGTCTCGAATGTACCGAAGGCGTCCGCAGAAGTCGGCACGGAACCCATCTCCTCCTTTCTCTGGCAGGCCACACGCGGCCCGGCCCCTCGTGGCCCCACTGTTTCCAGCAAACCCACAGCCACCCCCACGGCCACCCTGTCTGTGACCACAGCTCCTGCTGACGTGGGCCTCCCTGTCTCCGCGGGTGGAGATGAGTCCAGGTTCTTTTCGGGTTAGATGGGTGCCGGCCCCAGTGTCCGCAGCCGGACGATGGGTGGGAGCTGCTGCTGGGGGCTGGGCCTGGGGCGACCGGGGTGGGGGCAGGGCCTCCCCTCACGCGCTGCCTTTCTGTTTTGTCTTGTTTGCTCTGTAAGATCAGAAGCCGAGGATCTGGCCACAGGGTGTGTCCAGCAGCCCTGCAGGGGCCCGGGTTGATGGTGTTTTACTGAAACTGGAGCGCGGGGGTGGGGGGCACCTGGGCGCATAGCCAGTGAAGCATCCGACTCTGGATTTCGGCTCAGGTCATGCTCTCAGGGTCATGAGATCGAGCCCCGCATCCGGCTCCACACTCAGTACAGAGTCTGCTTGCGATTCTCTCTCTCCCTCTGCCCCCCTGCCCCCGCTCACACACACTCATGCCCCCCCCAAATAAATAACTCCCTAAAAAAGAAAGACTGGAGGGGACAGCAGTGTTTCTGCCAGGCTGCCTGCACTGTGGCCACTGCTCGCCATGGTCAGGGAGTGGGCCTGAGGATGGCCGTTACATGCGGGGGGGCTAGGGGCCGGAGACCCCTCTGCTGTCCCCCAGGTGGGCACGAGGCATGCCAGTCTGCTCTGCAAAGGCCTGGGGGCCAAAGGGCCATCCCTGGAGGCAGGTAGCCCGCTGACGGTATCTTCCAGCGCCCGAGTTTGAGCCAGAGCAACTCAGGGAAGGGAAGAGTGGGGGCTAAGCCTGAACCTAGAGCAGATGGGGGACCAGGCCCTGGATCCCGAGTTCACGTCCACAGCGAGCATCAAGGGCTGAGTCACGGAGGGTCCCCAGACTGGATTTAATGCTGTGCGTTAGCATGGGGTCCCCGTGGCAGTGGGGAAAACCGTTCACAGGCCTGCCGACCAGGCCCCCGGGGAACCTGTGTCGATGCTTTGAGAGCTGAGGTTGCCACAGTTCGGGGGCACTGCTGGCATCTCTGGGTGCTGTGAGCCTGCTCTTGTGCACAGGGCACCCCACACCCAGGGAAGGACCCAGCCCCACAGGTCAGCAGTGGCCTGAGCTATCGTGATGGGAGGTGGGCAGGCCTCAGCTGCGGGGGGCTGGACAGACTTCCCCAGACTAGGCCAACAGAAACACGGGGTTCGGGCAGAGCGTCTCCGGCCCCCACCCCATGAGGGGCCGGTGCTGACAGGCCCCTGCAGGCCCTGAGGAGGCCCAGCTCTGCCCCGCGGGGATGGCTGGGCCCTGCTGGCAGGAGGCAGGGCAGCTGGGGGCTGGGTCGGAGAGGAGTCCGTGCCCACAAGCCCCCTCCAGCTGTGCCTTGAGCCAGTGCTCAGACCCCTCCCCCCAGGGCTGGGATGCCCACAGTGGTATTTTTTAAAACTTCCAAGCTGATTTCAGTGTGCAGCCACGTTTGAGAACTCCCAGTCCACAGGGGGACAGCTGGTTTGAAACGAGTGGTTCAGGCCAGCCCCCCCACTGCCGAGTCACAGTCTTGGCAGGACCCTGGGGGAGGCGGGCGAAGCTTCTGGGGTGAGACCCTGCCCACACTGGGAAACAGATGGGATCCGTGCCCCCAGCCCATGCTCTGGGTTTCCGAGCTGTTTTCCTCTGCTCTCTGTGTGTCCCCCCCACTTTACTGGGACAGGCAACCCCCGTGGGTTCCGGGCTGTGTTCAGCGATGTTCTGCTCTGAGAACCCCAAGGGGTTAGTCCACATTTACAGATCCCGTGCGGGAGCCAGCTGAGAGCACAGGCGGGCTCGTGGGCTTCTGCCTCGGGGCCTGGCGACAGCGCAGAGGTGAGGGGGACGGCGGTGGCCCTGCCCATCTGATGACCAGGCCCGGGGCCCGGCCTGGCGGAGAAGCAGAGGAAGGGTGGGCCTGCCTCCTCCTGAGTGCTTAGCCCATGTCCTTCCCCACGTTCCCGTCCAGGGAGCGAGCCCGGCTCCTCCCGGCCAACGCCAGGCCCGGTCCCCAGGCCTCCTTCTCTGCAGGGGCTGTCACGGCAGAATGAGGCACAGGGAGCCTGCTGTCCTTCCCCGGTGTGGACCCGCCAGGCCCCCGATCTCAGGGCTGTCTCGGGGCCCAGACTCCCCTCGTGGGCTTCCTTGAGTGGAAGCGAGGGGGCAGCGAGCAGGCAGACACGCGGGACCCGTGCAGGTTGGCGGACAGTTGAGCAGGAACAGACGAGCCCCGAGGAGCACCTGCTTGCTGGTCTGCCCCTCGGTGGGGACGGGAGCCCTGGGTCAGGGTCCCTGTAGACTAATAGGGGGCAGGGGTCTCCACAACTTCGTGCTCCCTGCCAGAGGGGCTCAGAGGGCCACTGCCGTTCACGGCTGGCCGTGGCTTCCAGGCCAGAAGGTGACCGCCCCCATTCCTATCCCTGGGGAGCCCTGGGGTCAGATTGGAGTCGGCTGACAGGCAAAGCTGGTCCCCTGGGGGCCGGAACGGAGGCGTTCCTGGCTGAGGGAGTGCTGGATCTGGCAGCTGAGTCCCCGCATCTGTGGCTGGGAGCCGCGCTGCGAGGCCCAGAAGGTAACATGCCTGAGAGGAGACCCCCAGTGCTGCGTCCGGGAACCACCCAGGAGTGGAGGAAGATGAGGCAAAGAGGCAAAGAGGGTCAGAGATGCGAGTCACTGGGGGAGGGCAAAAGACACAGCAGAGACCTAATTTGTCGGAACCCCCAGGACAGCCCGGTTCAAGGCCAGAGTCCTGGGTGACCCTGAGGCGGTCCCTGTGGGCCGGGCTGTCCCCTGGGCAGTCTGTGCAGGATGGAGGCCAGGTGTGCAGAGAGCAAGGTGAGCTCCTGGTGAGCAGACCCCGTGCGGGTCCCTCCTCACAGATGTGGGTCTGTCCACGACGCAGGCAGCGACCCATGCCCCCGGGGGTCCGTGTCCCCCGCCCGCAGAGCCAGCCAGCTCCCCTGGAAGGGAAAGATGGACGGGCGCGTCCTCTTCCACCGGCCAGCGCTAGGAGGCGCCCTGACAGAAGGGTGGGGACATAGACCCCTGTGCTCCAGGCCCCACCCCGTCCCGCCCTCCACCCCACTGCCCTGCCCCAGCCGGGGTCTGTCACCGTCATCTTCTTGTCCTCCAGACTGGGCTCCGTGGGATGCCAGGAGGGGCCTGGTGCAGGGGAGGGGGCAGCACTCTTGAGCCCGTGTCCTCAGACCGGCCCCTTGCTCTGGGAGGCCCCATGGGAGCCCTGCCCCTCCCCCGCTTAGAGCCCCAGGCGTCCCGCGCCCCGCCACGGGCCAGTGTGCACGGGGCAGACAGCCTCTCCACCAGCCCCCCTCCCCACCCACACGTGGCCGTGTCACCCCCAGACGCCCAGTGCCGTAAGGCCGCTGCCCCAGTGGGGGGCGATCCCCCGGCCTGGTCAGTCCTGCTGTGGTCAGCAGCGTGGGGAGGGGGCATCCACAGAGAAGGGGCAGCTTGGAATGGAAATTCCATTAGTGTTCAGCCATGGGCAACAGGGCCTGTTCAAAGAATACATTCAATTAAAAATTGATTTTTCGTGTAATCTCCGTCATAATGAACCACATTCAGACCCCTTCCCACCATCCTGGACAGCACGGCCCGCACCCGCTCGGCCCGGCCCCCTGGCCTCCGCCCCTTCGTGGGGACAATGATCAGCGGAGGGGCCCGTGTCACCGCAATGGGGAATAATTACAAATGACATGCACCGGGGGGGGGGGGGTTGTTGGGGGAAAGGGGCCCGGGGGCAAATTGGCTCTTTTTTTCTCGGGNTCTTTATTTACTACGAGGTTGTGTTTTCTGTGTGGCTCGGGTTAGAAGCTGCGATATTTAATTTCCCTTGATCCAGACAGTATCTGAAAAGCATCACGAAATGAAAACAGCACCAACATCTTGCCTCCCTCTCTTCCCACAAACTCCGAGGCACCAGGCGAGCGCCCCACGAACTCCGCTCCCAGGGGCCCCCGTTTCTTGGGTGTCCCTTCTCTCCTGGCTGTTTCTCCACGTTTCTCTGCCTTCCTCTGAGGTCATGTAGGGGAGGCCGAGCTGGTTCTCCAAAGCCCCTGGGGCATCTAGATCGTGGCATTGTTATAAACACACTCGTTTTCGGCAGCGTGGCTCGTGGTACGGGGCCGGGAGGGCACGCGGCGCAGTGCTCTCCGCTTACCCACGTTAACACCTGCCCGGGCGGGCTCTCTTCGGTTACCTGTCTTCCAACGAGGAACAGAAGCCCAGAGCAGTAAGGGATTCTCACTGCCCAGGATTGAGGCTCAGGCCTGCTGGACCTCGGTGCCCGGCTATGGTTCTGCTATATTTGGAATTCAGAATGCCCGGCCCCACTCTACTTCCCTCCTGACCCTGACCTGCTGATTTGCTGTGTGATCTCAGGCCCCAGGCTCACCCTCTCTGAGTCTCTGTAAGAAAAATAGAAACCCAACCCTGGGTGCTGGTGATGTGGTTGTGCGGTAAGAATCGGTTGCCCAGGAGGCACCCTTCCAGCCCCCCAGACAGGTCCTCTGCCTTCTGCCCCGGCCCGCGGCCTCCTCGGCTGTGCTCCCCAGGTGACTCCTGGCGGCAGACAGGGCTCCCAGCTGGCCACAGCCTTGCGCACTCAAGCATTCACTGGCCCCGACTCCAGCTTCCTGTTTGTTCAGGTTTTCTGGGTTTGATTTTTGGTTTGTTGTTTTTTTGTTGTGTTTTGTTTGTTTTTGTTTTGTTTTCTTTTACCGATTCCAGCTACTCTAGAAGATCCATGCATTTTTCTTGCTCGTTCCTGAAGGACAGTGTGTTTGTCCCCTCCCAAACCCACCCCAGCCTGCCGTGGTCACTGCTCTGGGGACACACAGTCTCATCCTTTCTTGCTAGGCTCCCTGTTTGCGTCTGTATTTACAGCTGATCTGAGTCACCCTGCTGCGCCCTGGGGTCCCCCACACCCCGAATACAGAGCTGCGTCCCCAGGGAATGTCCAGGACCTGACCCGCTCCGTGGCCTTTTCTTCACTGCCTTGGTCCCTCCCTGTGTCCTCCTGGCCATCAGGAAGGTGCCGCCCCAGCCCCACCACCTGGGGCCCTGGGTGCTTTTGTCACTCAGCAAGAGGCCCTCAGCATTGCCTAGGAGGACCCTTTACCAGCCACGGCCAACGGTCCCTTTGAGGGGACCAGCCACCCCCAGCCCCACCCCACGTGGTATCTGTCTGGCTCCTGAAGATGCCTGCTTCTGGCAGAGAATTCTGGGTCAGAGGAGTGAGGGAGACACAGTTGACACGTCCGTTTCCTACAGAGCATCTTGGGGCCTTCTCTGGAACCGTCCAGGAGCCTGGAGTTCCGTAGCACGTGACTTGGGCAGTACTGGTCCAGGAAAGATGGCCTGGGCTGTGGGGAGAGACGGCGTACCTCTGTGCGCTGTGGGACCTGGGCCCTGCTTCTGAGAGCCTGTTTCCTCACCTGCAGAAATGAGGCCGGTGGCGTGGCCTCCCGGGGCCACTGTGAGCTTTCCAGTGAGTGTAAGTGAATGTGCCAGCACCCCGCTGTCCACGCGGGCATCTGGAAATGCAAGTGTGCAGCCGGCAGCTGGCTGGTGGGTCGCGCCTTGGCCCCGGGGCTTCCCGGAGGTGCCCAGAGAGGGGCCGGGCACAGCTTTGCTGCCGGCGCCTGGGGCTCAGGGTGGTGGGACGGAAGTGGCCCCAGGTACGGACACTGGAGACTCTGCCGGGTGTGAGCTGCGTGACGCCCAGCCTCTCTCCTCGCCGGGAGATGGAGACGGGCCTCTCGGGTGTGGGGAGGAGCCTGCGGAGATAACGGGCAGGAAGGTTCTGGTAGAGGGATGCTGTGTGTGGCCATCAGAGTGCGGTGGTCAGAGCCGCCCTCGGGGCTACCAGAACCTCCAGGGAGGCCCCCAGCTGGAGAAGCCTGGCAGGGACACGAGACGTGGAGCGTGTGCTGCGGATGGTGGAGGGGCTGTGCTTGGAGTCGGCCTGTCACCTGCCAGCAGGGGGACCGCAGGACCCTTACTTGGCTTCCTGATTAGGATCGTGGGGCTAGTGACACCCACCTCGTCCAACTGGGATGATGGATCAGGAGACATCCTCACCAGTCCCAGGCAGTGTGACCAGTCCTCTGTGTCATTCCTGCCGAGTCCCGCGGCCTGCCCTGGCCACAGCCGCTCCGGCCGGCACCTGGTCCCTGCGGGTGCCGTTTCTGCCTGTGGGAAGGTCTGCTTCTCTCCAGGCCTGGCCCTCCAGGATCGTCCTGTGCTGTCCTACTCATGGAGGAATCAGAAGGACGGCCTGTCCCCCGCCCTGGCTGTGGAGTGGTGGCCTCTGACGGCCCAGCCTGTAGGCGTGGAGTCCAGCGTCCTCGTCAGCAGGAGAAGATAAATGTTTTTAATTCAGGGAGCTTTTCATGAGCCAATGAAAGGAAGTAAATCATCCTTCTAGGCCCTGGAGCCCAGAGCTGGCGCCTGGTCGCAGCGGGGTAGGCAGCCACCGGGGCCAAGTGGCAGTCGTACAGGGTCACTTGGACCACAGGTGGACCTGGGGACGTGGCCATCCGGGGTACGGGGCACCCCCAGCCCGCTCTTCTTCCAGGGGAGGGCAGGAGACCTCAGCCTGACCTCAGCAGCCGATGCTTTGGGTTGGGGCGCGTGTGCCCCGTGTGTGGGAGACAGGAGTGCGGGCGTGAGCGTGCACCGGTGCACTGTGCCACGTGTGCACGCGTGTCGGCGAGGTGTGCGGGAGGCGCAGAGAACCTGGACGTGGTGCGATGCGGGGTGTGGCGTGCGTGAGCCCGGGAGCGAGTGTGCCCCCCGAGAGCCGGTGCTCCGTGCGCGCGCCCCGTGGGTGTGAGCGTGCCCTGCGTGTGCGCGGCAGCGTGCGTGTGCCCGGCGCGCCCCACCTGTGTGTGCAGGCGCGCCGGTGCACACGGCGTCTGGAGGAGAAGGGCTGGGAGATGGAGTCGTCAGCCCCACGTTGACAGGCGCAATCAGCAAAGTGCAGCGTCGGCAGGAACGGCGGCTCCTCTGTCACCCGGGAGCAAATGGCCCCGCTTTGTGCTGAGGAGGCAGACTGTGG
>LNAC01000274.1:1493609-1505338 GCA_002007465.1 Ailurus styani
AGCCCCCCTGCAGCCCCCGCCCCAGCCCTGCACAGAGCCC
Source organism: Ailurus styani (assembly GCA_002007465.1). Taxonomy (NCBI): domain Eukaryota; kingdom Metazoa; phylum Chordata; class Mammalia; order Carnivora; family Ailuridae; genus Ailurus; species Ailurus styani. Next base: position 1,493,650 of record LNAC01000274.1, read on the forward strand.
CCATCGCACCTAGCGCCACGTCTCCGGCGCTCTCCCCAGGCCTCTCAGGCCTCCAGGCCTCTCACATGGACGAGGAAGGTGAATCAGAGCCCCCGCCCCCGCGCAGGAGGGAGGCGCTCTTCCGACCCCAATGTACTGAGACATCGCATTGGCGGCTTCACACCGTGGATGCCACCAGGCAGGGCTCCCTGATCACCGCACACACCTCCACAGCCGCTTGTGAGCCACTCACCAGCACATCGCTGTCTCCCCGCAGGGTGAGGAGGGGAGGGCCCGCCGGTGGGACGGGGCGAGCGCAGGGGCGGGGGGGACCCGGGCCGGTGGCTCGTCAGGCTGGTTTCTGTGACGTGAGACAGAGCTCCAGGGTACTGGGGCAGGAGCGAGCACCAGGGGCTTTGGATCCACTTCCAGGCTGTGGGTGGCGGGCACACCCCCTCCTGCTCCCGTTCGGACTCCACGGGGTGAGCCGGGCCTGGGCTCCGATCCCGGCTCCGCCACCGCCTGGCTGCGTGCGCCGGGCCAGTGACTTCCCGCCGAGCTGCTCCCGGGGTGGAGAGCGCCCGTTCACAGATGGCTGGACTATCCCCTGAGATAACGCGTTTTTACCGCTTAACACAGCGCTGGGCTCTCGAAAACTCTCAACCAAGGGCTCTCCCCAAATCATCAGCGTTACTCAGCATTTACTAAGCACCTGCTGTATGCCTGAACGGTGTCAGGGGGCTAGGGACTCCTGAAAGCCCTTGTCCTCAGGGGTCTCATGGTCTGGAGCTCCACCCCCTACCACCACCACCTCTAAGGTTCTGGAATGTTCTGCTGGGCTCAGGTGCTAAAGCATCACCCTGCCCACCCTGCCTACGCTGTGATAGCACCCCAGCCCTGCCCTGAGGCGTACCAGCTCTGTCTGTGCCACCCCAAGGTCTCTGGCCGTAAGGTGCAGGCCGGCAGGGACGCCCCCCACCCCCACCCCATCACACACCTGGGATAAGATCTTGAAGGACGTCGGGAGGGAGGCAGGAGAGCGTCCAGGAGAGAAGTCTCTGCTGTGCGTCTGCGGGACGGGGTGCAAGGGGGCTGGGAGGGGTCTGTGCCCCCCAGGGCTCCCAGGCTCACGGTCCCACTGCTAGGACCCGGTTTCCTCCCAGGGGGCCTGGCCTGGTTGGGGGCACTTCTGTTCCTGTCTGGCAAGGACACTCTCCTGCACGGCCTGGGCCCCAAAACTTGGGGTCAGGAGCCCATGAGCTGTGATGATGGCCTGTTTCCGGCTGAGGGAGCGACTGAGTCAGAGGCAGGAACCTGGGTGAGGGAACAGGCCGTGGGCTGTGGCTGCCCGCCCCCTGCCTCCCGCGTCAGCGACCCCAGCTGAGTCCCAGAGCCGCGCTCTCATCCTCTCTAGGAAGGTGTGGGACTTCGGGAACGGTTGGGACTGTTTATTTCTGCGTTGTGCCCCCCCTCCCACGCGTGGGGAGCTCCGCTGTGAGTCCTGAGCCGCCTCCAGGCCCAGCCCCTGCTCTTAGGTGGCCGCCCAGGAAATTCGAATGTTCACGTGAGCCAGACACCACGGAGAGGCTCATCGCCTGCAAATCACGTCATGCATTTCAAGTGGAGTTCATTCCTGGAGGCCTCCCAGGGGTGTCTGCTTCTGCAGGCGGGGCTCCACGCTCCCTGGGGTGCCCCCGGCACCTAGCACCTGGCACCAAGGGGGCCCTCTGTGCCCATTCAGCCATCATCCAGTTCAGCACGCCGCTGCTTGCACCCCCGCTGGCCGGGCGCCAAGAAGGCCAGCCTGCCTGCACACCCCCCCCAGGGTCCCTTTCTGGAATCCCGCTTGTCACCAGCCCCCTGAGAGCAGGGCCAGGCTCCCCCATCCTTGGAGACATCAGAAAACCCGCAGGACCCCTGCCCAGTGCGTCTGGAATCACGGCAGACGCCTTCCCCAGAACCAAGCGTGTGTAGCAGGAACGCGAGCAGGGCCCTGGCGCGTGGGCTCGCCGGGGACGGGAGTCGGTGGGCACCCGGCCTGTTCCGTTGGCATCACTGCGGGCCCGGCGTCATCTCCCTGCCTCTCGGAAATTTCGCCTTCTTTTTCCCCAACACTTCACTTCTGACGGTTGGCGCCTTAAAAAAGAAAATAAGACCGTCCCGTCCAGTTAAACTCTCCATCTCCCCCACTCTTCCCCCTCTCCTGCTGGTCACCCTGAGCGTCCAGATGCTCTCCCAGGGCTCTGTCCCTGCCTGCTCTTGAGTGGCCGCCTCACTCCGTGAGACTCCCTCCCGCGGCCCCTGACCCGGCCGCCCTGGACAGGCCCAGCCCGAGAGGGCCTCCTTCTCAGCACGCGGGGGTCCACCAGGCCCCCCCACCCCTGGGAAAGGGGAGGCGCTGTCGCCAGGTGACGACTTAGACTGCCAGCCCGGATTCAGGTGCAGAGCCGTTCGCCTGCGTTCCCCTCCCTGCGAGAAGGGAACCGCCGGACGGACCCGCGCTGGGTAAGAACGGCTGCGGCCGTGTCGGATTCTCTGGTCCTCGGAGGGTCGGCGACGGGAGAGCGAGTCCATGGACGGCAGCTGCTGCCGGCCCCGAGGCTGAGCCGGGCACCGGGTGGAAGTTTCCAGAAGGCAGATTTCAGTTCAGTGCGTGGAAGAGCTTTCCGTCAGAGCGGTTCCAAGAGAAGGAGGCTTTGCGTTGGTCATGAGCAGAACCCCGTGGGGGCGCCTGTCGGGGGCCAGAGAGGAGGAGAGGCCCGGTTTGCCTGGCGGGCCGGGTGGGGTGTCGCCCGCGGTCAGAGATGTGAGCCACTGGCTCACGTGGGTGTGCTTGGGATGGGGGCCGAGGCTGGGGGTCTCCCTCCAGGCTGGGAGGTCAGAGCCATGAGGTTCCCTGATCAGCTGTCACTGGAGGCCTCGGGGACTTGAACCACCCCTCCTGCCCCCCGCTCAGCCCACCTCCCCTTCCAACACGGATTCTGCTCGGAACCGGGGAGCGCTGGGGGCCGGGTCGGGAATGCTCACGGGCTCTCTGGACCGGAGTCTTCCGGAAACCAGCCCTCCCGTTCCGCGGCCCTGTGAATGGTCACGTGCCGCGTGCCTGTGGACAAGCAGGCGCTGGCCTGGGCTCGGGACCTTGGCAGCCGCCCGTCCCGTCGTGCTTCCCGCCACCGGGAGCGTGCGCGGTGGCATCTCCAAGACCCAGTCCCGGGCCCCTCTCCCCGCTGCCCTCCGCCGCGTCCACGTAACAACCGCTCCGTGCTGCGAGTCCCTCAGACCTGCTCCCTCGCCACGTAGCCTGTGGCCCCGGGTCCCCCTGCGGGATGCAGCTTGCGGCCCCCACGTCTCGGGTCACCAGGAGGTCACTGAGTTGGCGGGGCGCCAAGGGCAGGCCCTGCTCGCCGCCGGTGTGGGCAGACCCCAGCCTGTTGGCCTGGGTGTGTCCTGGTGCCGGGGGGCGGGCTCGCCAGCTGCTGGTGCCACGGAGCCAGCGGTGTGCGGGGCGCGGCTGTGAGGGGCAGCGTCCGACACCTCGGGGCCGGGGACCACCGTGCGGACTGGGGCGGGCAGGTCACACCCACGGGGTTTGGTGCTCTGTGCCCGGGTCAGTCCGCCCCACCCGCCGCCTCTGCCCTGTCTGGAAGCCGGCTTTGCCCAGAGGTGGAGAAATGGCTCAGTGCCCAGCCTCTGCCGCCGGCCTCCCCACTGCAGCCTGGCCTGCGGGCCCTGGGCATGCGGCGCCCTCTTTCCTGGGGGTGAGGAGTCCAAGAGGCAATTAGCCTGATTGTCCTGGAGGGACCGTGAGCAGGAGGAGCCAGAGGGACTGTGTGGACAGAAGAGTCTGGGCAGGGCTCCATCAGCGCCCCCTCCCCCTCCCCCCTGCTCCATGGGCGTCCCGCCAGCCCATCACAGCACCGTCACCCTGGGACCCTCGCCCCGGCAGGACGGGCACACCCTGGCCGCGGGACCTGGGAATTCAGGCTGGGGCAGAGAACACTTTGGGCTGGGGGTGTGGGCAGACATTTGGGGGGAGGGGTCTTAGCTCGAGATCTTGACAATGAAGCGTCCTTCCACCCAGCCTCTCCTCCAGGCAGACAGGTCACTGTCCCCCTCCCACAGACCAAGAGGAAAGGCTGAGCCCAGTACCACTCAGAAGCTGAGGGTCCTGGTACTAAGGTCAGGGGCTCAGAGAAGAGGGGCCAAAACAAGGCGGTTGGCCAGGGGTGGGGGGGGGCATCCCTGGGACACCGGCCGGGCCCCCGCTGCAGAGACGCCTGCCTGGTCCGTCTTCCATCCCGCACGATATCAAGATCCAAAAGGCAGTCAGCGGCTCCCTCGCTCCCTGGGGTAATTCCAGGTGACTTTATTTGCCGGGAGACTCTTTACAGCAGGGTCTGGACAGTGGTGGAGGGGCCTGCCAGGAACCGGGCAGGACCCCAGGGCTGGTGGTAACAGAGCTGCCCTCACCTCCACGAGGATGAGGAGAAAGCAGCAAGTGGAACCGAGACGGAGGCAGGGTCCTGCAGCGGGTCCCCTGCGGAGGAGGTGCAGTCGCCCTCCGTCCCGGGCAGAGCCAGCCTAAGACAGCCTCCCAGGGAGGAAACTCCCCAGACTCACTCTCCCAGGGAAGAAACACCCCAGACTCACTCTCCTCCCTCTGGACTCCGGACGGAGGGCAAGGGGTGCAGTGCCCGCTCAGACGAGGGGAGAGCCGGGCTGGCCGGACAGATGGTGGACACGAGGTGACGTCGCTCAGAGAGCTCCTGCCCCCCCCGACCCCCCCCAAGGCCAGCCACGCGCGACCCCTGCCCTCCTCAGTTACCCTTGGCCAGATGCATGAACATGGATCTTTCTGGAACTTACCACCTTCCAGCATCCATTACTGCCTTCGGGGAGTGGCTCCTGCTGGGCCAGAAACTCCTCGCCGACTTGGACTGCCCCTGACTCGTCTTTAAATCCGGGCTGGGAGGGGGAGCTCCGTAGATGTTGCCTGGGCTGCACTTAGTTCTTGCTTTGCCGAGTGTCCTGTTCGGCATTGCTTCTGTGCCCCGTCATCGGCCCCCCAGGTCACCCCGCGGAGTGATGAGCGGGTCGGGTGGCGGTGTGCGGGCGTCTGACAGCTGCCTGTCCAGGGACAGACCCAGCCCCGACAGGTAGCACGCACCGGTTCCTGGGGTGTAAATACTACCCCTCTGGCCGAATTCAGGCTGCCAAGGTGAGGTCACAAACTTGGAGCTGGAAAGAGATGCTCCCAGTCGGCCCTCGTGGGCCAGAAGGAGCTGGAAGGGGCCGGGTCCAGCACGGCCCGGACAGACCACCTCCCTCGGCTTGCAGACTCACCCACGCTGTCCTGCCTCGGCTTCTGAAGTTGGACGCATGCAGTGGAGGGCTTGGAGGGGGACGGGTCTGTGTGCTCCCTCGCCCCGGGACCCCAGGCAGGTGTACTGGTCTCTGCGCCTCCATTTCCCCTCCGTAAATATCGCCGTCAAGGTCCCTGCCCACAGAACTGTGCACAGACGGGAGATGAAGGGGCACGAATCCGCCGGCACGGGGCGGGCGGGCTGTCTGTGGTCTCCCGTGGAGTCCTGCTCCAGGCTTGTCGTGGGGACGCCGTGCTGTGGCCCTCGGGGCGCACACAGCGTTGTTGGCGACCGCTGTCCCGGCACGTCACTCTTACACTAGGTGCGCGTCTGTCGCGGTCCTGCTGTGTGTCCTTGCGCTCCGGGTGCTGGAGATGATGTTCTGGGGCAGGAGGCAGGAAAGGCACGGCGGCCGCGTCGGGACCCTGAGATGGTGAAGGGCAGAGCCGGGCCAGGGGGTGGGGAGTGCAGAGTGGGGCTCCCCCCTTTTGAAGGGACCTCCCTGAGAAGGTGACACTGAAGGAAGGGAGACTGCCGTGAGGTATGTGGGGAACAGTGTCCCTGCAGACGGAGCAGCCAGGGCAAAGTCCTTGAGGCCAGAACTGGACGTCCAAGGGACAGCAGGGCCATGCCCTGCATAGAACACTCAAGGGGCATGAAGCAGGACATGAGGGCCCAGGAGGAGGGGTCAAGGTCATGCAGGGCCAAGGGGCCGTTGGCACTGTGGACTTCCCTAGAGAGGACTGGTTGTAGGGGCCGAGGCAGAAGCAGGAAGACGGGGATGTCACGGGGGCCCGTCGTAGGTGGGAGCCGTGAGTCGGCCAGATGGCTGGATTCTGGGTAGGTGTTGAAGGTGGATCTGATAGGGCTTCCTGCTTGATTGTTTGGAATGGACGAAAGAGCGGTATCGCCCCAGCTGTAGGGCTGAGCACTGGCCTGTGGGCAGGGGCTGACCTCAAGAGAGGCGGATTTGATGGGGACAAGGAGGAGGGAGACAGGCAGCAGTCGGCCCTCTGAGAACCCAGGGTGCAGACGTGACTCGGGGGTGGTCGACATGCGGCCGGCAGCAGTCGGCCCTCTGAGGAGAACCCCGGGTACAGACGCGACTCGGGGGTGGTCGACATGCGGCCGGCAGCAGTCGGCCCTCTGAGAACCCAGGGTGCAGACGCGACTTGGGGGTGGTCGACATGCGGCCGGCAGCAGTCGGCCCTCTGAGGAGAACCCCGGGTGCAGACGTGACTCGGGGGTGGTCGACATGCAGGTGGCAGCAGTCGGCCCTCTGAGGAGAACCCCAGGGTGCAGACGCGACTCGGGGGTGGTCGACATGCGGCCGGCAGCAGTCGGCCCTCTGAGGAGAACCCCAGGGTGCGGACGCGACTCGGGGGTGGTCGACATGCGGCCGGCAGCAGTTGGCCCTCTGAGGAGAACCCAGGGTGCGGACACGACTCGGGGGTGGTCGACATGCAGGTGGCATTTTTAGATTGAGACTAAGAGCCTTAGTTCTGGCCACAGAAGAGAGGGTCCAAAGACTGGGTCTGGGGCCTCCAATGTCTGCAGTTTGGGGAGATGTAAGGAAGCGGTCACACAGATGCAGAAGGAACTTCCGGTGAAGGAGAAGCACCAACAGTGTGTTGTGACCACACTGAGAGAGGAGAGTGTTTCTAGAGAGAGGCGTCGGTGCTCCTGAGGGACCAGGTCTGGTGAGGTTTTAAACATGGCGGACGTGGGAACCTTGGTGAAGGTAGTTTCGGGGAATGGTGCCACGGAAGGCCAGTTTGGAGTCGGGCTAAGAAAGAGTGGGAGTCATGGAATTGGAGGCTGCAGATCAAGGCAGCTCATTCCAGAGACTTTGTTCTGTAGGGAAGCAGTGGATGGAGTGTGTAGGCTGAAGGGGCCAGTGGGCCAGTGGGTCCAGGAGGTTCTCCTGCACCTGTCGTGGGAGAGACTGCAGTGAATCACAGAGCTGTGAGCATGCGTCGGTGAGAAGCGTGGGGCTCTAGGATATGAGGCACGCAGGCCATCAGGTGAGTATGGACATTCGCCTCTGTTTTCTGCAGAAGAGAGGAAACAAGGAGTCTACGGCCATACCACCTTGAACACGCCCGATCTCGTCTGATCTCAGACTAAGCAGGGTCGGGCCTGGTTAGTACTTGGATGGGAGGAAACAAGGAAACTGCTTCGGTCAGTGGTCAGTGACCTCAAGTGAATCATTCAGGGTGATTTTGTGTTTTGCTCTGGCATCGTGAGCCATGGAGTGCAGTGGGAAGAGCTGGACCTTCTCAGTTCTATCAGGAAAATGTGATGATAAGAGAGAGAGAGAGAGAGAGTAATACATTTGTAGAGGCAGTGGGATAATGACCATCCATCTACTCATCTATTCACCTGTCTGCCCATCCATCTGTCTATCCAGCCAGCCAGCCATCCACCCATCCATTCACACATCCATCCACCTACCCATTATCCATCCATCCATCCACCCATCCGTCCATCCATCCGTCCATCCACCCATCCATCCATCCGTCCATCCACCCGTCCATCCACCCATCCATCCATCCATCCATCCATCCATCCATCCGTCCATCCACCCACCCACCCATCCATCCGTCCATCCATCCATCCATCCATTCACACATCCATCCACCCACCCATTATCCATCCATCCGTCCATCCACCCATCCACCCGTTCATCTGCCTATTTGCTCGTTGATCTGTCTGTTCATCCCTCCATCCACCATCCTTCCATCCACCACCCACCTCTGCACACATCCACTCATCTGATGTGCACTGAGACTCTTCTGAGTGCAGCAAAGTGCTCTGCTGAGTGCAGGGATGTGGGAGCAGAGAGTGAGCGAGTGGCCCTCGTGCTCTGGGAATTTCCAGTCCCCTGGGGAGCCAGCCATGTTCACAAGCTGCTCTGAAACACGGCCAGCTGAGACGAGCCCCAGCCTGGCAGGAGGAGTCTGCTCGGCCCATGCCGCAGAGCTCAAGCCTCTCTTCCACTCTGGCGCCAGCAGACCGAGGAACAAGGAAGAACAGGAATGTGACAGAGCCGGCCACGCTGCCCTCTCTGCGTCAGGCACTTCATGCCCTCCGGCGCACCTGCCACCCTCTGCTCTTCCATCCAAGTCCGGTCCCGGGGCCCTCAGCCTGAGCTGCACAGTGGAACCTCACTGGAAAGTTTGGTTGTAAATCCACTCAGTTGCCCTGGGGAGGGGTCCAGGTGCAGGATGTGCAGCCACTCAGCCGACCAACCACTCCCAGCGTGGATGGGCAGGAGACACAGGCAGGGGCGTTGAGCCGACCAACCACTCCCAGCGTGGATGGGGAGGAGACACAGGCAGGGGCGTTGAGCCGACCAACCACTCCCAGCGTGGATGGGCAGGAGACACAGGCAGGGGCGTTGAGCCGACCAACCACTCCCAGCGTGGATGGGCAGGAGACACAGGCAGGGGCGTTGAGCTCCTCCCCCGGGACCTGCCGGATCACACTGGCCACCTTCTAGTCTGCGTCTCCTCCGCCGGGCCCCGCGACGACCTCTTGCAAGGAGGGAATTTGTTCGGAGGATGAATGGTCACCCAGGGCCCTGGTGGCTAAGAGGGAGGCCTCCCCACGTATCCCAGGCTCTGACTCTGTCCCTGGGCCGTGAACCCTCACACACGCCCTCCCCCGCTCCCCGGGCCCCCTGTGAAGGGCCACAGCTGTGTGCACAGGAGCAGAGGTGAAGGTCTGAGAGCGAGGCCCTCTGGGCTGCTGTACTGTTCCTCCCATATCAGCCCGACAAGTCGCTCGGTCCCTCGGTTTGACCAGCTGCGAAATGGTCGGAGGGCGATTCAGGGAGCTAGTGTGCACAGCAGAGAGCATGGTGGGCTCAGATGTGCTGATTTGTTGTCATGTCCCAGATGGCCCTGGATGCCCCATCTCACAGCTGCCCCTTGCCCACCCAGACCTCTTCAGACCAGGGCACTCGAGCCCCAAACACGCCGCCCCGGTGTCCCACCTTTGGGCTGCAGGTTCCCTGACACTCTGGGCTCTGGGCTCCAGCCCCGGGAGCCACTGCGGCGGGAGTGGCTGCTGTCACTAGTCCCAAGGGGACCCAGGGAAGAGGGGGAAGGGGGGGCGGTGAGAAGGAGCAGATAGGAGAAGAGCCCCTCCTTCCTGGGCCTCGGAGGAGGGAGGGAAGTGGGGGCACCAGGAAGATGTGAGTTAGCGAAGGTTCTAATCAAACATTTATCAGCTCATTGATCTCCTGGGGCTGCTGACAGCGCCCTCTCCCTTACCCTGGCCTGCTCCTCTTCCGCCGCCTCCCTCCCGCTTCCCTGGGCCCTGGCTCTGTCCCTCCTCCATCTCCACCAGCCGCCACCTCCCCCTGACCCCACCCCTTCTCCCGCCCAGCGCACTTGCTAACAGTAGGCAGTGGGACTTTGTGGGCTACTTTGGAGCACCGGGCGGGGGGGGGGGGGCCCTCCTGAGTGTGTGTGTGATGCACACACAACACATGTGTTTCCCTCCATCTAGAGCTCAGATGCTGCCCGCCTCCATCTCTGCAGACAGAGGGAGGCACAGAATTTTCTGCTCGTGAGGCCACCGCTCATCAGGGTCAGGGGTCACCCCCGGAGTTAGGGGCAGTGAGAGCAGAGGCTGGTACTGGCAGAAAGTTGGCCTCCGGCCTCCTGCCAGCAGGGAGCTGGGAAGGTGGACGGCCGGTCGGTGGGGGACAGGGCCCCGGGCTGCAGGGCTTGTGCACGTTCGCCAGCCCCTTTGGGAGGCCGGGCCCTCAGGCCACCTCGCACTCTGGGTACTTGTCTGCTCACTCCCGCTCTGCAGAGGCCGGGGCCGCCCATCCCGCTCGCCTCCCCCCGGAGCCACGGGCCTTTATCTACCCCCCTCGACACCCGGTAAGCAGTCGTGGGGCGAATAAGTAGCAACCAATGAAGAACAGAGCCGGACCGGGCGTATGCTCTGGAAGGAGCCCCCATCTGACCAGGACAGGGGCCAGGAAACAAGCCTCCACACGTGCCAAGGCCGGGAAACCGGGGCCAGGGCTCCTCCTCCGTGAGACGTCAGGAAGGCGGCCGTGAGGGCCAGGCTGCCCACCTCTGTGCGAGGCTCCCTCCACGCTGGGGAGACACTCACGTGAGGGATGGCACCTGTCCTTCCAGATGGTGGGGACACTCCCTGCCCCGAGGACACCCTCGGAAGGCCAGAGAGCGCCTCGCCCGCTCAGAGGAGCTGCCGCAAACCTGCCTCCCCGCCCCCCCGCATGGATCCTCCGTGGGGAACAAGTGGGAGAAGCCAGAGCCCCACCTCCACCCCGCCCCGCCCCGACGGCATGAGGACCCTCGTCCCTTCTCTGGGGCTGAGGGGCTTTCTCCAGGGCTACCTCAGGGGCTCCCACAGGTGCCCAGGTGCAGGAGGTCTGGGGTGCGGTGAGAACGCGCATTGCCGACAAGCTCCCCGGTGAGGCTCCGGGGTCCAGGCACCGCGTGGGAAGAGCCTCGGCCCTGCAGCGTGGCTGGGACCCTGCCTGGGGCCTGGCTTCTAAAAGCCCCAGGGCAGCAGGGCTTTGGGAACGGAGTGGGGTCTTCCGGAGATCCACTCGGGGCGTCTAGAGACAGAGCCAGAACCTTCCATGCCCCACAGACAGCACCTCCGCATCAGGGCCGCGATGGGGACTGTGTGGTGCCAGGCTCCCAGTTCCGTGGGATCAACTTGAATCATCTTCCCCGCAGGCTGGGGCGGGGCTCTCCTTCACCTGCTTTACGGCCGGGAAAACCGAGGCTTAGAGCTTCATAAAGCTGGAGGGAGGAGGGCGTGGCTCGGAGGGAGACGGGAGGGACCCCCGTGCTGCTGGGTGCCGATCCGGGTCTCAACGGGTTCCGGGTCTCCTGGTGGGACGGCTCCCCCAGAGCTCACCGTGGGCAGACCCCGGGCAGAGCCTGCACGGGATCGCGCGGTGTTATTTCCTACAATTGCACGAGCTTACTGGGTCTGACGAGTATGCGTCTCAAGCCCTGGGCCCCCTAGACACCCCCACCCCGACAGGCCCCTCCGACGGCTCGGATCTGGTGCCCCATGTCAGGGAGCTGCGCCGCCCCCAATGCAGAGGGCCTGGGCCATGCTTCTGGAAACCCCCGCTCGGCCCGCAAGCTCTCGGAAGGGGGCAGCGGGTCCTGGCCGGCCAGCTGTCTCACCAGCCTGCTCTCTTTCCCTCCGCAGGGCAATCAGGACGCCACGGCTCCGCCTGAAGCGATGGCCCAGCCCTACCCCCCCGCCCAGTACCCCCCTCCGCCCCAGAACGGCATCCCCGCCGNATGTTGAACTTGAGAGTCACGTGTTTCGGGAGGAGC
>LNAC01000274.1:1542253-1555511 GCA_002007465.1 Ailurus styani
GGCGGCGGGGGCGAGGGGGCGGGGCCGCAGCTGCGCTGGTGCCCTGGGTTCAGAAGCTCGCTCTCTCTGTCCCCACCAGCCGCCATTTGGAGAAGCGCAATGTCCCGAAAGTCACAAAGTCGGTAAGCTGTAACAGACCCGAGCTCGGTTCGTCTGACCCTATTCGAAGATAATTTTCAGGAAAAGATGAAATCCTAATTCTCATTCGGGTGTAAATATGGACAAGAGATAAAGGCTTTATTCTACTCCTTAATCAGCCAAGTTATCAGACGGATGTTAGAACCACTTTAAAGAAAATAGAAAAGGAGACCCGTGTACAGATGAGGGGCATTGAAATGAATATCTGAGTGGAGGCAGAACTAGCTTTTCTGCGGGGCGAGGGTGGGGAGATCACGGAACCCCTGGAGAGACCATCTCCACCTGGTAAGAGACAGAGGCTGGAGCCACGTATGGGAGAAAATGCATCGTGTTCCCCTGGGGCACGGATTTTTTTGTACGCCCCAAATCTGCACTCCGAAGGTGTCTCAGATGGACGTCCCCAGCATCCTGGGTACAGTGCCCAGTAAATGTGGAGGAAGGAGGCCTGAGCAGGGGGGAGTGTAGCTGGGGCCCAGTGGTGCCCGAGCTCCTAGCTCCAGGGGTCCCAAACAGACCAGGCTCAGCCACTCGCCGCTGACAAAATCCAAAGGCAGACGAGCCGTGGGGAAACGGGAAGGGAATGTATTTCAGTGAGGCCAGCAATAGGAAGACAGCATCTCAAAGACTGTCTCCAAAGTGCTGAAAACACTAATAGGTTTATCTAAGGACTGCGTGGGACCAGGGTAGGCGGGTGCGTGCAGGTGGGCGGTGAAGGTCAGGCTGATCAGTGTCTTGGGGTCGATCATGCGGGGTCTTGCTGGCTCAGGGCAGTCCTCGTGGCTTAAGGGGGTAGTTTAGGTTCCCACGACAGGATGCTATGCCCGCAGGGTCTTTTGCCTGAGTTAGGAGATAAGCGGCAAGGAAGAATTTAATCAGAAAGTACAGACCGAGGGCGCCTGGGTGGCTCAGTGGTTTAAAGCCCCTGCCTTCGGCTCAGGTCATGATCCCAGGGTCCTGGGATCGAGGCCCATATCGGGCTCTCTGCTCAGCAGGGAGCCTGCTTCCTCCTCTCTCCTCTCTCTCTGCCTGCCTCTCTGCCTNAGGCCAGATGCGGGGCTGGGGCCCACAGCCCGAGCTTGGGTCGTCAGCCCGAGGCTCTCCTCACCCTGCCACCAAAGCCCTTTAGTGCAGCTGGGAGTGTCCAGCGCTGGGCTGCAGGCGTCGCCCAACCCAAGTTGAGTGGGCCTCTTTACTATGGTTGCAGACTTTGAACTTTATGAGGCCCCAAGCTTCCATAAACCCCAAGCGTCGGATGATGACTCAGGCTGCCACGCTGCAGAGAGGGCAGGACACTGTGGAGCAGGAGATGGTGGTCCTCGGGGAGAACAGAGATTGCAAAGCCCTGGGAAGTTGGCCAGGAGAAGGGGGAGCAGGGCCACAAAGCTCACTCCAGCTGTGATCAGGTGAGCACAGGAGATGGCAAGTCTTGATTTGGTCTGTACTTAACCAGCTACTGCCAAGTGCTTACCTACAGCTTCGTGATCACTAAATAAATCAACCTTTCCTCCTAACAACCAAAACATAGTTCTTAGAGATATACTAAACAGCCCTTAGGTAATGCTCCGTCTCTGGGGGAAAATACATTCCTGGGTCTCTCTTTTCTGTTCATCTGCACAGCACTGGCCTCTGGTCTAGAGGGACAGAGAAGAGCAGGTCTTGTGGCCTCTGCGTTGGCTCCCATTTGCTGCCTTCCTGGCAGACCCTTGTGGCTCCTAGTCTCCCTGAGGATCAGGACGATGGGGATCAGGATGAGCCTGGAGGTCCGCAAGTCTGCCTTAAGGTCCCATTGGTCCCTGCTGGAGCTCCAGCCCCTCTGAAATCTGGCTGGGCCCCCTAAAACCTTAACCTGGTAGGATTTCCAGATGAAATCCAGGACGTGCTCTCCCTGCACACAGCCTGCCTCTGTGGCTCCATCCGTGGACGTGAGCTCACTGCCTGACAGTGAAGTGGCTTCCATGGTCCCTCGCCCGGTCCCTGCACAGACATTACACCGTTTTCTCCTTCTGGAAGTGTGGAATGCTGCAGGTAAAGCAAATGTTCCTTTTAACCCACTGTCCGGCTGCCTTCCCTGCCTCCTGCACCTCAGACGTGCCCCTGCGTTTCACCGATTTCATCAGTCGGGCCTGTGTCCTTCCAGATGTTGTAAATCCTTTGAAATTGAGCCGTGCTGATTTATGTGGCTCTAATACGTTCATTTGTACTGTTGTTAAACACGTTGCCTCTTTAACGCATCAGCGGCTGCTTACCCCCCACCCCTCGGTGGGCATTTCCACAGCAAGCTTGTGTTCGCTTTCGTTTTTTAAACGTTAAAATGAGTGTCGTCCTATAAGCCTTCTTGGGCACCCATAGGGTTGGTTGGTTGGTTTTTCTTTTTCAGATACAGACACAGGAGTTGCTAACAGTAATCCCCCGCGCATTTCCGGACTCAACGGCCACTAAGGAGCTGGTGCAAAGGGGCTCTGGCGATGACACCCTTCGCTGCACCGGTAAGTCTGCGTCACCGCATGCCTCTTGGCGCTGGTATTGGTTAACTTCTGGATTTTTGGCTCACCTGATGGGTGCGTCGTTAGTTGGCTCTGTTTTGCGGGCCAGCCATTTGGAAATGAATTCTTCTGCCCGAGACAATCCTGTTTTTAGCTAAGAATTGTCACATTTAGTGGTGGGGTCTGTGTATTTTGCAGACATATAACTTCCAGATGCTACTGGGGATAGGTCTTTCACATGTCATCTCCCTTTTTTTGGTTTTGGGCCTGTTCAGATTTTTCTTTCTTCCTGGGCCAATTTTGCTACTAAATGCTTTCCTAGAAACGTGTCCATTTCATTGAGGTTTTCAAATGTGGGATATTAAGTCCTTCCTGATCATAGTTTTTAATCTCTTGGTTATGCCCTCTCTTTAATCCCAACGTTGTTTATTTGTGTTTTCTTCTTTTTTTCTTGCAATTTTTTGCTGAAGGGCTGTCTATTTTATTAGTCTTTTCAAAACACCAGCACTTGGGTTTGTTCTATTTTTTGGTTTGTTTTCTGTTTCCCTAACCTCTGCTTTTATCTTCTTTCCTCTTATTTTCTTTGGATTTATTCTGTTCTTTTTCTGGTTTCAGAAGGGGACATTTGGGTTCACTTATTTGTAAATCCTTCTCGTTTTCATATAAATGCAGCGGGGGAATGCAGGTCTCTCCTGGAATGAGTCACACCGTCCCACAGATTTCCTTAGGCAGCACTAGCATTTCCATCGAGTTCTAAATACTACGCAAATTCTGTGAGCTTCTCTCTGTGCCATCCAGAGCGGCCCTTGATTTTGCTGCAGGAGAATTCTTCAGTCTTGTCTGTTATGATTACTACGTTCATGTCTTTTTCAAAATGCATTTCCCTACCCCAAAGGCAGGACCATATGGAACGCTCCGACCGGTTATTTTCTAGAAGTGCTACGGTTTTGCCTTTGACCTTCAGACCTGCAGCTCAGCTGGAGTCATTTTTGTTTATGACACGAGGGAGGAGGGTTCATTTTATTTTTTATCATACGGATCCCCAGTCATTCTGTGGTTTTTGGAAAGACTCGCCTTCATCCGGTGCTCTGCAGGGCTCCTTTCTGGAAAATCAGTGTCCATACATGCTTCAGTCTGTTTGGGGCTCTGTGTGATGCTGTGATTTGATAATAATAAATGTCTATTTAGGGGGCACCTGGGTGGTTCAGTTGGTGGAGCGTCTGCCTTCAGCTTAGGTCATGATCTCAGGGTCCGGGGTTCAAGTCCGTGTTGAGCTCCCTGCTTGGCAGAGAGTCTGCTTCTGCCTCTCCCTCTGCCCCTCCCCCTCCCCCTTCTTGCTCTCTCTTTTTCTTTTCTCTCAAATAAATAAAACATTTTAAGAAAAGAAAAGAAAGGGGGGAGGATATTTGGCCTTCATTTCTGGCACAGAGCTCCTCAACCCTTGGAATTTCCCAAGTGAGAAGAGCCCTAAAGTTGTCTTTTGTTCATCATAATAAACCCCCTTCAACCAAACCAGAGTTTATGTCAGGGGGAGGGACTTCCCAGACTTTTGGAAAGCCCCTAAGCACGGGGCTGGTTTGACCTGGAACCCACCTCGAAGAGAGGGCTGGAACTTTTGAGACCACCCCCAGCACCTCCCGGGAGGGGAAAGGGACTGACCCTGAGTTCATCACCACTGGCCAATGATTTGATCAACCTTGACTGTGCAGTGACACCTGCGAACAAACCCTCCCCCCCCACCCCCGCCGTGTGCTCCAGGAACTGGGAGAACTTCAGGGTTGGAGACCCCAGGGAGGTGCTGGGAGGGTGGTACGCCTCCCCCCTCCCAGGGAGCACATGGAACCGCCGCACCCCTTCCCACATCATCTACCCTATGCACCTCTTCCATCTGGCTGTTCCTGACTATAGGCTTTGATACTTACAAATCTCATGCACATCCAGTCCTGCTTCAGAGTTTGCTTCTCGGGGGGCAAGGACCAACACGCCGTCCACAGAGTGAGGTTTTATGTTGTCTGAACGATATTCTGTAGTTCTCCATACGGACATCCTATGCACCTGCTGTTAGATTTACCCCAGCAGGTAAATGACACGTACAAGTGGCATCTCTGATGGGTTCGATGTGGCTGCAAATTCTCTTCCCCTCCTCCCAACAAAGGATGGAATCTGTTACCCACTTCTCTGGGCCGACTGGAGGAATATGGCCAAAATAGCTCTGCAGGGACTTGTGAGTCTGGGTCTCAAAAAGCCGTGCGGCTTCTGCCCCTGCCCTCTCGGCCCCTGTGCCAAGAATGCTGTGCTGTATAGGAGGGGCGGAGGGGATGGGATGGAGGGCAACGTGGAGAGAGAGCCCCACGGGCCCGGCCGTGCCCGCGAGCCCGACGTGGGCCACCTGCCCCAGCCCCACTGCGGACCCCAGGAGGGAGCCCAGCGAGGCCAGCAGAAAGAAGCACCCAGCCACCCTCCAGAGTCATGAGAAATAAGGAGTGGTGGGTCCGTTTAGGATACTGAGTGTTTTAAGTGGTTTATTACGTGACAAATGATAACGAATTCAGTGTTTGTTTTCAAGTTTCATTTTCTGTTTGTTGCTGGTACAGCGATTTTGTGTATCAACCCTACATCCTTCAACTAGTCATTAGCTGCACATTCTTTTGGATCTTCTGTGTAACTCATCTACTGCAAATAATGGCAATTTTACTTCCTCCTTTTCTTTCTTTTTTTTTTTAAAGATTTTATTTATTTATTTGACACAGAGAGAGAGACTACAAGTAGGCAGAGAGGCAGGCAGAGAGACAGGGAGAGGAGGAAGCAGGCTCCCTGCTGAGCAGAGAGCCCGAAGTGGGCCTCGATCCCAGGACGCTGAGATCACGACCTGAGCCGAAAGCAGAGGCTTTAACCCACCGAGCCACCCAGGCGCCCAACTTCCTCCTTTTCTAAATGCTCACATCTTGCACCGACTTTCCCTTCCTTACCGCACTGGGCGAGACCTCCAAAGTAATGCCAAGTAAGTGTCCTCGAGGGGTCCTTGCCTTGCGCCCAGTCTCCAAGAGAGAGCTTTCCACACCTCACCTGGAGTTAGGTGTGTGTTGGCGGTTTTTCCATAGGCGTGTTTTATTGAGCAAGGGAACCCCTCTCCCACAGCAGGTTCACTGAGACTCTTCCATCCTGAATGGTTGTCGAGTCTCATCACACATGTTCACTGGAGTCCCTGCTCATGTGATAAAACACGTTGACTTTACGATGTTCTCCAAGCCTGTCTTCCCACAATAAACCCGGTTGGCTTGTGACTCCCCTCTCCCGCCATGCTCCCCCAGGGGCGCCGGCTTCAACATGATGATCACCTCCTAAAACCAGATGGGGAATATGCCCTTTCCTCTTTTCTGGGAGAGTCTGTGCAAGATTAGTCAAGGTTGCTTGTGCACAGACATTTGGTAAACATTCAGTCATAAAACAATCTGAGCCCACGAGTTGATTCTGTTAAAAGCTTTTCAATTACAGATTCTATTTGATTCTATCAAAGCGTCTTCAGACCTTCCCTTTCCTCCCCCATCACTGTCGGGAGTTGTGTTTTTTGGAAACAGGAAAGTGCTCGTTTCCTCTCATTTTCCGGATGTGTTACCGGGACGTTGTCCCTAATACTCACGTACTGTTTTCCGTGTCATAGCATCCGGAGTCGTGTTTCTTTTGTTTCTCTTCCTATTTTATTACTTTTTCCATTTATCTTTGTTGTTTCCTTCCTCTTACTTTCTTTGGGTCAGTTGGATGCTTTTTCCCTAAGTTCTTGAAGTGAATGCTCATTTCATTGATTTTCAGCCTTTCTTCATCTCTGATACTTGAATGAAGACAGCACATTAAACATGCCTTTAGTATATCCCACAGGTTTTGATACATCATGGGGGTTTTTTTCATTTTAATTAATTTCAAAATATTTTCTAATTTCCTTGTGATTTGTTTTTTAACCCATGGGTTATTTCAAAGTGTATTTCCAAACTCCCAAACATAAGGGGGTGCCCTGATTTGCTTTTTGTCATTGATTTGTAGCATCACTGAATCATATACTTGAGTATACAACTGAATAGATGCAGAGAAAATACTCTGTATCATTCAGTCCCTTGAAAGTAATACTTGCTTTCTGGCTAAAACCGGGTCAGTTTTTAAAAATAGGCCGTACGCGTGTGAAAAGATGGTGTATTTTGCAGTTGGTGTTCTTAATGGTGACCATTAAGTTAGATTTTCTTACTATATTTCTCAAATCCTCTATTTATTGATATTTTAAGGAATATGATTATTCTAGGGGCGCCTGGGTGGCTCAGTCATTTGAGCATCTGACTCCTGATTGAGACTCATGATCTCTAGTCCCGGTCTGCGCTCAACACAGAATCTGCTTGAGATGCTCTCTCTCTCTCTCTCTCTCTCTCTCTCTCTCTCTCTCTCCCTCTGCTCCTTCCCATGCTTGTACATGCATTCACTCTCTCTCTAAAATAAATAACTAAATCTCAAAAAAAAATGTGATTATTCTATCAGTTACTGAGAGGGGCGTGTTAAAATTTCCCACTATGATTCTACATTTGTTTTTTCCTGTTCATTTCCCTTTACGTATTTTGAGGGTGTGTTATTAGGTACGTGTAGATTTTAAATTTACCTTCTCTCTTCGTGGTGAATTGACTGAGCAATCGCGAAATGACCACTTTTGTTTCTAGTAATGCTTTACGCATTAATGTCTACTTTGTCTGATGTGATAGTTTTGTGGGGTTTTTTGGTTTGTTTTTTTTTTATTTTTTTAGGTAGAGCGAGACAGAAGGCATGCACACATGTGTGAGCAGGGTGGGGAGGAGCAGAGGGAGAGGAAGAATCCTTTTTTTAATTTATTTGACAGAGAGAGAGGAATACAAGCAGGGCCAGTGGTAGAGGGAGAAGGCTTCCCTCCGAGCAGGGAGCCCGATGTGGGGCTTGATCCAGGACCCCGGGATCAGGACCTGAGCTGAGCCACCCAGGCACTCCCCCCAAGACATATTCTTTTTATATATACAGGAACTATTTGTATAGAATTACCACCCAATTTACCATTTTGTCATTTGTGTCGACATTTTGGACCTTCCCTCTGGGATCACGTTCACTTCGTGAAGGTTTGCCATCAACAGTGGCTACCAAGTTTTGTGCGCTTGAAGCTGTCTTTATTGTTTATACTGTCATTTTATACTGTCACAGAACTTTAGATCAACAGCTATTACTTTCCAGTCCTTCAGATGTGCCATTCCACTGTCACTCAGCTTCCGCTCCTGTCCAGAGGTCAGGGGTCAGGCTCATTAGTGTTCCTGGGAAAGAAAACATTCCCCCTTCCTGTGGTTAAGCTTTCCTCTTTGTCTTTGGTTTGTAGTGGCTCCCCCTGCAACCCCGCCGTCCCCCTTCCGCCCACCCCATGTCTGTACTGGGTGTGCCCTTGCTTTCATTCATGCTGCTGGGGATTCACTGACTTTCTCAAGTCGGTGCTTTCGTGACTTTCATCCATCAGGTGAAATTCTCAGCCACTTTCTTCTCAAGTATCGGTTCTGTAACATTCTTCCGTTTCCCCTTCCGGGACGCTCCCCCCATGTGAATATGTTCTCCCCTCTGTATCTCCCCTCCCTTCATCTCTCCATGCTTCTTTCTGAATATCTTCTTCGGATTGATCTTCTAAGCCACTGGTTTTTCCCTTCAACTCTGTACAGCACGCTGGCACGCTCAGCCACAGAGCCCTCCGTGTCTCTTCTTCTGTTTCTCACTTCTGGACGTTCCCTTTGATTTATTCTTATTAATTAGTATTAGTTTCAGGTTCTCCGCCACAATTCTGTCTTGCCTTTATCTCCTCAAATGTAGCAAGTAGAGCTGTTCCAGTGCTTGATTGTGACAATGCTACTGCGAGCTCCCCCCACACACAGCAAGCCTGCAGTACATACTTGTTGGATATTTTTAGTAAGGAGCATCTCAGGCCGCATGGACGGCTCACTTGGTGGCTATCTCAATGGAACCATTGGAACGCATTCTTATCTGTAGGCAGGGAGGTTTCCGAGTCATCTAGAGTAGACATGCTTCTCCTCTTATTTGTGAAAAATCTCTAAAGTGGAAATTTCTTGTCCTTGCCTGACCATCTGCATAAAGGGAAATGGGCTCTGCTCCATTCTGCCCTCGGAGGGGCTGGTGTGGGCCATCCGAGGTCACTGCGCCTTTCCAAGCCCTACTGCAGCTGTGTGGGGACATCAGAGAGAAAGGCATGGTCCTCAATTAGCTGTTCCTTGTGGAATGCTTCCCTTGGCACCTGAGTCAGCCTCCAGCATTTGTGTGATTTCGCCCAACAGTTGGGTCCAGAAGGCTTGTTGACTAACGCTCTTGGAAGAACTAAGCCAGACAATCCCAACCCTCCTCACTGAACCTGGACCCGGGCCCCCTCCTGAGCCACGCCCGGAATAATGAGGCCGGCTCTCAGAGTCACCCGTCTGGAGCTCCAGGGCTCCCCAGGCCTCAACAGAGCAGGGCAACGCGTTCCAGCGTGTGTGCGCGCGTGTGTGTGCGTGTGTGTGCGCGCCCGTGTGTGCGCGCGTGTGTGCGCGTGTGTGTGCGGGTGTGTGTGCGCGTGTGTGTTTGTAACTACTGAGATGTAATTTACGCAGCATACAATTTACCCATTTCGGGTGTGCAGTCCTTGGCTTCAGTATATTCACCCAGTTGCGTGACCACCCCTACCACCCACCCATTTTAGATCATTTTCTTCACTCCGAAAAGAACACCCTGTTCCTGTTAGCGCTCGCTCCCTTCCCCCACACCTCAGCCCCTGGAAACCTCTAATCTACTTTCTGTCTTGATGGATTTGCCAGGTCAGGACATTTCACATCAGTGGAATCATATAGTACATGGTCTTTTGTGACCGGCTGCTTCCACTTGGCTTCCGGTGTTGGAGGTTCATCTGTGCTGTGTGTAGCAGGCATCCATATTTTCTTCAGAGCTGAGTACTGTCCTAGCGTACGGACGGACCCCGTTTCGTTCATTTATTCATCATCGAGGGCATTTGGATTGTTTCCACTTTTTTTATTATGAATCATGCTGCCAAAGACATTTATCTATAATGTTTTCGTTCGTTCCTTTTGGGATCCACCTAGAAGGGGCCTCGCTGGGTCCCCAGTAGCTCTGTGTTTACTGTTCTGAGGAAGCGCAGGAGTGTTTTCCGAAGTGGCTGCACCATTTTACGTTCCTGCCGGCCGTGTCTGAGGGTGACAGCCTCTCTCCATCCTTGCCCACTTGT
Organism: Ailurus styani; assembly: GCA_002007465.1. Taxonomy (NCBI): domain Eukaryota; kingdom Metazoa; phylum Chordata; class Mammalia; order Carnivora; family Ailuridae; genus Ailurus; species Ailurus styani. The sequence continues at coordinate 1,552,148 of LNAC01000274.1, forward strand.
GTCGTTTCGATGACAGCCATCCTGTTGGTTGCGGAGTTGTATCTCACTGTGGTTTGGGCTTCCATTTCCCTGGTGGCTGATAGTGCTGAGTGTCTTTTCCTGTGCTTAGGGGTCCTTTGTCAGTCTTCTTTGAGAAATATTAATTGAGACCCTTTGCCTGTTTTTAATTTGTTTTTTTAATCATTGAGTTGCAAGTGTTCTTAACATACTCTAGATTTAAGTCCCTTATCAGATCTATGACTTATAAATCTTTTCTCCCATTCCTTGTCCCTTGACGTTCTCAGTCATGTCCTTTGAAGTCCAGAATTTTAAATTTTGGCGGTGTCCGATTTATCTTATTTTCCCCGGGTTACTTGGGTTTTGGTGTCACATCTAGGAAACTACGGCCTGATACAAGGTCATGATGATTGACAGCCATACCTTTTCCTAAGCATTTTGTACTTTTAGCCTTTATCTTGAGAACTCTGATCCACTTGGAGATCATTTTTGTCTATGGTGTAAGGTAGGGACCCGGCTCCACTCTTTTGCATCTGGAGACATCTTGTTTTATTTATTATTTTCTGTTAACTTTTTGTTGTTGATTTTGTTGTTTTTTCATGATCTGGAAGAAAGTCTCATTTCATTCCCATTAGTACGACCCCAAAAAACCAGTTTGCCGTCATGCCGTTGCGTTCTCGCACGTGTGTGCGCACACACACAGGCAGACACACACACAATAACCCCACGGGATGGGGAGTGCACTCCTCGCTGCTCCCACCCCTGGCTACAGAGGTCCTGAAAGTCGTAGCATAAACACTTCTCTCCTTTGGCTGAGTCACCGGCTGTTCCTAAGCCCTTTTGCTAAAACACTAGTATTTGTTTTTCAAGTGAGTTTATCAGGTCTTTTCCAGGAACGGCTAATCAGTGCCTTACGAGCTGAGGTCACGGCTCCGAGGAAGGGGCCTATGCAAAGTAAACAGTGTGGGGCAGCAGGTACCTGGACGAAGCTGACCCGTTCCTTCCATGCGTCTTTGGGGAATACCCTCAGCCTTTCCTTCCAGCTGCGTGGAAGGCCCTTCCTTCTGTGCATGGCTGGGCTCTGTGGAGGCGGGGTCTGCTTTCTGGCTTACTGGGAGCAGGATTGCCCTGTCTGTCTGTTCCCGCCTGGCCCCAGCCCAGGGCTGAGCACGGGCTGATCCTAGACGGGGCGAGAGGAGGACACTGTTTTTGCCAGCTTGCCGGCACCCACGGAAGCAGAGCAGCCTCTGTGCTCACTGTAGGCCACGGGGCCGGGGCCCTGGCCGCTAACCCAGTTGGCGAGCCGTGGAGAGAAGAGGAAGGAACATCTGCTCGTCATTGCTCGAGCATGAAGGAGGCTGTTGGTGGGGGTATTGAGCCTGCAGGTCACTGTAGGAGTTTGAATTGCGGCCCCCCAAAAGGCATGTCCGAGTCCTCGCCCCGAGACCCATGACTGTGACCTTCCTTAGAAATAAGGTCTTTTGCCAATGGACAAGTTAAGGACCTCGAGAGGAGATCATTTAGGAGAGGCCCTAAATCCAACGGCAGGTGTCCAAGTAAGGGAAAGGAGAGGCAGGTGTGACGGGCACGTGAAGGAAGTCCACGCGAAGACGGAGACAGGCAGGGACTGCAGCGACTCAGCCGCCAACCGTGGAATACCGGGGCCCCGGAAGCTGCAAGGAGCAAGGAAGGATCCTTCCCTGCACACCCGGGAGGAAGCCTGGCCCGGTCAACACTCAGGGTAGAAGTTCTGGACTCTGAAGCTGCGAGAGAATAAATGTGTGTTGTTTCAAGCCATCGGGCTTGTGGCGGTTTGCTGTGGCAGCCCCGGGACCCCGGCCCACCCACCCGCCGCTCGCCGGCTCCAGAAGCACCAGGCGCCCAACGCGACCTTGTCCAGCTCAGCCTGTAAAGCGTGTTCCCATGAGGAACAGGCAGTTCAGGGCTCAGCCTGTGCCCAGCTGTGCCCCCGGGTGCCCCGCAGCGGCCCCCAGGCTTCCAACGGGCAGTGGGTGGGGTGCGGGGACGGGGGGAGGAAGAAGAGGGTTGGGTTCAAGGAGCAGACTAGGGAGGCCATGATGCTGAGACACGTGGTTCCAAGTTTAATGTTTTCCGAAAGAGCGTTGGGACAGCACGAAGCGGGAGGCGGGCACTCTGCTCACCAGCACGCCCAGAGAATCACCGTTTTTCAAGTCTGACCAGCAGAAGTCCTTCAGAGGGAAGGATGTGCAGACCCCAGGCCTGGCGGCCAGGCCCTGGGAGAGCAGAGGGATGGGGTCAAGGCCGAGGGTCACCAGGCGGCGGGAAGGAAGGTCCCCGTAGGGGCTTAGGGGCCCAGGAAGGTAGGATGGGGACCCTGGCCCTGGGCGTTAGTGCAGAGAGGCATGGAAGGGCCGCCCGGCGAAAGCCAGCCACAGGCCAGAGCACCAATTCCAGGCAGCAGCCACTTGGAGCACGTCTGCGCCACCTCAGAGAGGGTTCTGACTCTCGTGGTTGAGACGTGCCTTCCCTGCTGGGCAGAGGGGTGGTGCCCCGTGGGGGCTCCGAGACAGGTGGAGGGGGAGCCTTCCAGCCCCTTCCAGCCCCGCCCCGGGGCCCAGCGGAAGCCCCTCCCGTGTCGTCTCAGGCTGCTGGTCAAAGAGGCCTGGGGAGAGCCATGGGGCTGCCGAGCGTTGGACCCCCGGGAAACAGGCCGCGGAGGTGGCGTGCAAGGAGGTTTGGTAGGAAATAGTGTAAAACCAAGACGCGGCTACAAAACGAAGGCCCCCGAGCCGGAGCCTTCCGTGGCGGCCCCGTCTGGGAGGAGGAAGCGCAAGGCTGGCTCCGGGGAGAGGGGCGTGCGGGCTGCGGGGCACGGCTGGGCCGCCGATGGACTGAGCCTTGCTCCTCACGGAAACGTCTGCGGATCCGGGGGCTCCCGAGGTCCCCGGCTGCTGGCGGGAGTCCGTGGCGCACCAGCTGCTCCTCCCGGCCCGGAGCCCACGGGCGAGGCCGTGCTGCCCCCAGGACATGGATGTCCGTCCAGCTGCTGCCCGGGAAGGCTCGTCCGTGGCCTGAGAGGGTCCCCGCGCCCCTCGCCCCGTTCCCCCGTGGCCCCCAGCGTCTACTTCAGGTCTTCTGGAACGCGCAAGCTCACGGGAGGGCGGCCTCCCCGGGGAGCCGGAATTAGCACCTGCCTTCCCTGCGTGGCTTACTCTGCTCCTTCCACAATCGTGAGCGTTCCCCTCCCTCCTTCCAGCCACGGCGAGCAGGGAGGAGGACTCTGGGACACCCTCCCGCGTGACGGCGGCCCGCGGGGTCCCCTAAGGACATGCGCACGGAGGGGAGCTGGGCGCCCGGCCCTGGCAGGCGTCTGCCCGCCGAGCCC
>LNAC01000274.1:1555948-1607402 GCA_002007465.1 Ailurus styani
AGGGGAGCCAGGCCTGGGGGGGCAGGGGGGGCGGCAGCGAGCGCGGTGCGGGCCGGGGGCTAGGGCTCCGCCGCGTGCTTGACCAGGTAGCCGCTGAAGGTGATGTAGGTGTCGAACTCGTCGCTGAAGATGGCGTTCTCCCGCTCGCCCTTGAACAGCCGCACCCACACCTCGTCCTGGTCCCGCAGCTCGAGCATCAGGCTCTGGCTCTGCATGATGCTGCGGTCGCTCACCTGGGCGTACAGGATCACCACCTCCTCTCCGTTCTTCATGATGTGCAGGTACGTCTCCTTCTGGTTCCAGGTGTGCACGTTGAGGCTGAAGAAGTAGATGCCCGGCACGTAGCAGTAGAACTTGCCCGTGAACATGTTGAAGTGGCCGTAGAGGTTCACGAACTCCGTGTCAAAGATCACGGTCTGGTAGTAGTCGTTGCTGTGCAGGGGCTTCTTGCGGCCCACCGAGAAGGCGGCGTAGTGGCTCTTACAGCGGTCCCCGGGGGCCCCCATGGAGCCCTTCTGCCCTTTGGGGCCCACGTGGCCCCTGGCGCCCGCAGAGCCCGTCTTGCCGTATTTGCCTTGCAAGCCGCGGTCTCCCCGGTCACCCTTCTCTCCTAAAGGGACAGGAAGACATGCGGCGTCAGGGCGGCTGACCCAACCGTGAGGGCTGTTCTATTTTCATACAGAGGCAATCATTTGTTTTTCCCCCTCTGGAAAGTCCTGGCAAAGAAAAGGGAACATAGGGGTTTGTCCAAAAGCAGCAGGCACTGCGGCCAGGCCCACGGCTGACTCGGAGCAGATGAGCTGCAGATGTGGGCGCGCCCCAGCGCTCCCCACTCCGACCACGCAGGGCTGGACGGCCGGGGCCCAGGGCATTTCAGGAAGTGGGCTGGCGGCAGAGGGGACGGGGGCCCCTGAGCCTCCAAACAAGGGTTACAGAGGCTCGGGTGCAGCGCGGGGCTGAGACTCTCCTCTGGCCCTGGTCCTGCGGGCCTCTTTCCCGTCGCTCGTCTTGGCAAGGGGGCAGAGCCTCAGAGGGGAACCGCTCCTCCTCCACCCCCAGAGGTCAGCCTGCCTCTGCGCCCGGCCCTGTGGGAGCCATCCATACCCGCTGCACCTTCTCCCTGCTCAGCACAGAGCAACCCCGCCTCCCGCCCAGCGGAAGGTCCCCTTGGTGGCTTCGCAGCCATCTGACCTTTCAAGATGGTGATGTTGATCTGTGGCACGGGGATGGCCTGGTACACGGGGGTCCCAGGGTCACAGCAGCGAAAGCACGGCGAAGCTGGGGCCTCCTCGCCCTGCCTGGGGCTGTACTTTTCATGGTTTTCTCCGTCCCTAAGGGAATAAAGGCGTTACAGGGAAATCCACGAGCTCTCGGAGCTGGGACCTGTGCCCTGTCTGCTGCCGGAGGGTCTGGTCTACCTGCGCGCCTTCCCTCTGTCCCGCACGTGCCAGACGGCGCTCGCTTTCCCTGGACAGGGACAGCCTTGGCTCTGGGCGAACTCTGGGGCCCTACAGGAAGTTTTGGGAAGAGCTCCTCTGCCTTCCGCATGGCAGTATCGGAAACAGTGAGTACAAGAACAGCGATCATCTGAGGGCCCCCGAGACAGAGGCCGCATGGAGACAGGTGCCCCTCCGGGAGGGGTTTCAGGTGATGTGTGATCAAGCTGTCGGTCCCCTTCGTGCAGCCGTGATTCTAGAAGCTAGGACGTGAAGCTGACGCATTTGTAATGCAAGGGCTCCGCTCCATCTTGAGGGTTCCTCTGAGCTGCGGCAGCTGGAGACTTCACTCTACTCTTTGCTACGGACCCCTGAAGGACGGCTGGGCGGGCGGGGCGGCCGCGGATGGCTCCATGCTGCCACCTTGTGGCACCGCACTGCGCTGCACGGTGCGTTCCGGCTCCCGCTCAGGGCTCCGGGCTCCGGGCTCCAGAGCAGGGACCTCTCAGAGACGGTCCCTCCATCTCAGTGGCCGCTTCCCTGTCTACCTCTGCTCCTGCTCGTAAACCCCAGGCAATCCAGGTACAGATCTGTACCCCCTAAATACAGGCCTCCCAGGTGGACCCCCACCTCTCGCCACAAGTCTCCATCTAGGGTCAGCAAGCCCCACAAAGGTGACCTGTCCAAGTGTCAGCCGGTCAGTCTGCCCCTGGAACCTTCTCTATCCACACCCTCTTCACGGCACCATCACCCGTCATCCAGAATGGATGGAACCTCAGACCCATTCAAGATGTTTCTCTGCCCTCATGACCACACTCTGAGGATCGCAGGGTCCTGAGTAGTCGGCCAAGGTACCTGCAGAAGCTGGACCCTCAGGCCCCCCCATCTCTGGGGGACTGCTACTTTCTGACTGCTCTCCTGGAATCCACCTCTCCACGCCTCCCGTTCATCCTGTTCTCTGCCTCCTCCAGCGTTCTTTCTGGAATGTCATGACCCTGTAACCACTGCATGACATCCTGCCCCCTCCGTGATAATCCCTCATGACTCCCTGTAGGATTAAGTTCATAAGAGACCCTTCCCCACCAGGTTCATCTCCTCTCCCCTTCCCACCCTCCAGCACCAACGCACTACCCCAAACCCACACCCTCCTTCTGCACTTGGGATGACCCCAGGCCCAGGTAGCCTTCAAGGTGGGGGCACTGCTTTGCTCAGTCTCTCCCCCCACCCCCGCCACCCCCAGCACTGTGGGCACACCTGTACTGCAGAGTCTACCTCCCTGCTCTGGGTCATGTGTGTCTGCGACCCCACAGCCTCGGAGGTCCTGGAGGCCGGAACAGTCATGTGTGCAGGACCCCGGTGCCCAGCAGATGGCCAGATCAATAGTGGGCACCCAGTGGTCATTGGATGAAAATGGAGGAGAGGAGGAAGAGGAGGAGGAAGAGGAGGAGGAAGTGGAGGAGGAGGGGGAAGGTGGAGGAGCAGGAGGAAGGGGTGGAGGGGAGGAGATGATGGTTGTCACTGTGTCCCACATCTGAAGAGAGCCTGAAGCCTTGGGTATCAAGTCAGCCCAAAACTCAAAATAAGGAAGAAATTCAAAGCGTCAGCCTAGCTCCCAGGTGTCTAGGACCTCACATTTGATGAATGACAGTTTCACGAGCAATCCTAAGCATTTTGTGCCTCCCTACAAAACATTCCAAATAGCCTGAAGTCTCTGTACTCTCGAAGGTCACATCCACGAAAACGACACCATTCAGGAGAAATCCATGACTTTCCGAGAAAAGCACCACTTCTCTGCCGGCCCTCAGCAATCCTCTCCCATCGGCAGCCTGATCAGATGGTCAGGGTCCCCGGACCAGCTCACGGCCGCGTCCCTGCCTCCTACCTGCAGGGAGCCCTCAGAGCCCTGGAAGATATTCTCGAAGACAAAGCTAGCACGGAAAGACAAATGGAGGGCCGGGGTTGGGGTTTGGGGGAAGTCTTTACCTAAGGATGTGGCTGCAGGACCTTACAGAAACCCACCCCCTTTGGGGTTAGAACAAGGTCAATCACAGTCCTCAGTTCCAGATAAGGCTCCGGGGTCACTGAGAGGAGAAACGGCCGGTCTGTCCCCCAGAACCGTGTCCGCAAGGACCCTTCCTGAGCCTCGGCTACGGCTTCTTTGCATCCAGCCCCCCGGGATGCCCCGGACCCCAGGCTGCACCCACCGAGCCCCATCTGCATCCTCGCCTCCCCCTCTCTCACCTCTCAGCGCGGTCCAGCGGCGGCTCCTTGGTCCCCTCCTGCTCCGGCGGCTCCTGGGCACCACGTGGCACACGGCCCAGCGCGGGGCCGCAGGCGAAGGCCAGCAGCAGGCCGCACGCCAGCACGAGTCTCGGTCCCCGGGAGCCCATCGTCCCGCCGGTCCCTGCTGGGAAGCACACGCCGGGGAAGGGCTCGGGCTGGGGCAGGCCCCGCAGAGAAGCAGGCCCGAGCTGGGGCCTGACCCCCGAACCCCAGAGTCTTCAGCCGCGGCAGCTTCGGGGAGGGCGACCACTCGCACGTGCACTCACGCCCACGCACGCCCACACGTTCCCCTCACGCTCCTCCGCGGACACTCACATACTCACACACACACACACACTCAACACACATGTGCCCGCGTGCACACTCACACACCCAAAGGCTCTCGCATCGCCGCACGTGTGTGCACACGCATGTGCACGCTCTTCACGTGCGCACACGCGTTCTGCCGCCGGAGCTCGGGCGGGGTGGGGAAGCCCGGACCAACGACGCGTCCACTGCGGGTCCCCAGTGAGCCCGTGAGGGGGCAGTGCTTGGACTTAAAATCGGCACAAGACCCCGGCCCTGCCCGCCGTGAGAGGCGTCCCCCCAGCTAACTCGGGGGGCGTCTTCCGCCGTCTGGAGTCGCCAGTCCCGCGAGCCCGGCCGTTTCGGGGGGGCGGGGAACGCTCCCACTGCAGGAGCCGGTCCCTGGTCCACCGCAACCCACCTTGGTTCACCAAAACCTACACTTCCTCACCTCGGCCCAGGGAGGACGCCCAGGTCAACCCTCTCAGCGGCCCGGTGAGAAACGGGGGTCCGGGGGAGTAAGAACCGCCCGCCCCCAAAGCCAAGCTATGAATGGGCCTGTGTCGCCAGTGAGAGGCAGATCTTGAAAGGAATTCAAGGGAAGTGTCTGATTTTCCTTTAACTCCTCTTTTATGTTTAAGGACAGGTAAATCCCGAGACAGGTTTCTTTTTTCGGTCAGTAATAATCTATGCAGTTGAATGCTCCTTTTGTTGGCTGGCGGAGGACCCGGGCTTCCCTCACACACCCCAGTGCTCAGAGAAGTTCCAGCTGGTGGGCTGTGACCTTAGAGCTGGTAGGTCAACTTTTGGGCTTTGTTCTTTACTCTGCAAAGAGAGGCTGCTCTGGGGGCGCTCCCTGGTGGAGCCCCCAGGCCAAGTCAGGAGAGCATGGGGAGGCAGAGAGCTGGGAACCAGAGCCCCGGGGCAGAGACAGTGGGAGCCAGAGGCTCCCTGGATGGATCGACCCTCAGAGATGTGATGAGCGTCTGAGCTAGGGAGGCTGACTCCCCAGAAATCCCCTCCTCCCTTGTCACCCACACCTCCGCTGGGTCTTCAGTTCCCTGCATGACTCCCCATCTCACCCCCTGCAGTGGATCCGCTGGGCCTCCCCACCTCTGAGTTCTCTACCAACCAACCATCCCTCCTAAGCATCAGGGCCCAGAGACCTGCCCAGTGGCCAAGAGACTACTTAGACCAGCTCCCCACTCAGAATCTCTACTGTTTGTGTTTATGTGAATTTATAAAATACGTATTAAAATTATCTACCTATCCATCCATCATCCATCCATTTTTCCATCCATTATCCATCCATCCATTTATTCATCCATCCATCCATCGACCCATTTTTCTATCCATTTGTCCATCCATCCATCCACCCACATATCCATCCATCCATCCATCCATCCGTCCACCCGTCCATCCGTCCACCCATCTTTCTATCCATTTGTCCATCCATCCATCCATCCATCCATCCATCCATTTGTCCATCAATCGTTCATCCACCCATCCATCCACCCATCCACCCATCTTTCTGTCCATTTGTCCATCCATCCATCCATCCATCCATCCATCCATCCATCATTTCTCCTTGGCAGAGCATGCATGACACCTAAGTCTGTCCCCACTCTTCGGCCGCCTTGTACAGCATCCCTCAATCTGCGCTCAAGCTCCCTGCTTTCCATACTTTCATGTACACACATACTTGGGAAATTTGGTTAAAATGCAGATTCCGATTCAATGAGTCTGGGACAGGGCCTCAAGGGTCTGCATTTACAAAAGCCCCAGGTGCTGCCAGTTCCCTTTGACCTGCCCTCAGACCATACTTTGGAATCCCAGCTTCCAGCCCCTCCCCTAAAGTCCTGGCGTCTGTCCGCCCGCACATATCCTGCCCCCTGGCCAGGAGTTCCCGTTCTCCACCTCTCTGCTATTAAAAATCAGCCTCGCAGGACCCACAGCTACCCCAGGGGCTATGCTGAGAATCCAGGCAGCATCTCGATTGACCCTTCTGACCTTGTCAGTCAGGGTTAGGTCTGAGAACACTTCCTCATTAGTCATTCTTATCCCACCAGCAGCCTCAGCAGGGCCTGCGGTGAACTTCAAGGAGACAATATTCACTCATTATTTTACCAAACTCACAAACGAGGAAACAGATGTAGAGAAGTTGATTAGCCTCAGACTGCCCAACCTGTAAGTGGGGGCTGGAGGGGGGCAGTGGACTTGACCTCGACAGGCTGCCATCAGATCCCCTCAGGATCCTACGTGGTCCTCACGACCCAACTCAGGCGCCTCCTCTTCCTCCCGAGGCTTTCCCAGCCCCTCAGCTGGCAAAACCTCTCCGTCCTCTTTTCAAATTTTGTTTTTCCTGTTGTCTCATTCTGCAGAGTTTTGCTTGGCCTGTACGATTCTGCACAGCAAACCCTGACCTCCTGGTCTTGTTCATCTTGGACCGGCCGAGCGTCCTGCAGCACCCTGAATTTGATTGCTCTGCAACGAATGTTTGTGAAATGGGATTTTCTAAAGTTGTTTATTTCCCCTTTTCTGTATTTCCTCTGTTTTTCCTTGGCACCTCAATAATTACTCTTTTTTCCCCCTCCTTTAAATGCCAAGCTTGCATCACTTGAAAGGAAAAGAGGTTTTCCTTTCTTCAAACATTTTTTTTTCTGAATCCAAAGTAATATATATTCATTTTGGAAAAGTCGGGAAATAATAACAAACATACATAAAAAGCTACCTCGGATTCTTTTGTCCCCGGGGTTTCTCGACCTCAGCGCTACTGACATTTGGGGCTGACTCACTCTTTGTTGTGGGAGGTTGTCCTGTGCGTTGTAAGATATCAGCAACCCTGGACTCCATGCCCTCGATTCCACTGACGACCCTCCCCCCACTCCCAGTTGGGACAGCCAAAAACGTCCCAGACTTTGCTACACGTCCCCTGGGAAGACTGAACTCCCCCCAGTAGAAGCTCAGTGCTCTGCCTCCTGTGGAAGCACCACCTGGCACGTTGGTATGTCTCTTCCTAGTCTGGAGAAGGGACTGTCTGGACCTCGATCAGAAGCGATGGAGACTGGGGCCTTCGGGGTGATGGGATGAGTGGGGGTGGACCCAGCAAGGAGTCGGAGGCGCCGGGCCGACAAAGTGAAGGGCAACGGAGGCTGCTGGTCTTCTCAAGAACCTCCCTCTCTCCAGGGCCGCCCTCCAGGGCCAAAGCAACCCCTGAATGAAATCTTTCCTTCTTCAAAAATTCTGAAGAGCCATTTTACCAAGTCCCACAGAAAAGCCAGCGTCATGACATTATGATCATTTTAGTCACTTTTGGGCAAAAACAGTATTACCCAACATCCAACCAAATTTGGCTCCAAATCACTGTTAGCGATTTCCAGTGAAATGAAGTCAGCTACCGAGGGTGAGGTTTTGCCCCCAGGAAGGGCGCTCAGAAGACCACGCTGCACCCGCGAAGGCCGCGCCGGGAAGGCCCCCCCCACCGGGACTTCTCGGCCAGTGGTGTGTCACCCTCTCCATCTGGCCCACACGGTCCAGTCTCCAGGCTGCCTTGCGGTCAAGGCAGCTGAGGCCAATTACAACGTGACTCAAGTTCCCGACTTGCCTTTCTCAAACCCTGTGAAGAAATTCATTTGCCGAATCCTGTGACAACTCCTCAGACACCTTTTCCCTCCTACTCCCTGCCCCAGAAGGCCCGCGGCGCCTCGGCCGCTCTGCCCTCGGCCCTCCCATCTGGCTCCAGCTTAACTTCCCCCCAGCAAGGAAGAACCCCCTTTGCAGGCCTGGGGGGTACAAGAGGGGGCGCTGGGCCATTTACGGGATCGGAGAACACTTCCTCGTTAATAACTTTCGTCCCTCCCCAGACCTTTTATGGAAGTGGGGTGAAACCTTCGAGGAGACAGTCTTCGGACCCACACTGCACTCCCCCCGTGTCTGTTTAAGATCTGCCCCACCCCCCTCCATGCTGCCCGGCCTGGGATCGGCCAGGAAACTCCCAGAGCCCGGGTGCCACATGTCTGCCTTTGGCCGTGACGCCACACCCAGACCGGGGCCATCTGACAAAAGCATTTAGACACATGGTTTCCCCTCTTCCTTAATCCTCAGCGAGTGACCAGCTGTCCTGGGAGGCGAGGAGCTAGGGTCTCCCTGGATCAGGCGCAGGCTACGAGACAAATTCTCCCCCTCTCAGCAGGACATCCCGCACGGGCCTGGCTCCCCGAAGGCGCACCATGTGCCCAGCCTCCTGTCGGACGGAGTTTGGGAGGAAACGATCCTGCCGTAAGTTAAACTCCCTCCCTGACCGCGAGGAGATGACCATCCTGTGACCAGACAGACAGGCACTCAGCTGCAGCTCAAGACCGTATGGTGAACGCGGGATCAAAGTCATGAGTGGGTAACGAAGCTTCGAGGCCTTGGCGGTCCAGGGAGACGGCCTCTGGGCCACGTGTCTTTCATTTTAAACCAATTAAATACAATTAAATGAAATTCGAAGCTCAGGGCCTCGGCCCCACTAGCCACATCCCGAGCGGCGGGGGCTGCCTGCCGTCGGCCCAGGACAGAGCATTCCGATCCCGGCAGGAAGGTCGCACGTCTGTGCGACCAGACGGTATCCACGGGCGAGGAAGCAGGGCTGAGCACAAGCAGCCGGCCAGAAATCTGGGAGTCATCTGGGCTCCTTCCTCTCATGCATCCTCACGTCCAATCCGTCACCCACCCCATTTAATATCTCCTGAAGGTCTCTCCTCCTTTCTGCCGTTTGCCTCGACGTGATGCTTTCCAGGAGCTCTGGCAGGGGCCCAGACCTCAACCCGCCCAGGACAAATATCTTTGTCTGGCTTTTCTAGGGCCTGGACATCACCCCCAAAGTCTTACACGCGGCTCCTGAGGAAGCTTGGCCTAAGAGGGGACTTTTCTCCCACACCTAGTGGCTTCGAGGCCAAGAATGCAGCTTCGCGCGGCCTGGGCCCCGCCTTGCTTCTACGTGGCGTGGGCCGTGCTCCCGCCGCTGCAGCCCCTCCGCACCCCTGCGCCTGCCACCTCCGCTCCCCGGCCGCCTCTCAGCCAGAGGGGAAACTCCGAGGCTGCCCCTCTCTCTGCTGCGACGTCCGGGGGAGCTCTCCACGGAGGGGCACAGAGCTGCAGCAGGAAGCCTGCTCGGCGGGTTAGGTCCTGGGGGGCCCAGGAGGGAGAGAGCGCCGCGTCGGGGTGTCCCTCTGGCCCTGATGACCATCACGTGACCCCTTCCTTCCCCAGAAGCCATTCATCTAATTTCCTCTTAACCAAACTCCTCCGGTGACGGGAAGGAGGGAGCCCAAGGCACTTCCAGGTGAGAAACAACGACGTTTGCTCACCAGTTCCAGAAGCCCACTGAATATCTAATGTCCCCTTCTGTAGCCGGGCAGCCCGGCTGGCCCCAGACCCTTCCTGCCTCCCCCTCCACCCCCCGCCCCAGCCCTGCAAAGGAGGCAGCAGTGGACCCCTTGTTAGAGGCACTGCGGTCAGTTCCTGCCTGGAGCCCGTGCCGCTCGCTGAGTCTCCCTGTTCCCCTCTCCAAGAAGCTGCTCTCTGGCTTAGAGAAGCAGGATGTGGTTTTTAAGGTTCTGGGTTTACTTGGTGACCTCCAAAACACAGGGCCAGGGATGGAGATGGAGTCTTTGGGGGCAACGTACTGGTTAATAAGCAAGGGCTCCCCCTTCCCTGCAGAGCGGAGAGGCCTGGCTCGGGACAAAACAGTCAAGAAAAGGGAAGGCAAGAGGTGCGCCCCGTCCTAAAACATCTCATGTCTCCTGGGGCGACGGTGCCTCGGCCAGGAAAGGCTCACCTGGCTTCTGCCCCGGCCCCGCAAACAGCAAGACCACGTGGGCTGCAGGCGTCGGGCCTCCGGGGGCACCTGGCCAGCCCAGCTCCCAGCTCCGAGGCCGTCCCGGCGCAGACAAAGACCTCCTTGACTACAGCCCTGTCCTTAGATCACCTCCCAGCTGCCAGGCCCGGGGCTGCGGGCTCGCCCCTGCTTTGGGAACTGCACACGCGAGAAGAGCCCGACAGCGAGAAGAGCCCGACAACGCGTGCCCCGCCGTGAGCCTGCTCTGCAGGTGGCCTGGCCCGGGGCCCACTTCCCCACAGCGGGGACGCCCTCGGGGTCTGACGGCTCCGGGCCCGGGACGGAGGGCGGAGAGAAGCCCCGGAGGCCGTGGCCCGCGCCCCACCACTCCCGCCCCTTCCCGAGCTGCCCGCGTCTTCAGGTCTTCTGGGGCCTGGACGTCACCCCCCTCATCTCACACACCTCCCGAGGAGGCGTGACAGGGGATAGGCCTTGTCCCACACCCGGTGGCTTCTCGGTTGCAAATATAATTTAGCTCAGCGTGCAGACAGTGCCGGGCCGCCACCTCCTCTTCGGTCCCCGCTCCGGCTCCACCTGTCCCCTAGCATCTGTCCTTCACCGTCTCCCCGTCAGAGACAGGTGTCTCCCAGGCTGCGGCCTCGGCCGCCCACGCCTCCCCCTCGAGACACACTTTTCTGTCACTTTCTACAGTGACAGCTCCCCAGTCCTTGTCCCCCCCGCCCCAGGCTGGCCGAGCAGCTCTCGGCCCACGCCCCCCAGAACAGCGGCCCCTAGCCCCTGGCGCCCGTTCAATTCTTTAAAATTAAGCGAAATGAAGGATTCGGTTCTCAGCCGCACCAGGACGATTTAGGCGGCCGCCCTCTCGGACAGCACAGCTGGGAAACATCCCCACGGCGGCAGAAAGTTCTGGGAGACAGCTCCGGTTATCTGTCTTCTGAACACCTGCTCTCCCACCTCGAGCTCCCCGTGAACTCCGCTCCTGTCCCCGCCAGACCTGCTTCCGAAGCTGCAGCCGCCGCTCACACGCGGCCACAGGCCAGAAATCGGGGGCCCACGCAGAGCCGGCCTCTCACGCACCTGTCACCTCTCATCCGTCACCCAGCCTCCCGAAGGCCTCCGGTCCTCTCCCCCCCAGCCTGTCCCCTCTTCTTTCTCAGGCCCCCCGCTGCTCTGTCTCTCCTCCGTCCTCCCTCCTGCTCACCGGAGGCACCTGACACAACTGCCGATGCGAATTCCACCCTGGGCTTAAAAGGCTTCCTGTGAAAATAAGGAAAACGTTGAAACCTGGCTTCCCCACCTGGCTTCTGCCTCGCCTCTGACCGTGTCGCCGCCGCACCCCAGCCATCTGGAGCTGCTCCCGGCCCGGCTCGCAGACCCAGCACGGGCTGTCCCTCCGTCTGTCCCTTCCCCCACCGCCTTCTCCATCTGCCACGTGCTCTTCAGAGCCTGGCCTGAGGGCAGCCCTCCAGCATGGCGCTGCCCCAGCATCCGGTAGGGTCTGGCCCCTCCGACCAGGGAGCTGTGTCTCCTGTCCCGTGCGTCCCCAAGCGTCCCCAAGCGCCTGATGTCTGATGTCCCACCTGATGGAACTCTGGACTCACCTTTCAGCAGAGCCAACGAGCAAACAGGACTCCAGGATCCCACACTTCTTGCTAGGGCCTCAGGGCATCCAAATCTCTCTCTAGCTCCTGGGGGGGGGTGGCTATTTGGGGAGAGAGGAGGGAAGCGGGGAGAGTGACCCAGGGCGGGCTCTAGGGTGCCCTCGCCGGCCTGAGTCTTCCCTCGGGCGCTCCTCTTATCATCGGCGAAGAGCTCCTACTTCCTAAGGGCTACGACCCCTTGTCTCCATGACCAAGGTCACAAGCCACCTAGCCCGGAGATGCATGCTTCGCGGGAAGGCAAGTAAATAAATAAATAAACCAGCCGCCGGGGGAGGGGCCGCTTGGGCCAGCAGCGCCAATTAGCGACCTCTGTTCACAGATGGCTCTCTGCTAACGCGGAGAGATGTTCCCGATGAGTGAAGGTGGGGTGGAAAACACACACACACACATCAGTGCACGTCCGTGCGCCCGAGCCGCTGAGATCTGAAGGCCACCCACCTGGCTGCTAACAGCAATTATCCCGGGTGATGAAAATAGGGATGTTTGCCATTTTCTTATTTTGGCTTCTCTGATTTTTTTCCTCTCTAGCAGGCACATATTTTTTTGCATTAAGTACGTATTATTTTCCACTTAGAACGATGACGAACCAACCCCACCCTGGGGACGCGGCATTTGGTGGACTCCAGGGGATTTGACTGGAAGCAAAGAGAAGGACTGGGAGGAAGGCGGGGCTTGGGCACAAGCAGGGCCTCCCGCAGTATAAACTCCGTGTCCTGAGCTGGATGCCGGGGACACACAGGACAACAAGGAGATACAGCCCCCCCCGACCCCCTCCCCGGGGGAGCAGAATCCCTGGAGTTTGATGGATGACAGACCAGGCCAGGGAGGGCCACCTAACCTGGACCAGAGTCAGGCCTGGTAGAGGGATCACGTTTCCTGGGAGGGGGAACTTGTTCTGTCCTTGACACGCTCTCGCTGGTGGTACTCACTGCTGAGTCCGTGGAACCCAGGAAGCCAAGTGCTTGAGCCCATCCTTAGGAATCCTGTGCAATGGCCAGGCGAGTTAACAGGCCCCGGAGCAGCCCCATTATTTGTCCGAGGTTCCCTCTAATAAAACTCTACTACTGTTGACTAAGCAAGCACCTACTGTGTGCCGGGCTCTGGCCGCAGTGCTTTCCGGATGCCAAGAGCTTGGCCCCCACAATGCGCCTGGATTTCTCAGATGAGCGAATGGGCGCCAGTGAAGGAGCCACTGGCCCCAGGCCCCACGGTGGGGCAGTGTGTCTGACGGCAAAGCACCCTCCACCCCACCTCAGGGGGCCCCCAGAAAGATGCCAGGTGAGCAGGCTTATGCTGCCCAACCACAGTCCTGCGACATCTACCTGCGTGGCTCCCTCAGCTAGACCTGGAGCAGGGGCAGTGGCGTTTGGCCCTGAGGAATTTATCCACCAGCGGAGCCCTCCCATGCGTTCGTCGTTCGGCAGGTTAGTGAGCACCTGTGTCGGGCTCGGTACGGGCACGGGGATCCATGACAGCCATGGGTACTGGAGCTGCGTGCTAAGATCCCCCTGTTGCTGGGCTGCCGCCTTAACCCGCCCCCCCATGGAGTTGAACTCCTTCGGACTGAGGCACAGAATCACCAGGAAGCACCCCCCACCACCACCACCTCATCTCTGAAAATGTCAGCAGTGTGGGAAGTGTGGCCCATTGAGTGCGCATTTTTAGAGCCTTGCTTTTGCAAGGTAGAGAGAAACAAATAGCCTGTTGGGAACTCTGAAAGGAGAAGGAGGGGGAATCCCACACCGTGCAGTGATGGCAAGTGGTCTCACCCCAGCGCTCTCCGAAGGAGAGAATCCGACTAGGACGCTGGGTTGCAGAGGGACCTGTGGCCAAGTGCAGCTAGCAGGAACCAAAGGTGTAAAGAATTGGTGTGGCGGGGGCGGGGGGAGCAGCATGGGTGCCCTGTGTCTGCCCATCCCTGGAGGTCAGGCTTGCGTGGAGGCCCCAGTGGAGGCTCCTGCAGAGAAGGAGCCGAAGCCAGAGAATGCGGGAGCAGAGAAGGGAACACAAAGGGGCAGGTGGGCTTCGGGCCCCAGCTCGCCTGCCCAGCAACCTGGGGCCCCCTCTGCTTGCTCTTTAGGCACTCTTCTCGGGGGCTCCTCAAGCCGAGCCCTATGGCGACTTTACAGGGCCAGGGGCCTTGCTCTCATAGCTATACCTTCTTGGGGAAGGAGGGTGTCCTGAATGCCGAGAGACCTGAGAGCCCCCGCCCCCCCAAACCCCCACAGACCCACCCGTCTCTCACCAGAACCCACTTTCAGACTCCTCGCAAGGAGAAAGTTCCCGAGTGCTCTGAGCACGCCCCGTCCCCACGTCTGCAGACCAGCCCCAGAAACCTGCAGGGCAAAGTTGCAGGGCCCAGCCCAACTCCTGGCCTGCCCTCTCCTGCAAATCCACCGGGCTGGCGGCTCTCCTAGGTGAGGTCCTCTTCCTGCCCTGGTCCCTAGGGCAGAGGGCGGCTGGTAACCAGGTGCCCCCCTTGGGATGGGGCTGCGACCCCAGGCAAAGGGTTTGGGGCATTCCCCAAGTATGGCTTTAGCCGTGGCCTGAAGCGGCCTTTGATCCAGCCCAGGGCACCGGGAACTTGACTTTGCCCACTCCCCCAGCTCCCCCACCGCCTGCCCCGCCTGTCTGCCTCTTTTCCCATCCTCCCTTCCCATCCAGCCTCCCTGCCCGCAGTCTCCAGCTCTGCTCCGTCTTGTTTCAAGGAAAATTCCTGCAGGAGCCAGAGAGATGGTCAGACACGGAGGCCCAGCCTGGCCCACGGCCATCCTGACAGCCATCCTGGACAGGGCGGGACGCCCCAGGAGGACTGTGCCAGTCCCGTCCACAGCTGGAGCAGGGACTGACTCCAGGGGCCTGCAGAGCAGGCCGGAGACACCCCGGCGGGCAGTAGGGGGCCTCTGGGCCTCTGCCCACACCCATCCCGCTTTAAGCCCGGTCCTGGAAAAAAGCATGGCCAAGGATGAGAGGCTGAGAAGGATGCCAGGAGCTCTTGTCACCTGCTCGCCGGACCACTCCATTGCAACCTTGACAAAGCCAGAGATACAGACGCCCCCCTCCAAGGCTCAAGAGCTCACACCCCTGAGTCTCTCCCTGGGAGGCAGGAGGTTGCGGGTCAGAGGACACGGGCGGCCACAGCAGAAGCCCACCGCCGGGTTTGCAGAGCGGGAAGGGAGCCGGCGAGCGGCTTCTGCAAGTCTGTGCTGGACCACAAGGCTGCCCCTGCCGGGCCGAGGACCCAGGCACAGGTCCCCTGGCAGGGGCCTGAGAATCCCGAATCCCAGGCTCCCTGGGCTGCCCCGAGAGAGAGGGCAGAAGCGCCTTGTGCAGGCTTTGATGGTTCTTTTCCAGATTGTTCTCCGAGTGGGCAGACGGAGTGTGGGGTCAGGAAGATACCCACGGTCCTGTCTAGGGGACTGCCTTGTCTCCCTTGACTTTAAGAAAGAGAAGGCAGCTTTCAGCAGGTAAAAACAGGAAGAAAAAAAATAATCACCCCAGGCCCACGCAGTAGTTACACCACCAAGACAAAGCGCCCGAGGTGCGGGAGGGCGGGCATCACCTCCACCTCAGTCTCCGTGGGCTCTCGGGGCAGGGAGGCGAGACCGCTTGTGAAACCCCCGTTTTCCTCTCCAGGGGCTCGGCGGCGTTGCCTTGGGCTCGAGGACCTTTCCACTCTTCGCTCCCTTTGTGAGCCGTCCCCGCCCCCCGGGGCCCTGGAGTCTCAGCCGTCCCCAGTTCCAGGACAGGGTCCCCAGCACGGGGCCAGCCCCGGCAGACAAAGCCCCAAGGGCAAGCTCATGTCCGGTGAGGACGCCCAGCAGCACCACTGTATCTACAAAATTCTTTTCATCTTTGTTTTGATGGGTGAAGTTCAGTGCCAGAATATTTGGTTTATGAGTCATGCTAATTACAGCTTGGGGGGAGGAGGGCCGGAAGCACCAGGAAGAACAACAGAAAGAAGCGTGTTCTGAAAAAAATTCTGCTGTGCTGGTTGCCCTGAATAGGGAGGGTTCCGTCCCAGGAATGAAGAGGGAGCTGGCTGTGAACCTTTCTGGGACCACGTCAGCTTCGAACCACCCACCGGAGAGGGTGCCCCTCGCCGGCCGGCTGCACCTGTCCCTCAGGCCGGGGAAAGCCCCACCGAGACCTCCTGCACCCGCACTTCTCAGTCTCCCTGAGCTCTGGCTCACTGGCAGCACTGCCCTCGGCATCACAAGAGGCTCAAGCTGGGAGAGGGAGGAGGAGGGCGAGAATCAGAGGGGAGGGTGGGGTCCCTGGGAAACAGAACCTGGCTGTCCTTCCCGCCCCTGGACGCTTTCTCCAGGGTCCCCTGGGAGGCAGATATTTGCAAACTTGAGAAGCTCAGGTCCCGGCCCCGGCTTGGAGAGCTGTGCACCCTTGAGCAGGTTACACCCCTTCTCTGGCCATGGAGATGCCGGTCCTCCAAGGGAGTCCTCCACTGACTGTGTGTGGGCAAGTCATGAGCCTCTCTGAGCCCTTCAGGGGTGAGAGTGGCACTGATAGAATCGAGAATCAAATCCACATCTGCTCAGCGCCTGCCGTGCGGGACACACTCACACACACACACATGCACACGTGGCTGCCACTCACCCTAAGCTCCTCTCAGCTCTCAGGTCAAGAGGGAGAGGGGGGAAGGGGGATGGGACAGGATAACTCCCCCTTGCCTGTGTTTCTGCCCTCCTGTCGCTGGCGAGGACATGGGGCAGGCCTCTCCCTGCAGCAAACACAGCAGTCAAGTGCATCTGTTTGCAACCTTGCATGTGGGGCTGACTGCGTGCTTTCTTGCACTATAAAAAGCAAAGGCCTGGCAGCCTTGGAGGACCTCACATCCTCCCCCGGGGACCCAGGATGTAGCTAGTGGTTGAGAAAACTCCGTTTCTCAGGACACGCCTCATTTTCAAAGCTCGGAAAGAAGCAGCTCCAGTGCGTGGCGCTACCTCTATTCCTGGAGACTCGGTGAGACGGAGGAGAGCGACGAGTCACAGAGGGAGCCTGCTTCCTCCTTCCCTTCCAAGTGGACCGGCAGGGCCCATGCGTGCCCACAGAGGACACGGGGCTGCCCGGGAGTCAGCACGCTAGGAGCCAGGCTAACACAATGTGGGTGCCCAGGGCAAGTGGGACTCATACCTGCCTCGGGGAAAGCCTAGAAGAACAGGGCGGTATGTGGGGTCTCGACACAGAGGTCCAGGGGCTTATGGGCAGCTGGGTGACTCGGCCCCAGGCCAGGGATGGCTCTGAATGGTGCAGGAAGCTCAGGAGTGTCCCCAGGGAAAGGGACATGATTTTCCCCTGTCCACGCTGAATCCACTCCAGGAACACCAAGGCCATCAGATGCGGCGCCCAAAGTCTGCATTTCCTGTTCTGTGTCGGGTCCAAATGGGCCCCCGGCAGGACTGGGCAAACCTGTCTATCGGGTGATCCAGGCAGTATCGGGGTCGGGGGCCCCCGCTTGGGACAGAGGGGACCTGGGTGCCATTCCTTTTTCTCTCACACGTAGAGAAGTCTGAAGCAAGATAAACAGCCCACAAAGAAGAGGCAGGCACAATCATTCCTGACAGCATCCGGCTGCCACCGAGCCCCCGCCGCCCCTTCCCCGCGGGAGACGGAGCCCCCCCACGTCCCCCACTGCACCTCAGGGCTCCCGCCGGACCAGCCCCGCAACTCCCGGGCTTTCCGCCCTGTGCCACCACCGCCACCCCGGCCCCTCCCACTCCGCTCTGGCAACCACCACGCTGAAGCCGGGAGCAGGAGCGGAGCAGCCCTGTGTCCTGTCCCGCCCGCCGGAGCCCCCACCTACCTCCAGCCGGTGTCCTGCGGCGGCCTCTCCGGCTTAGAGCATCCCCCAGCGGCGGGGCCTGCTCGCAGCCCGGTCGGGGGAAGAACAGACTTGTCAGAGGAGACCGCCGGGAGGACGGAAAAAGTCCTCTGGGAAGAAGGTGCAGAGAGGGGCGCCAGTGCAGGCAGCAGCGGGTCCCTGCCTTCCCGGCACCTTGACCTCCCCCGTTCCGAGGTCTCTCTGGCCAGAAGCGGAAGCGCGGTTTCTCGAAAGTAAAGGAAGAGACGAAGAAAGCAGGACAGACTCGTAAAGAGCAAACCCCAGCCAGATGTGAGCGGGGCCGCCGAGCCTCCAACGCTCCCAGCGCATATTATCCAAACAGCAGCCGCTGAGGATTAACTGTGTGTGTGCCCGGGGGCAGGGAGAGCCGGCGCCGCCCTCCTCCTGGCCACCTGGGGGGCCGGCCCAGGCTGGGGCGCTCGGGGACCCATCCCAGCCTCTGGAGGTCCCTCCAGGTGTGGAGGCGGCTGGGGGCCCAGGACAAAGAGGGTGGGGGGCCCAAGTTGCTGGGGGGTAGGGGATGGGTTCCGAGGAGCCCAGGGGGCGCTTGTTGCCAACCCTGTAGTATCGGGTCCCCAGACAGTGGCAGACCTGGGACACACCTTCGGTCAGAGGCTCCCTGCTGGGGTCCGGGGACCACAGACGGGTTTTGGAGAATCTGTGACCCCTCCCCCAAACCAATGCAAATCTGTGTGCGTGCAAGTGTTCACTGTGGGACAGGGAGGATCCATTGCTTTGATCGGATTCTCAGAGAGCTCTGTGATCTCAAGGTTAGGAAGCCCGGGCTGGGGTGCAGATTTTCCAGAGGACAGCGTGGCCTGGGTAGGGCCAGGAGGGATGTCAGCATTGCTTGGCCTCTATCAGACTCCGGTTCCTTGATATGAAAAATAGGCGTCTCCCCCGGCTTAGACGCCAGCTCTGAACGGGTTCCTCCAGCCCTGCCTCGAACCCTGATAGCTGCTCTCGGCTTCTGGGGAGCTGCCCCAGTCAGGCTGGTCTCCGTCCCCAGACTGAGTCAGGACGGATAGTTCTGGCATCTTATCATATCGCAAGAAGAGGAAGGATCTGGCTGGAGTAACGAGGCTCTGCTGTGATGAGAACCGTTTTCTCGCTCGCTTGCTTCCTTCTGAACCATGTTCCCACGTCCTCCCCAAGCAGCTTGGATGTC
The DNA here is from genome assembly GCA_002007465.1 of Ailurus styani. Taxonomy (NCBI): domain Eukaryota; kingdom Metazoa; phylum Chordata; class Mammalia; order Carnivora; family Ailuridae; genus Ailurus; species Ailurus styani. The sequence continues at coordinate 1,574,484 of LNAC01000274.1, forward strand.
ACACCTGCAACTTGTTTGTCACCATCTCTCCTCCCAGGGGCCTCTCTGGCTACGTGCAGACAGGAGACGCAGAAACAGGGGTGCTGGTTGGGGACATTCCGGGGAAAGCACGGATGATGATACCTTCCTCGCTCTTGCCTTAGGAACTCCTTCCTGCTGCTGCTCCCCACCTGTCTGCCTGAAGGGCTGAGAAATCAAGAGGGCTCTAACCCTCCCACCCAGCAGGCACAAGGAGCGCGGGCTCCGGCGGCAAAGCCAGGAGGGCCCAGCGGCCGTGCCACAGAGACACGGGCCACCCCCCCCCGGCTCCTGGGGGAGCAAAGGGAGAGATGCCCTGATGCCCGAGGCGCCCTGGAGAACTTCAAGAACACTACGGGAGGATCACGTAAACGTGTCCCCGTGGGCGATGGGAGACTCTCCGGAATCATTCATGACCTTTGGCATGCGCCTGAGGCTTGGCAAAACTCACATCCCTGCTTGCTTATCGACACAGGAAACCCAGAGATAAGCTCATCTTGGTTCCTGTGCGCTTTCCTGGCCAACAGGACCCAGGCCTAGGACACTGGCTGACTTTCCCCTAGTGGCTCTGTCCTCAGCTGGCCTTCGCAGCAGGGATGCCCAGGGGAGACACCCAAGAAAAGCAGGAGAGACCAGTAGGCCACGTCTCCAGGCAGCCCCTGCCAGGCCTTCATCTGGGACCTTAAACAAGCCGGGTCTTTCTCAGGAACCAAGAGACATCATGAATGCGATAGGAAAGCCTCCCCATCACCCCTTCCCTGGAGGCCCAGACCTCGGGAGTCCGGGAGCCACACCAGGACTCGACGCACACAAGGCTGGGCATGTGGCTTGGAAGAGAAACAGATACAGAGATTCGTCCCTTTCTTTATCCCATCCGAGATGGTTTTAGTGTTGAAGAACTGAAAGACGGCTATCTTTTTTTTTTTAAGATTTTTAAAATTTATTCATTTGAGAGAGAGAGAGCCCAAGCAGGGAGAGAGACAGGCAGAGGGAGAGGGAGAAGCAGACTCTCCGCTGAGCAGGGAGCCCAATTCGGGGCTCAATCCCAGGACCCTGGGATCATGACCTGAGCCGAAGGCAGACGCTTAACCCACTGAGCCACCCAGGCGCCCCTGAAAGACAGTTATCTTAGAGATAATTCCAAGACGGGAATCCAGAGGCCCAGTAGAAAGCAGAGTTCTAGAAAGACAGCCAATTAATGACCCTATCTTCTAGCGGCAGCTGCTCGTTCTAGCTGGAGGCCGTCAGTCGTGAGCCTGGGATGCTGCCCGACATCAGGGGGACTTAGTCTCCTTATCTGTAAAGCAGAGATAGGTCCAGGGTCTCTACTATAGAACCCATGCAGTCAAATGTGGTCAAAGTAAGATGCAGACGTCTTTCAGCGCGCCTCCCCCTGCTGGGCTCTGGGGCAGGCGCCCCCCCCCCCCCCCCCCCCCCCCCCCCCCCCCCCCACCCCCCCCCCCCCCCCCCGCCNCAGGCTCTTCTGCCAAAGTCCTTCACGCCAAACGCAGGGGGGAAAACCACATTTTCAGAGCTTTTTGTATTTTGGGGACTTGGGATAAAGGATTGTGACTCTGTAATTGTCACGCGGCCAATGAAAGGCCAGACGGAGCAGATACAAAGCCCAAGTATGTTCCTGATAACTGTCATTATGGTAAGTATAATCTTCCTCCTTCCCTTCCCTCCTCTGTCGAGCCCCCACATCTCCCAGGAGGTTAGGAAAGATCTCTCTCTCTTTTTTTTTTTTTTAAAGATTTTATTTATTTATTTCACAGAGGGAGAGAGATCACAAGGAGGCAGAGAGGCAGGCAGACAGAGGAGAGAGGAGGAAGCAGGCTCCCTGCTGAGCAGAGAGCCCAGTGTGGGCCTCGATCCCAGGACCCTGAGATCATGACCTGAGCCAAAGGCAGTGGCTTTAACCCATGGAGCCCCCCAGGCGCCCAGGAAAGATCTCTTGAGACAGAGCCCAGGACGGGGAGCGGCGTTGGTATGAAATGTGGCAACAAGGACCGGGAGTTTTCCAAGACATCCACGTGAGACAGAAGACTCAGAGGCGTGGAAAGTTCCAGAAGAAAGGGAACTACAGTCTGAGCACACTTCAGGCATCACAGCCCACAGCTCAAGCCAACAGGCAAATGGGCAGAGGTTCACAAGGCCAGTTCAGCCCTCAGTGAAAAAAACAAATTCTGGGGCGCCTGGGTGGCTCAGTGGGTTAAAGCCTCTGCTTTCGGCTCAGGTCATGATCTCAGGGTCCTGGGATCGAGGCCCGCATCGGGCTCTCTGCTCAGCAGGGAGCCTGCTTCCTCCTCTCCCTCTCTCTCTGCCTGCCTCTCTGCCTCCTTGTGATCTCTCTCTCTGTGTCAAATAAATAAATAAAATCTTTAAAAAAAAAAAAAAAACAAATTCTGTCACCCAAACAGAGCTGGCCAGGTCCCTAATGCTCTTTGTCACCCACTTCATCACCGCTTTAAAACTGGAAGTAGGAAAGCGATGCTGGCAAGCCAGGGATGGTCTTGCAGACTACCTGACGGTTGGTCCTCCATCAAAGCCATAGTGCCCTCAGGCAACCAGGGCGGAATGCCCCTAATTCAGCAAATATCTTCCCTGTTGGAAAGTCCTGGGCAGAATAAAGGACAGGAGTCAAGGCCAAAAAAAAAAAAAAAAACCAAAACCAAAATTAACAAATCAGAACCGAAAGCCAGCAGCTGAGGGAGATTTCATCAGCCCCATGATGGGTCCGAGGCCAGGGCCAACCAGAACGATGAGCCCCTCCCCCCCAAGGTCTCTCTCTTCAGTTCCCAAGTGAGTTCTAGGTCACGCCCATCCTGGAATCCCCTAGGAGCTCACACCTCCCACACAAGGATGTCTGGGCCAAACACTTAACGGGCTTCCTGAACCCTCCCAAGTGGCCCCACATCCTCAGACAAGGGCAGCTCATGGGACGTAAAGCCCAGAGACTCACGGTGGAGAGGACATTCCCAGGAGGCAGCACGTTCTGCGTCCTTCCCTGTTTGGCAGTCTCTCTCCCTGGGCATATCCCTGCTGCTCACTGGATCTGTTCTCTCATTCCTGGAAAAAACTATGTGACCTCGGTTAACGTCTGTAAGACGCTGGGTTCCAGATAAGCACAGCCTGTCATTAGCAACACTGTGATTTTTTTTTCCCACTGTGGCCCCAGCATTCTGCCTGTCCCAGCTATTTTGGGCCGGGCTGCCCAGCCATCCCACAAGGGCAGAGACCAGCACTGCAAACTTCTGCGTTCTGTTCGGAAGGGGGGCGGCGCAGGCAGGCTGACGGTGTCCCACTGCCAAAGGGCGCGGGGGAGGGAGTCTCCGTGGAGATTTGGAAGAGATGGAAACTTGGCGGCCGGACCCAGCCTCCCTGGCCACTGGCCCACGCTCCCTGCTCCTGGATGGCAGTGCCTGCCTTTTGGAAGGCTGGGGGCAGGTGGGGATCAGCACTGGCAGCCGCAAGGACAGAACAGACTCACCTGCTGCTTCACCGGCCCTCACGCCGGGAGAAGACTTCTGTCTAAGGAGGAAAGCCTTTCTCTGGAAGTCGGCCCCCTGGACTGGACGCAAAGACGAACCGTCAGGGACAAGAAAGCACACTGGCAGCCTGCCTCTTGCCATCCATGTGCTTTCTGACTCTAATCAGGCATTTTCTGTCCCGTGCCTCAGTTTCTCCATCTCTCCGTGTCAACGTCCCTACCATGGGAGTTCCTTTCTGGCCCTTTCAGAGATAACACTGAGCTCTCAGCAGCAGGCAGCATTTGACTTGATAAATAAAATGGGAGGGCCCCCTGGTGGGCAGCTCCGTTCTAAGCCTTTACTGCGAAAGACCGAGTGAGAATATAAGCGAACACACGACGGAGGATTCAAGTGAAGATTTTTTAGTCTTTTATGTAGAGCTACGGAAACAGAAGGGGGAGAAAAGTTCTGGACGAAGGCCAAGGGGACGTCTCCAAGGATGCAAAGGAGGTAAGGAGAATTTAAACCACAGGAACAAGTAGGTGCACACGAAGAGCGCTTTCCGGGCCCGGCCTCTCCGGGGCAGGAAGCAGGTGTCTATTCCCTAGAGGAAGCGAACACCCTTTGACCTAGTAATCGCCCTTCCAGCAATTTATCCTGCAGATATACTAACCGTTGTGCTCCAACACGTGAGTCCAAGGACTTGCCCTGAGCATTGTTGTAATGTAAGGAGATCACACATATCCTAAAAGGACAGCATTAGGGGCCTGGTAAAAGAAATAACGGGACACGGGCACAGTGGAGTACTACGCAGCTCTGTAGAGCAGGAAACACATCTCTACTATAACCACGCAGACCAAGCTGTGCTGCGAAGTGAAAAATTACAAATCTTTTTGAAAAACATTAACGGAGACCTAAGTAAATGGAAAGGCAAACCATGCTCTTTGGTAGGAGGCTCAACATCATAAAACTCTCAGTTCTCTCCAAATTAGTCTGTAGATTCCATTCAAAACCCCAAAAAGGGGTAGATGGGATGTAGGAGGGGGCTGAGAGGGAATTGTCCTTCGACATGTGAAGGCTTGTTATAAAGAGATAAGAGTGAGGACAGTGGCATTGGAGCAGACAAGAGCAACTATGCCCATATGGCATAATAGAAGGCCCCTAAACAGATCCATATGTGTATATATATATATATATATATATATATAAACTTGAAAAAAAATATGGAAACTTGATCCATGACAAAAAAATGGCATTGCATACATACCAATGGGGAAAAGACAGATTATATCCTAAAAATGACAGAGATGTTGAGGCATCTGCAGAAGAAGAAATATACATGGCCAAAAACATAAGAAAGATACACAACTTCTCAACAATCAGGCAGTGAGAAGACATGTAATCCCATCAGACTGGCAAAATGAACACACCAGATAATATCTGTGGAGCAACAGGATCGCCCATCCACTGCATACAGTTTTATTTCATTTTTGTACAAGTAATAATAGGCATATATATTGTTGAGGGATACATAGCTATTTGCTTAAATTATAACAGAAAGCATGAGAGTGATTCAAGATTGCAGTCACCTCCTGGGGCGAGAGGGGGTTTGGAAGGGGGAGGATAGCAGCCCTAGTCTTTGGTTTCTCAGGCTGGGCAGCATATATAGATAGAGATATTTCAGTAAATAATTTAAAATAAGGGTAAACATGGTATATAGTTAGAACTCAGTTTCGCATAACGAGAAAATGAATTCGAGAAGGGTTTGTCCCCTTTCCACCCCCCAAAATGCAGAACTGAGTGTTTAGCAAATTTCCATTTCGTTTTTTAAAAAGGTAATTTAATATACGCGTTTATGATTTGTTTGCATGTCACAAAATCTCTCCAGCAATAGCCACAAGAAACTGGTAATAGTGACTGCCTCTGGGCAGGGAACGCAGAACAGGGACGGGAGGGTTATTTTTCACTGGACACCATTTACATAATTCGAATTTTTCTCTTGTGCATCTGTTACCTGATGGAAGGCTCTTGGGAGGCCCTGGGGTTGGAGTTGCACACCCGCCGAGCACCAACCCCCGCCTGGCTCTCACTGCTACCAGGCTTTTCTCGTTATTTCTGAAATGGGCATTTTTGCAGGACTTGGGGGTGGAGAGCAGGGATGCCTTTTAATATATTCCATTAAAATAGCTCAGGGGCCGGAGAGGGGACTGGAGAAACAGGGCGAACTGGACACCCTTCTTTGGGAGGAGGTTCCCTGACTGTGAATCCAGGGCAGGGAACCCACCCCATCCCCTGCACCCTCCCCCGGCCAGGACACTCCAAGCCTGTAGACCTGCGCCCTGATCTTTGCTCTGGAAGCTGATCAGCTTTCCGAGGTGGCAGATCAGAAGAGCCGAGGAGAGGGGCTCTCTGATAATGAGGGCGGCAGAAAGGGGTGCGCGCTTCCCCGCCTCCGGGGAGACCACAGGGGTCGACAGGGCGACGCGAGAGGTCCTAAAATCTCAACTCGAGAAGTGATCCCCGCCTCCCGCTTTTGTTGGGCCAGCGTTCCCGAACAAAGCGGTGGAAGGGGCCTGCGGGGTGGTCCCGGCGCACGTCTGCGCCCCTCCCTCTAGTCCTGGCCCCCAGCTGGGGGTGGGGGTGGGGGGGAGTCTCCGAGCACTAAAAACTACAACTCCCAGCAGTCCCGCCCGCGCCGGTGCGCAGCCGCAGAGCAGAGGCTGCCGGGAGCGCGTCCCGAAGACCCGGCGAACGCGCCGGGCGGAAGTCGGCCGCCCGCAGGGTCCCGGCCTTGCCGCAGGGAGGCCCCGCCGCCCGCGGGCCCCGGAGCCAGCCTGCACCGGGTAAGTGACGGCTGCACCCGCGGCCGCCGCGCCCTCCCTCGCGACGGGCCCGAGCCGCCGCCCTCCACCCCGCCATGCCCTGCCCCCGACCCTCAGACTCCCGAGAAACCGTCTCCTTCATCCGACCGGCGGCGGACACCTCCCCCTCCGACTTGAGAGACCTACCCTGTCTGACCTGCGGGACTCCCGGTGTCTCTGACTAGCGCGGGACACCGACCCCCTCTGACTGGCGCGGGACACCTCCTCCCTCTGACTGGCGCGGGACACCGACCCCCTCAGACTGGCGCGGGACACCGACCCCCTCTGACTGGCGCGGGACACCTCCTCCCTCAGACTGGCGCGGGACACCTCCTCCCTCAGACTGGCGCGGGACACCGACCCCCTCTGACTGGCGCGGGACACCTCCTCCCTCTGACTGGCGCGGGACACCGACCCCCTCAGACTGGCGCGGGACACCGACCCCCTCTGACTGGCGCGGGACACCTCCTCCCTCAGACTGGCGCGGGACACCTCCTCCCTCAGACTGGCGCGGGACACCGACCCCCTCTGACTGGCGCGGGACACCTCCTCCCTCTGACTGGCGCGGGACACCGACCCCCTCAGACTGGCGCGGGACACCGACCCCCTCTGACTGGCGCGGGACACCTCCTCCCTCAGACTGGCGCGGGACACCTCCTCCCTCAGACTGGCGCGGGACACCGACCCCCTCTGACTGGCGCGGGACACCTCCTCCCTCTGACTGGCGCGGGACACCGACCCCCTCAGACTGGCGCGGGACACCGACCCCCTCTGACTGGCGCGGGACACCTCCTCCCTCAGACTGGCGCGGGACACCGACCCCCTCTGACTGGCGCGGGACACCTCCTCCCTCTGACTGGCGCGGGACACCGACCCCCTCAGACTGGCGCGGGACACCGACCCCCTCTGACTGGCGCGGGACACCTCCTCCCTCAGANCCGGGTAAGTGACGGCTGCACCCGCGGCCGCCGCGCCCTCCCTCGCGACGGGCCCGAGCCGCCGCCCTCCACCCCGCCATGCCCTGCCCCCGACCCTCAGACTCCCGAGAAACCCTCTCCTTCATCCGACCGGCGGCGGACACCTCCCCCTCCGACTTGAGAGACCTACCCTGTCTGACCTGCGGGACTCCCGGTGTCTCTGACTAGCGCGGGACACCGACCCCCTCTGACTGGCGCGGGACACCTCCTCCCTCTGACTGGCGCGGGACACCGACCCCCTCAGACTGGCGCGGGACACCGACCCCCTCTGACTGGCGCGGGACACCTCCTCCCTCAGACTGGCGTGGGACACCGACCCCCTCTGACTGGCGCGGGACACCTCCCCCCTCTGACTGGCGCGGGACACCTCCCCCCTCTGACTGGCGCGGGACACCTCCTCCCTCAGACTGGTGTGGGACACCGACCCCCTCAGACTGGCGTGGGACACCGACCCCCTCTGACTGGCGCGGGACACCTCCTCCCTCTGACTGGCGCGGGACACCTCCCCCCTCTGACTGGCGCGGGACACCTCCCCCCTCTGACTGGCGCGGGACACCTCCTCCCTCAGACTGGTGTGGGACACCGACCCCCTCAGACTGGCGTGGGACACCGACCCCCTCTGACTGGCGCGGGACACCTCCTCCCTCTGACTGGCGCGGGACACCTCCCCCCTCTGACTGGCGCGGGACACCTCCCCCCTCTGACTGGCGCGGGACACCTCCTCCCTCAGACTGGTGTGGGACACCGACCCCCTCAGACTGGCGTGGGACACCGACCCCCTCTGACTGGCGCGGGACACCTCCTCCCTCTGACTGGCGCGGGACACCTCCCCCCTCTGACTGGCGCGGGACACCGGCCCCCTCTGACTGGTGCGGGACACCTCCTCCCTCTGACTGGCGCGAGACACCTCCTCCCTCTGACTGGCGCGGGACACCTCCTCCCTCTGACTGGTGCAGGACACCTCCTCCCTCTGACTGGCGTGGGACACCTCCTCCCTCTGACTGGCGCGGGACACCTCCTCCCTCTGACTGGTGTGAGACACCGACCCCCTCTGACTAGCACGGGACACCTCCTCCCTCTGACTGGTGTGAGACACCGACCCCCTCTGACTAGCTCGGGACACCTGCCCCTTCTGACTAGTATGGGACTCCCACACCCTCTGACTAGCATGGGACATCTCCCCCGTCCAATTCAGGGGACTCCTACCCTGCCCTGACTCTTTCCTCTGACTTGAGGGATTCTCCCCCCTCTGACTATCGTGAGACAGCTTTGAACGGTCCTGGAGGACTGTTCCTTTCCTGACTCACTGGGACAGCTCTCCCTGAGTCCAGTCCCTTCCTGCCCCCCACTCCCGCCATGATTTTAGTAGCCCTTCTGTGATTGCCCGGCCTCCTCCCTCAGACTGGTGTGAGACACCGACCCCCTCTGACTAGCTCGGGACACCTGCCCCTTCTGACTAGTATGGGACTCCCACACCCTCTGACTAGCATGGGACATCTCCCCCGTCCAATTCAGGGGACTCCTACCCTGCCCTGACTCTTTCCTCTGACTTGAGGGATTCTCCCCCCTCTGACTATCGTGAGACAGCTTTGAACGGTCCTGGAGGACTGTTCCTTTCCTGACTCACTGGGACAGCTCTCCCTGAGTCCAGTCCCTTCCTGCCCCCCACTCCCGCCATGATTTTAGTAGCCCTTCTGTGATTGCCCGGCCTCTCCTTTCCCACTTGAGAGCCGTCCGCTCTCAGACTGGTACTTTGTCACACCTGCAGCAGGCCAGCGTCCCCCGACCCAGGCCTTATCTCCTTCCTTTTGTGCCCAAACCGCCTGCCCGCCTCCTGCTCTTCCGTCTGGCTTGACCCTCTCACCCTGGGTTGTGGCGCCTCCTCCTTCATCCTCATTGCTTGGTGCCTTCCCTTTGCCCTGTGTGCCCCAGGCTTGGCGGACCCCCAGGACTCGCCGTCACTCTCCGGTCTGCCAGGTCCAGCTTTCTCCCAGACACCGTGGTGTGCCCAGGAAGCCAGGGTCTCTTAGCACACCAGCCCCACTTGTCACTGTTGTCACAGAGTGCGTGCTTGATGTCTTTCCCTGGAGGGTTTTCCACAAAGCATGGGTTTGGGACCATGCGTCTGCCCCTGTTCAGCGGACCCTTGCTGGCTCCTCAGTGTAAGGAACAAACTTGGCAAAAGTGTAGGGTCACAGGAGGGTCCGTGAAGAGGAAGCAGGTGCCTCAGCCTCCCCTTCCTCTGCCTGTTCAGAGCTGTAGCGGGACAGATTTCCCCCCAGCGCCCAGCCCCAGCCCACAGGCCTCTGAGCAGGACAGTCCAGCCTAGACCTGCGGGCCCGGCGGCCTCCCAGGGCCCCTCCCCGACAGCCTCAATGAGCCTTCTATTCTGGCCTCCAGCGCCCCGCTGAAAGATGCATTGATGGGCCAGGCTTCTCCCCTCTGGACTTGGGCGGGTGTCTCACCCTGGGCGGGGGGACTCCGGTGAAGCGTGCGTTTGTTCAGGCGGTGGCCTGCAGACTGAGCAGTCTCGGTGTTCTCACTGGACCTGATCACAGAGGGCGCGTCACACCGCAGGGCGGTGGAGAAAGTCCTAGACCTGCAAGTGTACACGAGCCACTTGGTGTCCCCTACGATCCTCAGTCGAGGTGTCCATCTGAGCATTTGATGCTTTCTGTAGCAAAAGCGGTCTTCTCCCTAAAGCTGTACCTCAGCTGTGGTTCCTGCCACACTTCCACGGCCACAGCCATGTAGTGAATGTGTTGGTTTCAGCTGTCGGTGCAACTTGCACCTCATCCGCCGTGCTTCCTTGAGCCACGGAGGTGGCGCGGGCAGACCCGGAGAGTGACACGACCGCGCCTCCCTCTGGTGGTGTCTCCCCCCCCGCCCCCTGCGTGTGGCCTCTGAGGTGGGCTCCTGCCGGCTCACAAGTACACGGCCCCTTTCATCGGAGTCTTCAGACCGTCTGGGCGGCTGTGTGGCAGTCCTCAGGGCGGCCGTCTGGGGTCACTGTGCAGGTACCTGAGTGTTTCCTCTTTCAGAAACAGCATCTCCGATCTGAGACAGCGGTCTGGTGTCCTGATACGGATCGGCACCTAGACAGCAATGTTATTTCTGTATCGTGTAGACATTTGTGGAATGGTACCTGGGACACTGGAGCATTAATTTAACAGGTGCTCTTTCCCTTCCACTGGTACTCTGGACACGGCTTTAGGATTTTTATGTGGATTTTCCTTCTCGTGAGACCAAGACAATTACTTAGACAAAAACATCCTGACAATAGGGAGATCTGGGAAGATGTTCAGTTTTTCTTTTCGTCTGTGTTTCTTTTGACTCCTGCTTGTTTACCTGTAACAAGTGCAGGTTACCTGGAACTCACAGCCTAGGGTTCCCAAGCAGAGCGCGCTGCGTCCGTGTTCACCCGGGGACATGCCGTGGGAAACAAGGCATTGCGCAGACCCTGAGTGACAGTGTGGAAGCGTCAGATCCCAGTGCTTCCAGAATGGCTGCAGGGGGTCTGGCCGGGCCACGTGCATCCTGCGGTGCTGACCGCTGTGTCTGGGGAGAGTGGGACAGAAGCTGGGTTCGGGCAGGTGCAAGCCCACTGATTTGGGTGGATGGTGGGGTTTTTATTGCATCCCCTTATTTTCAGGCTCTCTGGAAAACAACCCTGACGTGGCTTTTGACTGGAAGGGCAACTTTTTGCTGCAAGTCCTCCTGAAGTATAACCTTGACGGCACAACTTTGGCACACGGGGCGCTCCCGTGATGTAACAAATGTGAACGGTTCAGGGCTCTGGAGCTGTGCAGCCCGCACGGTGGACAGAGTCCCGGCCCCTGAGAAAGCTGGACGTCCTTTCCCTGTCTCCCTTCTTGTGGTCGGCAGAATAACGGCCCCCCGAGATAGCCACGCCAGAACCCCCAGAACCTGCAAGTATGTGGTGCGGCAGGAGGGGATGAAGGTAGCAGATGGAAGGAAGGGTGCTGATCAGCTGATCTTGAACTAGGAAGTGCATCCTGGTTTATCCAGGTGGGCCCAGTGTCATCCCGGCGGCCGGAGGAAGCAGAAGACGGAGGCAGAAGAGCAGGGCTGGGTGGTGCAGAGAGGTGCAGAGACGTGCAGAGACGCAGTGTTGCTGCCTGGCAGGTGAGGAGGGGCTGCAGGTCAAGCAGCGCCCGCGCCTCTGCAAGCAGGAACCGTCCAGAAGGACGCTGTCTGCGGGGGCCTCTGAGGGAACATAGCCCTTGATTTTAGCCGTGGGGCCCATCAGACCCCTGTCCTGCAGGGCTGTGAGTGAGTGTGCGGCGTCAGGCCACCGCATCTGCGTGGGGTGCTCCCAGCAGCAGTCGAAATCCCACTTCTCTCAGCTGTTGGCTTAGACGGAAACAATACTGAAGAAGTTATCCTGAGCTGTGTTTAACTTGCTTCAGGAAGCAGTCATGAGTGCCTGCTGTATGCAGTCAGGGCTGCGAGGTGCGGGGTCTCCAGCTTTCAGGAGGCTGCTGTCCGGGAGGAGGACCTCAGTCAGTCCCTGAAGGACATGCTTGGCTTCTGTGACTTGTTCCTTCCTGGTTTCCTTCTGCTTCTCACGCCCGTCCGAATTCGAAATGACATTTTCAAGTACAGTGCAGCCTTGGTGAGTCCAAAGCAGGAGAATGCATTGAATCGAGTAACATTTTCACGGAGCCTGGCCCCCAGCGGGTGTTTGATGTTCACTCCCCTGAGACACACCCAGCACTCTTCGAGACTCTGAAGCCCTGGGCCTCTGGGCCACTCTGACAAGCGCAGGGTCAACAGGCCGGGCTCTTTCCTCTCCACCAGGAAGTGCACGTAGGCAGCGAGCAGAGCTGGGACTCTGACCTGCCTGCTGTCTGGACACGAGTTCTGCAGGACCGTTCAGTTCACGGACCGCGGTGGGGAAGGGGAAGCAGCCGCTGTGCAGGACAAAGGGCCCGAGGGGCACAGGCCCAGTCCGAGAGGGGAGGCAGAGCCTGAGCGGGGGGAGGCAGAGGAGGCCTCCTTATCTCAGGGCTGCGCTCTTGCTTCCTGCTCCTCCTAGATCCTGAAAGGGAGGAGTTTTGGTCTGGCAGCTGCCCGTAAACCTGTTTGTTCTGCCACCGGCCACACACCTGAAGGAAGAGGAGAAAGAGAGGAGAAAGAGACCCTCTAGGTTGCGGGCTGTGTCAGGAATGGCTGCCGCCTTTCTTCCGAGCCTTCTGTAATCCCAAGGATGGCCCAAGAAGGTAGGGATGTCCCCTCCCTCCGGGGCCCAGGGCAGGAGTGTCTCCCCGGCAGCGCCGCTCCCCTCGGACTCCAGAGACCCACTTGGGAGTGGAAGGACACAGTTACACCTCACTGTTTCAGGCCTGTGTTAGAAGGAAGTACTGGTGAAGGAAACCAGAAACGTAGGGGTGTCGGTTAGCCATTCTTAACGCCTGTTTGAAAAGGGGGGTGGGGAAGGAAGTTGGGCCTGGAGCAGCCTGGGTGGCGGTGGTTCCTCTGGGTGGCTCTTTTCAGGGACCTTGGCCTAGAGCGTGGTTGGTGCAGGAGAAAGGAAGCCAGCAGGGCTTCGGTCCCTGGGGGGTTTCTGAACGGGAGAGACCTGAAGGGAGACAAGCCTACCTGGACAGGTGAGCGTGGCCAACCAAACAGCCTGTGATGTTTTACTGTAGCAGCTTGGTTCTGATTTTCCCAGAGATATCAAATCAGCCCATTAGGCTGCAGATGGTGGGGTTGACAGCCTTGTCACAGTACAGCAAATATTTAAACTGCTAGAGCTTTGAGAGGCATGGGCAAGGAGAGAGCTTCACGTGGGCCCCTCTTCTGGGAGCGGCTTTGTCCATTTTGCACTCCCCTTCACTGGCACATTTCAGCTATGTGCATGGCTAGAAGTTTGGGGGGGTTGGTTTTATTTTTGTTTTTAAGTAAAAACACAAGCTCTCATTCTGCACAAGACAGACAGCTCACTGTCAGTTCTGGGTGTGAACTAGCCAGGAGTTGTGGAGAACAAATGGAAAGGCATCTGATTTTATTCTACAAAATGAAAGTAATTCCTAGGATCTTAACGGAGGGATGAAGATCCAGGTTGGATTTTGATGCAAAGAGAAATGATTCCAGTGGCAAAAAGGGATTTTCTGGAAGGCAGACAGAGTTCCAGTATCCCTGGAAGTGGTCATTCTCTTATTAACGAAAGGTGATGGAGCCCCTGGTGTTCTGCGTGTTGGTTAGGTCTTGGGAACCAACTTGACAAGGCAGAGCGCCTGCCCTCCAGGGGCTCAGAGTCGAGCTAGACAGATGGTGGCAGGACGGTGTGGTCTGCACTGTTGTGGAGCCACGTCCCAGGAGGAGGCGGCACAGAGGAGAGTGTGTGAGGAGGTGCGTTTGTTTCCGGGGTTCCCGTGGCAAGTTCCCACAAATGTGATGACTGGAAACCACACACACGTGTTCTCTCATAGTGCCGAGGCCAGAAATCCACTGTCCATGTCACTGGGCTGAAATCAAGGTGTCAGTGGGGTTGTGCTCCCTTCGAAGGCTCTGGGGGACAGTTTGTCCTTGTCTCTTCCAGCTTCGGGGGACTCCAGGCACTTCTGGGCTGTAGCCACATCAGTCCCCTCTCTGCCTTCGTGGTCAGTGGCCCCTGCCATCGCTGTCTCATGTCCCGCTGCTTCCTTTTATAAGGACACTCGGGGTTGTATCTGGGGCTCCCCTGAATCATCTTCCCATCTCGAGATCCTTCACTGAGCCACATCTGCAAAGTCTTTATCGACAGATAAGGGGACACTCAGGTTTGGGGGTGAGGCCTGGGCACCTTTGGGTGTCCACAGGAGGGAAGCTCACTGGTGAGGGAGGGGATCCTTCACCATAGATGCAGGACGGGAGGGGAAAGGGACAGCCGAAGCATCGCTATCATGGCATAGCCAGGGACTTCCAGATGGTTCTGTGTGGTCAGAGGGATCGTCATCCCAGGTGGCAGAAGCGTCACACACTGGGGCTTGGCTGTGGGCTGTGGAATTGTAAAATGCCCAGCACTGGGGGGGGGGCGGTGGGGCAGGGGCGGGGGAGCTGAGGAATTTGTCCTCTAGTGGGACAGCTTTAGGATCTAGCAAAGAACTTTAATCTGGACGCACTTTTTAGAAAAATCATTCTCTCAGTTGTGTGGAGGATGGATTTGAGAGGGTCTAGACCAGGGACCTGCACACTGTTTCTGTGGAGGGACAGGTGGTCCACGTGTGTTCAGCTTTGCGGGCCGTGGCACCCTTCACATGGCTGCTGTGCTCCGTGCTTACACGGTGGGCTACCCACTTCGTGTCAGGTTTACTTATGAAGCTGGGCCCTCTGGGCAGGGAGGCAGAGGTGCCAGCAAAGTGACGAGGGGAGCAGGCAGCCAGGAGCGGGCGACCTGGGCCGAGTCCTGCAGCACGTGACTCAGCCGGCAGCCCGGCTCTGGGGAGTCAGCACTGTTCGGTCCCAGTTGACACGCAGAGGAGCCGAGGCCGCGAGATGCCAGCTCGGGCAGCTGGTGATGGCAGAGTGCAGTTTGGACCTGGGTGGTCTAGGTCACCAGGAAGCCACGGTGAGATGGGACCCAAGTCTGGAGCTGGGGTACAGACCAAACCGGGGAGGGGTCTGGCGCCTGCTGGGATGTGAGGAGGCAGGAAAGTGACCCAGCTGTGCCCCGGGATGCCTTCTGAGGCCTGGGAGCAGCCTCGCTGGCCAGTAGATTCCCGAGGGGGACGTTCTGCAGGCAGACGAGGAGGCTCGGCAGCTGTGCCTGCTGGGCCTGGAATTCAGGGCACAGGTGCAGGCGAGGCAGGCATGGGGAGCCCTCCCTGTCATGGTTGTGCCCCTGGAGACTGAGGTCATCTCAGGGGAGATTCAGAAGAAGGGGCGGTTGGCAGGGAAGGAGGCTGAGAAGAGACGGCAGGAAGAGGACCTGGGAGACTGTCACCGTGCAGTCTCACTGTCCCTGCTGGCAGGAGGCTCAGCCGTGGGACATGGGGCATCCTGGCGGGACCAAGGGGTGGTCGCTCTTCCAGGGTGGTGAGGAGCAGGGAAGGACCAAGGTCACAGGGTTGGGAGGGGTTCTGTCTCCATTCAGAATCGGGGATTCACCATTGCTGTTCAGGATGGTGAGGGACAGGGAGGGACCAAGGTGTCAGGGGTTGGGGGTGGTGCTCCGTTCACTCACGGATAATCACACATCCACAATATTAACTGAGTGCTTTCAGCGTACCTGAGAGTGTAATCTGGAGGTCAGATGGGTCCTCGGGTGGCAGATTTGGACACGGATGTAGAAGGCGAAGGAACCAGGAGAGCAGGCATAGCTGTACTGTCCCCAAGCAGCAGGATGGGGGCTCTTTTTTCCCGGAATCCCTGGACCAGGGCCAGGCAGCCTGGTGCATGGGAGGTGTGGGCACGGGGGCTCCACCCTGGGCCCCCACGTCATCTGCGGGAAGCCAGCAGGCAGGAGATGTGACGAGATGACCAGTGGCAGGATGGCGACTCAGGAATGGAGAGGGGGCAGACCAGGGGCCAGTAGGGTGACACATCACAGTGGTGACACCAGGCTACCGCTCGGTGTGACAGCCGGGGGCCGGGTGCAGGGCTGTGGATTTGCAGTCTGACCAAGGTGGGGTGCAGGCCAGAGCCGACGGGCTGTTGAAGGTGTGGGTATAGTTGTCATTCCTTCGGCATATGTGTGCGGAGTTTCCACTGGCGGCCCCGCCGTGGGGCTGGGCTGTAAGCTCACGGTGGGCCAGCCCCTGCCCCGTGGCGCTAAGGCAGAGCGGAAGTAATGACAGCAGTTGCAGAGGGCGGTCAAGGAAGGAGCCGGCTGCCGTGCTGGCGAGGGGCAGGCACGCGAGGGCCGCCTCGGGGGGGCAGGCAGCTAGTCTTCCGAGGGGCATCCAGAAAGGAAAGTGAGGCGGCTGTGCAGAGGCAGGAGCGGCCCGGGCAGGGGTGCACGAGGGCCGCGGTGGCCGGTCAGCTGCAGAGGAGCCGGCTCAGAGGGGTGAGGTCCCGGCAGGGTTCCCGTCGCGGCAAGGGTTTACTCCTACAACACGTGGCGACGTGGTCTGATCTGCTTGCGTGGGTAGCAGGGGTCTC
The DNA here is from genome assembly GCA_002007465.1 of Ailurus styani. Taxonomy (NCBI): domain Eukaryota; kingdom Metazoa; phylum Chordata; class Mammalia; order Carnivora; family Ailuridae; genus Ailurus; species Ailurus styani. The sequence goes on from LNAC01000274.1 coordinate 1,590,915, forward strand.
TGGCTGCGGGGGCAAGGAGGTCGGCAGGGAGGGGCATGGCAGCAGGTGGGTGCAGGGGGGACCTGGGGTGGGCGTGAGCGAACTGACAGGCCTCCTGTCAGAGCAGCTGCTGTGGGAGGAGACTGGGGCCATGCCGAGGGTGCTCAAGGTGCTCGTGGTTCAGAACTTTTGGTCGCAGTGTAACCTCACACGGAAAAGTGCATCTCCCAGGGTTGCAGTGAAAGTTTGGCCCCAGGCAGCTGGGAATGTGGGCTCCCCCGTCACCAGCACTCGTCCTGAGGGAGGGGTTGGGGCCAGGAGGTTTGGGGAGAGGGAGTAAGACTGACTTGTTCCGAAAGCGCTAGGAATCCAGGCAGAATTTGGAACAGGAGGTGAGATGTGGGAGTCGAGAGCTCAGCGGCCACGTCACGCAGGAGCTCTGGCTGCGTGGCAGGGGCCCAGCCGTGGTTCGGAAGGCCTGGGATTGGGCGCGGCAGAGGAGGGGCAGCGGCCGGGACCCCTGTTTCCCAGCCGAGGAGGCTCAGCCACCGGCTCTGTGGCCACAGCGGAGCCATTTCCTGGGGCGGAGGGAGCCGTCGCCCGGGAGGGAAGCCTGGGACCAGCACCGGAGGAGAGGAGCGGGGGTCTCTCAGGCCTCCCCCCACAGCTCTGCACGGCACCCCTGGCGCCTTGCTGGCCCCTTAGAGGCCCCTTTCGGCACCTATGGGCAAAACCTAAACGTCTGCCAAAAGCAAGAGAAGGGAAGGGCTGGCTTCCACGTGGAACCGTTGCCATGTTTGTCCACTCTGGGCGCCAGCGGCCTGTGGTGTGGACGGGAGCTCCTCGGTGGCCCCCACACGCGGGCCGCATGGACTGGGGTGCAGGGGAGGCGCCCGGCTGGTGTGCAGCTGCCCCATGAAGTGAGAGGAGCATCTGCCCCTGAAGTCACACTGTTGGCGTTTGGGGGTGGGGGGCAGAAGCGCCCCCGGGGTCCAGCCACGGGACCGTCCTCAGCGGGGACATGCCGAGTTACAACTGCAGACCGAGACTGAGCTGCAGCCCAGGGCCGACGGTCGTCTGCTTCTGCTCCCCAGCTTGGCAGCCGCCCTGAGCCAGCCTCTGGCCTGGCGCCGCTGTGGCCACGCCGACCGGGCCGCGTGCTCCCTGCCGGGGACGGACCCGGGGGCAGCCGGGGAAACGCGGCCCTTCCCGCCCGCCGCCCGCCAGCTGCGCTGCTGCAGCTCGGGCCGGGCCGGGCCCCCGGCGAGGCCAGCTGTCCCCGGGGGCCGGTGTGCCAGTGCTGGGCTCCAGGCCAGGAGGGCCGTCGGACGCTGGGCCCTCTGCCATTTGCATTAACAGAAGGCGCCAGAGGACAGACTTCACCAAAAACAGAAGTATTTCGTTTAGCCTAAACCTGCTTTGTAGTTATCTCAGTATTACAGAAACCCAGCCCAGGCAGCGGTCAGGACTCCTGGGTGAGCCCACGTCTGCTCTGCGCTGTCCTAGGAGCGCGGGGTGCGGCCGAGCACCCCGACTGCCGCGTAATGTGGTGTGGGGGCAGCAGGTCCCAAGGACGGGGATGCGGGGTGCTGTCCGGAGCAGAGCCCTCGGGGGAGCTGCTCAAATGACAAGATGCTCGGCGAGCACACATGGCTGGGCCCTCTCTGCCGGTCCCCCGGGCGGGACCGCCCGGGCTGTCAGCACCCCACTCTCTCTCGCCCCCTGCTGCTCCCTCTTTCTGAGCTGGCCCAGCACCTGCCTACACAGAACTTGCCCTCACTGAGCTTTCTGTCTTGCCAGTCGAGACAGAGCAGGGGAAGAATTTTGCTTTGGAAAGACTTCTCATCCTGCTGAGGAGGAGTTAATGAAGGATCGCTTGAGTCAGTGTTCAGTTATGACAAGGAAGTGTGATCATGGCCACAAAGCAGTGCCATTCTGGGTACGGCCGCCTCAGGCCATGCACCTTCCGGTAACTGGAAGGCCTCGGTGCTTTTGCAGGTCGCTGACCCCTGTCCTCTCTGTCTGGGTGCCCAGGTCCCACCTGCCCTTCGGTCTGATGCCCGTCCAGCCCTCCAACCAGCTGGAATGGAATGAGCCTATGCACTCCCTCCGGATAAGTGTGGGGGGCCTTCCGGTGCTGGCGTCCATGACCAAGGCGGCGGACCCCCGCTTCCGCCCCCGCTGGAAAGTGATCCTGCCATCCTTTGTGGGCCTCGCCGTCTTCTGGCTGCTCTACTCCCACCGCCCACCCCCAGGCAGGCCCCCCGCACCCAACGCCCACAACTGGAGGCTCAGCCAGGTACCTGCTGAGCGCTACAATGACACCTACCCCCTGTCTGCCCCCCAGAGGACGCCGGGGGGGACTCGGTACCGAATCGCGGTTATTGCCGACTTGGACACAGAGTCTAGAGCCCAAGAGGAAAACACCTGGTTCAGTTACCTGAAGAAGGGCTATCTGACCCTGTCAGACAGCGGGGACAAGGTGGCCGTGGAGTGGGACAAAGGCCACGGGGTCCTCGAGTCGCACCTAGCTGAAAAGGGCCGGGGCATGGAGCTGTCCGAGCTGATCGTCTTCAACGGGAGGCTCTACTCTGTGGACGACCGGACCGGGGTCATCTACCAGATCGAGGGCACCAGAGCCGTGCCGTGGGTGATTCTGTCCGATGGCGACGGAACCGTGGGGAAAGGTGAGTCGGGCCCTCTCGGCTTTGGCCGGGCTGTCGGGGGGTTGTCGGGGGTTGAGTGTCTGCCAGTGTGCTTTGCGCGCGTGTGCAGTAAAGCATGCACACGACCAGGCGGAGAGACCACCAGGTAGAGCCATCTCCCTCCTGCTTCCGCCCCACGGCCACCCCCCGACTCCACACCAAAGCCGTCTCCACAGAAGGAGCTTGTTTCTAGAAGACTGGTGGGAAGCAGGTTCTTTCCAGGTGGGCCCTGTGGCCTCCTGGGAATGAGTCCCTTCGTACGTCTTCAAAGGTGTCTTCAGATCACGCGGGTATGACAGCCCCCAAGCGTCTTAACCTTAAAGCCATGGTGTCAGATTGCTCCCATTTTGACTGAGACTTTATTGAAAAGGTAAATGTATGCTGTCTAGCACTCCTTTCCGAGAACGCGGCAGAAGGAGAGTCAGTGCGTGAGTGGCGGTGACTGCGCTCGAGGGGGATCCGAGCTTGGAAATCCTCTGTGACCCGCTGCTCTGCCAGGTGCTGGAAGGGAGTCGCCGTGTTCAGGCAGCGGGGAGCACAGAGCTCCGAGAGGGAGCCGCAGTGGCCCAGAGCCCCAGACGGGGAAGGGGCAGGGAGTTGTCGGAAGCCTCCGTGCTCGCCCCGCGCCCCGGGCAGTGTGCACCCTCCAGGAGGCTGAATGCTGCCGGCCTCTCTCAGGTCAGAAAAGGAACGGCAACTGGGCCCGTGGGGCACCCGCTGTCTGCCAGCCCTCCCCACAGCGACCAAACCCCTTCCGTGCTTGCCCCAGCCTGGGGCAATGGGCAGGGAACTGTCCGGACCAGGTTTCAGAGAAGATACTGGTTGCCCGATTCCTGCCGTAGTCTGTCAGCGTCCATGGGCAGCCGTCGCAGTTCGGTTCTTCCCCGTTGGATCAGGAAGAGAGCAGAGCCTGGGGTTGCCCGGGGTCGGGTCATCAGAAAGGATGGAAGGCCTGATAAATGGAGACGGTCGTTTCTCGAAAGTGACCCAGGGGAGCTGGCAAGGCCCCAGGGACCACAGGAGCACAGCAGGTCCCTCCAGAGCCACAAGCATTCTGCTGGCTGCTGCCATTCCTCAGGGCGGGCTGCGGCTCTGGGTCCTCAGCGCCAGCAAGAAGCTTGTGGAACATCTGGGAAAGCAAGCACGATTTAGAACGCAGGGTGCAGGGCGGGGAGAGCCTGTAGGGCACTGCAGCCTTCAGATCGGGCTCACAGCAAATGAACCTGAGAAGATAAACACAGTGCTGGGAGCGGGCTCTGGGAGCCCCCACCAGCCCCTCTTAGCTCTGGCTGCTGGCGCTTCCCCTGCTCTCAGTGGGCGCCAGGCCCGGTGGGGAGGAGCCGCTCTCTGCCACGGTAATCACCCCAGATGCTTCCTCTTGCCCCGGGTTGGAGGGGATCCTGAGGCTGGAGTGCACAGTCTGAGAGACAGAGCGTGGGCATCGGAGGAGACTGACGAGTGGCTGGCTGGGCCTTAGGGAGTGGAGGGGCAGGGGAGGCGCCAGCGGCGGGAGCCATGGGAATCAGTTGAGGAGAAGCTGTCCTGGCAGAGGGTTCCTGGATTGGGTGGCCAAAGAGAATGGTCCGGGGGAGGGGGAGGGAGCATAGATGGTGGAGGGAGGTGTCCAACTGCTGACCCTCTGGGAACGGAGCCCCGAGCCAGGCCGTCCTGTCCCCCGCCCTCTCATCATCGCCTCGTGGGAGGTCCAGCATGGGTGACCTCTGATGCCCAAGGCTGCCGGACCCCACGGGAACCTGGGGAGCGGAGGGGTGGCCGTCATCTCAGGCACGCCCCCTCGTTTCCTTGTCCCCAGGCTTCAAAGCCGAGTGGCTGGCGGTGAAGGATGAGCGTCTGTATGTGGGCGGCCTGGGCAAGGAGTGGACCACCAGCACGGGGGAGGTGATGAACGAAAACCCGGAGTGGGTCAAGGTGGTGGGCTGCAGAGGCAGCGTGGACCACGAGAACTGGGTGTCCAGCTACAACGCTCTGCGGGCCGCTGCGGGGATCCAGCCTCCAGGTAAGGGCCCGCCCCGCCTGCGGGGGCATCTGGCAGGTGCTGCGCATGCGTTTCCTCCGGCCGTTGGCTTCCCACCCACCGCGGTGTCGTCTCGGGCTCGGTTTGGATGATTTCTCTCCGCAATGGCCGCTCCCTGCAGGCCAGCGGCTTCTGGGGACAAATGAGCCATTTGCTCGTCCTTCACTTGCCCCGACAGGCTGCCTCCGCTGTCTCAGACTGCAGCCCCCTCCCGCCGAGCTCTCTGCTGTCGCGCCCCTGACCGGCAGAAGCAGGGTGGACGGAGCTTGGGCTCTCCTCCTCTCCTTCCCACAGTTGTCGCGGCGTGTGACGGGGGGGTCCTCGTGCTCTGAGCGGCCGGGCAGCTCTAGCCTGGGGGGCATGACGCTGCTCCCCAGATGGGGGGCGTGCTACTTCCTTTTCAGCTTCGAGGCGGCCTCTCCCCTAGCCCCGACCTCCGCCTGACACATNTCCTCGTGCTCCGAGTAGCCGGGCAGCTCTAGCCTGGGGGGCATGACGCTGCTCCCCAGATGGGGGGCATGCTACTTCCTTTTCAGCTTCGAGGCGGCCTCTCCCCCAGCCCCGACCTCCGCCTGACACATCAAACCTGCTCGTTTATCTGGCTCCCTTCCCCTGGCCCCGCTCTCCGTGCTCCTTCGCACCAAGGCCCGAGCGATGCCGGCAGAACTCATGGCCACGGGTGACTGGAGATGGGGTGCCAGGGACAGAGCAGCCTGAGTGGTCTTGGCTACTCTGGGTAACAGAGCAAGGACGGGGAGAGGCCTGTAGGACAGAGGGAGGTCTGAAGAGGATCGAGCAGGGACACCGCCCCGGAGGACGGGACAGGCCACGGCGCGGCGTCGGCGGCGTGAAGCCTGTGTGGCGGGCTGTCCTGCCCACACCTGGTCATGGGTGGCACGGGGCGGGGCCCACGGGGTGGTCTGGTGACCGGGGCTCTGTCGTGTGTCCCCAGGCTACCTCATTCACGAATCCGCCTGCTGGAGCGACACGCTGCAGCGATGGTTCTTCCTGCCGCGCCGGGCCAGCCATGAGCGCTACAGCGAGAAGGACGACGAACGCAAGGGCACCAACCTGCTGCTGAGCGCCGCCCAGGACTTCAGCGACATCTCCGTCAGCCGCGTGGGGGACGTGCTTCCCACGCATGGCTTCTCCTCCTTCAAGTTCATCCCCAACACCGACGACCAGATCATCGTGGCCCTCAAGTCCGAGGAGGACGGGGGCAAGATCGCCACCTACATCATGGCCTTCACCCTGGACGGGCGTTTCCTACTGCCCGAGACCAAGATCGGCAACGTGAAATATGAAGGAATAGAGTTTATTTAACTTTACAAAACTCAAACCAGCAAGGCCCAGAGGTGGACAGTTTTCAGCTCCGTCAGGACTCGAATTCCATAAAAACCAGAGACTGCACTTTTCTGTGGTGTTTTGTTTTGCTTTCCTTTCCTTTCCGGAACTCCGAGGTGTGGGCCTGGCTCAGGGCGTTCAGCCCCGGGGTGCGCCGAGTGCGGAGCCTGGAGTCCTGGGAGCTGGGAAAGGGGCCGTCCCCGCGGTGCACTGACCCGTGTGTGTGCTGCCATCTGGTGGTGGGAGGCAGTCCCTGCAGGCACCCCTCCTCTGTAACCCAGCCTCGCCCTCCTTCCATCCGACCTCCCTTTCTCCTCTTTCTGTTTGTTCTTCCCTTCAGTAAATGCCTCTTGAGCTCCTACTATGTGTCAAGCACTGTGCCCCCTCTGGGAATGAAACAGCGAGTCCGAAGTGGACCGGCCCATCAGGAACTCCCAGGCCACCTCCTTTTCTTCCTTCTTCGTGAACCTCGTGCATTAAATCCACTTCGCCAGGTTCCTGGAAAAGAAACTGTCTACACCGCAGAGAATCACAGGGCCATGTGGGTGAGGGCAGACCTCCAGGGACGCATCTGCCCAAATTCTGCAGGAAAGGACACAAGCTCGCTCATTTGTCCTCAGCCGCACATCAGACAATCTCCACTCGGTGTGACCGACTCCAGTTTTCCCTTCAGGAAAATTCTGTGGCCATGCAGCACTTTGAAGTTGTAATTATTAACTTATTTTAATTAAACCAATTTCCTTTCTCGGAATCACCAAATCTGATCACACGGAGCTAAGTCCCATAGTTAACAACTTCATTTCCAGCGGTGGAGGAAATTAGAATTAAGTTCTGACAGTTGGTAAGATAAGTTTTTAAGCGTTTTCAAGTCCTTGGTCAAAGGATATGAAGGTAAAGCATTGCTTTTTATGAGCAACTCTCAGAAGTTGTCATGCCTTTAAAGGCTTCCACAAATGATTATCTCTTACTTCCTGACCCAGGTGGGACCCTACGTTCTGCCACACCCACCCTGGGTCCCAGGCGCTGGGCTCTGAACTCCAGAGGGTAGCAGTGATGCCCGCCCGGCCCCATGGCTTCTGTCCCCTGACCATTCATTCCCCCTTCCCTGGGGAGCTTTGCAGTCTTTTCTCTGGAAACTTCCCACAAACCCTGCCTGTCTACATCCTCTAGCCTCTTCTCCATGGTCCAGGGCAAAGGCATAGGGTTTAAGACAGGTCAGCCAGGACTGGAGCCAAGAAGGGCCCCACCATCAGCCCACAGCTCCCCTCCCCTGAACCTTCCTCTCCCCTCAGGAGGATGTGGGGTGCTGGGTTGGCCCAGGAATGGCCGTCAGACTTTTCTCACTTACAGACTCGAGGAAGGAACCCAGTGAGGGTCCCTCTTGCGCTGCCGTGTGTTTCTTCCACTAGAAGACAGCTAGCAAAAGACTGTGCCATGTTTCTCTGGGACTCGGCTCCCACTGGACATAGCCTGGAAGACCCGAGACTTTTCTGACTTCGACTCCCCAACCCACTTCCTTGATAAATGTCACTGATGTTGGCGGTGTGTGAGTTTCTAAGAGCCAAAACTAGGAAAGTCAGAGGGCTTGGGACAGTCACTAAGTTGAGACCTTTCAGCCGCGGCCTAGGTGTCCTGAAGAGCATTTTCACCGTCAGTGATTTTCCACTCTTAAATCTAGACTTTTTTGTTTTTGTATCTGCTGCTGTCAGCATAACGATTGTGTTCCTTCCAACGAGAGCCATTGTTTTGTAAACAATAAAGTGCCAGAGGGGACTGTGAGTTCTCTTTGTTTCCTGGTCTGTGTTGGCTGGTGGCTAAGGGCCTGCTTGGGAATGCCAGAGCCAGGGGTGCACTCTGTCCTTCTCTTTGGGGGCTGGGGTCTGACATGCCATGGGGGTTCATGGGACAGGCAGCATCGCAGGCAGGGAAAGACTTCTGGAAAATAAATCATCGGGTCCCAACTTTTCCTGGATCCGAAGAAGCTCTTTTGGTCTTAGCGGTTAAGAATGTGGGCGGGGTCGTCCCTCGCAGGCTCCGGTCCTGGCCCCCGACACTTGCTCTGTGTGGCCTGGGACAGCTCATCTGACTTCTCCGTCCTTCGGGTACCTGTCTGTAAAGGCAGGATGCTGTCGTGAGTAGCCCCTGGCGCTTGGTCAGTGTGCGCCCGCCCACTCGGCGGCTGCCCGGGCACCGGGGCGCTCGGGGTGACTGGGAGGAGGCAGATCCCCGGGAAGAGCTCCGGACCCGTTAGGGCTTGGTTCGCGTGGCTGTGAAGCTGCGGGGATGAGACCATTCCCGAGGGCGGGCAGGATCCTCGGAAGCTCTGGGGCGAAGGCTCAGGCGCACTGGGCAGGGAGGGGCGGATGAAGAAGACAGGCCTGAACCGGAGAGGAGAAACCGGGAGAGCGCGAGGTCTTAAAGCCAAGCGTGCCCGCAGTTCCTTCTGTCTCTTCAGACCCTCCCTCCCACTTCCCTCCCTGCCCTGCTGCGGTCCCAGAGGCTGACCTGAGCGAGCTCACACCTCTGCCCTCTGAGATGACCCGGCCTGGCAGGAGGGAGGAGGATGAGCTGGGCTCCCCATCCCCTCCCGCAGGGTTTCCTCGGGCACCGTCTCTGAAGGCGAGTCCCTCGACTGTCTCCACTTGTGCTCCAGCGACTGCCGCCTGCCCTGGTCCCTTCTGGCCCGAGGGTGGGCCGAGCGCCTGTGCTCCAGCGACTGCCGCCTGCCCTGGTCCCCTCTGGCCCGAGGGTGGGCCGAGCTCCAGGTGCCACTCTACCCCTCATGGTGTCCCTACCCCTGCTCACTCACACCTTGTAAAGAGCCTGTTTAGTGACCCCGATTTGGAGCCATCAGTTTCCTGCTGGGAGCCTGACCCATCAAACACCGCAGGGAGGTCCTGTACGAAGGTCTGGAAGTATCCGTGGACTGAGCAACAAGGAGGACCCGGTGTTCTCGGCAGTCCTGGCGAGAACAGTTCCAGGACAGCCGTCGGGGAGATGCCGGAGTGCGTCCACCAGGGGCGGGACGAGACGGAATCGCAAAGGGAGGAGCAAGAAGCTGAAAACCAGCCCTCAGCCCTGGGAGAAGCCCTGAGCCCTTGGACTCACACGCGTGCTGACTTTGGCCCACATGGTTCTCCCGTCTGTTCAGCGCATAACTGATCAGCAAAAAGAAATCTCCCAAAAGAGATTCCTTCAATATGGAATTTGAAACTGAGTGAAAAAAAAGTGACATTAATTTCTTCCCAAATGTTAATCCTGTCATGTGCACTTTAAATTGGTAAGTTTCGAAGTAAATTGCACCTTAACAAATTGTTAAAAAAAGATCTAAATAAAACAAAAATAAAATGCCTTCACACTAAGAAAAATTCTGAGCACAGACAGTTTTATTGGTGAATCATAGCAGAGATTTAAAGAAGAAATGATACCAAGCTTCCATGATTTTGTACACTTCCCAACTCATTTTCTGGGGGCATCACTATCCTGATACCAAAACCAGACAAATATATTACCAAAAAAAAAAAAATCTAGGCCAGTATCCCTCATGAGCATAGATGCAAAAATCTGTGGCAAAACTTAGCTGGTTGAATCCAGCTGTGTATAAAAGTGAAAACAGGGCGCCTGGGTGGCTCAGTGGGTTAAAGCCTCTGCCTTCGGCTCAGGTCATGATCTCAGGGTCCTGGGATCGAGGCCCGCATCGGGCTCTCTGCTCGGCGGGGAGCCTGCTTCCTCCTCTCTCTGCCTGCCTCTCTGCCTCCTTGTGATCTCTCTCTCTGTCAAATAAATAAATAAAATCTTTTAAAAAATAAACAAATAAATAAAAGTGAAAACAGCTCATGAGAAAGTGTGGTTTGCTCCACGAATGCAAGGTTGGTTTAATATTCTCAAACCAATGTAATCTACCACATGGACAGACTAAGAAGGAAAAACTATATGATCATCTCCAAAGATACAGAAAAAGCATTTGACAAAATGCACTACCCATTCATGATTTAAAAACAAGCAAACAAAACTCTTAGCAAACGAGGCAAAAAAGGAACGTCTCTGAGCTGATAAAGGGCACCCCCGAGACCTGCAGCTAATGTCGTGCTTTGTGCTGAAAGACTGCATGTTTTCCTCACACGTCTGGGAACAAGGCACGGATGGCCACTTTCACCACTTCCTGCCCACCACTTAACTTGTTACAGTGAAATCATTTTAAACAACACAGACGGTGCAAAACTCAGACAGTGGAGCTCTGTTCCCTCCACGCAGGCTCCCCCGGTGCTAACACCTTACAGTTACCGCGACTGTAAGCACAGCGATCAGACCCAGGAAACTGACGCTGCTCTCATCACTTTTATTCGCAATCGTCCGATGGGGTGTCCCAGACAGTGCAATTAGGCAAGGAAAAGGAAGTCAGACTGGAAGAGAAAGAGCAAAACTCTCTTTATTTGCCAATGACAAGATTACTAGATAGAAAAGCCTAAGAAATCTTCAAAAAAGAACTACCAGAACTAGCAGCAGAGTTTAGCAAAGTTAAAGGATCCATGGCGCCCATACAGAAAATAACTTATTTCTGTGTAGCTACAGTGAACAAATAGAAACATGAAATAGATATAAATAGTTAGATATAAACATGTGTAAGATCTATAGACTGAAACTGCCAAACACGGATGAAATCAAAGCCCAAATACCTGGGACGATATACCGTCTTGATGGATGGGAATACTCCATTTTGAAATAGGCAAAGTCCAAGGACTTCCACTATCTGGCTTCTGGACTTCATATACATTAAGTCATAAGCAAGCAAAGCTGTCATATTGGGCAAAGAACAATGACCTGTAAATCAAAGGAACAGAAAAGAGTCCATAAATAGACCCATATGTGTGTGGTCCATGGGTTTGGGGCCGAGGTGCCAGGGTAGTCTAGTGGGGGAAAAGATGGTCTTCGCCTAAGTGGTGTTGGGACAAGTCTAATCTCTGTGGAAACCAATGATTGAAGCCCTTAACTCCCACCATTCACAAGATCACCTCAGAACAGATCATAGAACTAAATGCAGGAACTGACACTACAAAACTCCGGAAGACAGCAGACTGGGTCAGGCAGAGACTTCTTCAACATGTCAACAAAAGAATGAGACTTGGAGCTCCATCTAGAGTTGAAACCTTCGTCTTTCAGAAGACGCTGTTAAGATGAAAAGGTGTGACAAGATGAAAAGAAAATGTGCAGATCCTATCTGCTAAAGGACTTGCATTCAGAGTATGTAGAAAATGTGTACAACTCAGTAAGAAGACAGACAGCCCGATTTGAAACATGCCTGAGCTCTAAACAGGCACTTCCCCCAAAGAGGAGACATGAGTGACAAGGAAGCGTATGAGATGCTCAGCTCAGCGGTGTTAGGCGTTAACAGCACACTGAGACCCTGCTGCAAACCCACCAGAATGGATTCAGTTAAAAAGACTGGCAACGCTAAGGATTGGTAAGGATTTAGAGTGGCTGGGACACTCGGACAGTTGCCACTAGGGATGCCCAATGTCGGGCCACCGTGGGAAATAGTTGGATAGTTCCTTAAAAAGTTAAACATCTAGGGGTGCCTGGATGGCTCAGTCGGTTAAGCTTCCGACTCTTGACCTCAGCTCAGGTCTTGATCTCAGAGTTGTGAGTTCAAGCCCCACACTGGGTATGGAACCTACTTTAAAAAAATAAATAAATAAAAAGAGTTCACCATCTATCATATGACTGGGTAATCCTGTCTCTAGGTATTTCACACAAAAGAGAGCAAAACTTATGTTCACACCAAGTCTGCTCCCGAAACGGTCCTGGGAGCTTTATTATAACAGTCACAACCTGGGAATGTCCCAAATGCCCTCGACACAGAAAAGCATAAGCAAACTGTAGTCCGTCCATGTGGGGGGTGAGAACAGAGAACAAAAACGAACCAGTTACTGGTATTTGCATGAAAGAACCTCTAAAGCATCGCGCTAAGTAAAAGGACCCAGATACAAAACATTACATATTGCATGCTTCTACTTACATGAAATTCTAGAACCCACAAAGCAGATCGGTTGTTGCCAGGGACAGGAGCTGCTGGAGGGGACGGACTGCAAAGGGGCATGAGGGCACTTTTGGGCTGCCAGTGGCTCTCAGCCCTGGCTGCACACGGCAGCCACCTGGAAGGCTTTAAAATGCCCGTGCCTGTCCCCACCCCAGAGATGGTGACCGAGTGGACATAGGCATCCGGAGTTGGTAAAATTCCAATGTGATTCTCACGTGCAGACCAGGTGACATTCTGAAGGACAGCTCTCATCCAGAACCTTGGGATGCAAGTGACCACAACAGTAGAGGGCATTGATTGCCTCATTTAACTGCAAACCCCAGGACTTGACCTTGACTTGAGGCCAGCCGGAGCCAGGGGCTCAGACCATCACGTCGGTTCCTACTGCCTCGGTGTCCTGGCTCTGCCCGCATGCCCCCTAGAGGGTCCCTCGGAGAGCCCGAGAGCCCGAAGCTGACTGTCATCGCACTGGCTGCCATCACAGACCCTCCCGGACACCGTCCCTGTGGCAAGGGGTCTGCAGGGCTCTGAGCTGCCACCTCTGGGTTTGATTCCCGGGGAGCCTGGGGTCCTCAGAGCACAGCCTGGGAGCGAGAGAGGGTGCTTCCCCAAGGGAAAACCCCGGCGCCGCTTTCTCCTGGAGGCCAAGGATGGCTGGGAGGTGGGCTCCACACCACGGCCGCTCCAGAGGCTGCGTCCCCCGCCCACAGGGAAAGAGACCCTGGGAGAACGGCCTCGTCGGGGTGGGTGGCGTCCTCTGCTGGTGACCTGCGCGGGCTCTGGGGGCCGCTGCTGCGCTCTTCCGTTGCTGGCTGCGTACCTGGGCATGTCGTCTCACGTCTCGGGGCCTCCCTCCCGCTGTCAGGGGCGCGGCTCCCCGTGGCCTCGCAGAGGGGGGCCTCTCTGGGGGGGGCTGCCAAGCGCTCAGAGCCAGGCGGACTCAGAATGAGCAGCCATCCCGGCAGCGTCCGCCCTGCTGGCGATGTGCCAGGCCCAGGACACAGCTCAGAGCGTTCAGGGGGCGCCCGCGGTCACACCGCCAGGTGCCCACCCTGCCTGTCTGTGCCGGTCCTCACTCTGCCTCGGCTGCCCCGCCCCGCCCTCCCCCGGCGCCAGCCCTGGGGGCCCGTCCCGCCTGGAAGATCGTCGTCTCGCTCTGGTTATGGTCCGCTATGCTGCCCCCCTCGGACCGCCACTGCCCCGACATCCACGAGCGAGCTGAGGGGAAGGAGGGGCCTGGGGAGTGTTGTCGGCAGCCAACCCCAGAAGAAATCCAAGTCAGGTGGTTTCTAGGAATCGAAACTAGACTGTTTTCTCTGGTATTTCCTGGGACCAGCCTGACCACACTCCATGCTGGGAGGGTTTTCTGGGCTGAAGGACAGCCTGCAGAGGGATCCTGCAGCAGGAAGGTGAGGGGCTCCAGGGCAGCCATCAGTACTCGCCTCGGGCAGGTAAGCTCATGCCTCTTGCTCTCAGGTGGGTGTCCCTCTCTCTACCCAGTGTCACCTGGTGGGTATAATCTCCCTGTTTGTACCCATCTGGGGATCTGGTGCTCTTCCTCAGCCCGGGGACCATCACTGCTGCTCCCAGATCCAGAGAGTCTCTCTGTATGGACAGTTGCTCAGGTTGCTCACTGCACAAGGACAAAGAGGCAAGCAGGCTTGGAATTCAGCCCAGTGCACACTTCCCAGTTTGAGCTTTTTGGCCCAGGCCTACGCCTGTCCAAAGGAAGAGTATCTTTTTCTAATTTGCAAAAGGTACCAAATGAGCCAGGGGCAGGCAGCCCTATCCCAACTTCCCATATGAGGGAGTCAGGCTACAACAGGTGACCATGACCACCCCAAGGGCAGCCACATTTGCGTACAATACACCAGGCATGATTGGCCATTGTTAATACAGAACTGGGGTGCTGCCTCAGGGTCACCAGGCCCTGACCTGTAGGGGTGCCCACAACGGCTGCCTCTCGCTGGGCCTAGGGGTGGTGCAGGGGCCACAGGATTCTCATGAGCCTGAGAGAAAAGGACTGGCTCCTCCACGTTCGGGACATGGGGTACATAGCAGGTGCGGGAGCAGATTGGGCGTGAAGATGAAAAGCAAGCCCCAAGAATTCTAGAGAAGCAAGAAGTTCAGGCAAAAGTTGGAAGAGCTGGGCCTCCCCATACCCCCTGTGCCCCCACCGGGTTGACTGTGTGGTCTTGGTGGCCATAGCTTCTTGTAGCCTCTGTTTCTGGGGGACACTGACCTCAGGCAGGTCCCCACCCAGCCGCCTGCTCCCCGAGTCCCTGCCCAGCTGCCGAGTCAGTTCCGGACCTCAGCCCTGATCCCCCTCCACCCCCCTGCCAGCCACCTCCTCTGGCCCTGTCACTCCTGCCTGGCTTTCTGTGGCTTCCTGATGCGTCCCCTCCCTGCAGGGGCTCACAGATAGCTCTCCGGGCACTCCCACAGGGGTCCAACTGCCTGAAGATAAAGCCTTACCGTTAGCAAGACCCACCAGGCCTCTCCTGCCTGGGCCCGGCAGGCCCCGCCGCCGCCCTCCACCCTTCCCTCCCAAGCCCACTGGTGGCCACGCCCAGGGCCCGGTTTCCTGAGAAGGGCTTTTGTTCTTACTGTCCTGCTGCTTAGAGACCTCCCCAGGCCCCCTCCCCTTTGTCTGGGCCAGTCTTACTCCTCCTCGGAGCATCACCCCCAACAAGTGAGGGACCCCTGTGACCCTCACAGCTCAGAGAGGCAGGCACTGCGCCTCCACACGTAGGGTCTCGGGGGTCCTGGACAGAGAGCGCCTGGTCCCGAGGGCCGTCCAGCTCTGCCTCTGACTCTGCTTCCTTCCGCCCCAGGACGAGGGCCTCCCCTCCCAGGGAAGGCCATGGGCGGCCCGCTGCTCCTCTGGATGTGGCTGCTGGTGGCCGGGACTCAAGGTGAGCTCCGCTCTAGGAACGCTCCTGCCACCACCAGCCCTAGCCCCCCCGCCCGCCCCCCGGGGTCTCGAACTCTCCTTGCAGAAAATCGAGGCAGTGTTCTGCTCGGTGCCTAGGTCGCTGGGGTCAGCCCGGGGATTCTCTCCTGCTTGAAGCCCTGGTTATCCTAAGTGATGGTGGCTTGTAGGTTCTGGGGGGATAACAAGGGATTCTTCATTTCATCCCGTGGGAAGCAGAGGGACTGAGCAGTAGGAGCCCATCGGACAGACCAAATCCGGGGGGCGGGGAGGGCTCGTGAGTCAGGGCCCTTCCCCGGTCAGCCTTCCCGTGTCGTAGACACCGGTCCCCGTGCCCTGCGGGCTCAGGAGACCCCTCCGTGTCCTGGTGACCCCCTGGAGGCCGGCTAGTCCCCTAGCTGAGAACCACCCTCCGACCGGCACCCGGCTCCTCCCGGCTCCCAGAACAGTCCACTTTGTCTCTGCACCTGACTCATTCTGCCAGTGTTTCTAGGGGTCCCTGGGCCGGGGGTCCCAGGGCCTGCTGCCCCAGGCCTTCCCCCACAGCTGTCCCAGCGGTCCCTGCTGTGATGAGCACGGTGCACGCCAAGCCCCAGACACCCTCAGGTGGGGTCAGTGTGGGCCCCTCCGCCTCCCCCATTCTTCCCCGGGGGAGGGTCCCACCTCCCCCCACGCTCAGGTGCTGGGGCTCCAGTTGCCCCTTCTGCCCCTTCTCTGTCTGTGGAGGAAGGACTCAGACCTCAAAGACAAGAAAAGGCGCTTTACCGTCTGTGGGGGGAGGGGTGCATAGCTTCCACTCGCCCCAGCGGGGGAGCCCTCCGGGGCGGGGGGAGGGGGCTGTATAGCTCTTGGGGCAGCGGGCACCCCCTGCGGAGGAACTTGACAAGCGACCCTCGCAGGTGGGGGCATCCCCGCTGGGATGGAGGCCCGGCGGCCGGCCCGGCCTTCATCCCTGCTGACCTCTGTCCCCTCGGGAGCCCTGTAGGCGTGGAAGATGGGGACATGCGGCTGGCTGATGGGAACACCGCCAATGAGGGTCGCGTGGAGATCTTCTACAGGGGCCAGTGGGGGACCGTGTGTGACAACCTGTGGGACCTGACCGATGCCAGCGTCGTCTGCCGGGCCTTGGGGTTTACGAACGCCACCGAGGCTCTGGGCGGAGCCGCCTTTGGGCCAGGTAGGCCAGCCTGTCCCAGGAAGGGACTGTCACCTGAGGCCCGCGCGTGGCCCTCCTCCCCATGGAGCACCCGGCGAACGTTTGAGATCTCGCCGCCCGGTTCCCTCGAGGCGCGTCCCTTCCTGAAACGCGCCCCCCGCCCCCGGGGAGTCTGGTGCAGGGAGAGCGGTTCTGACCATAGGGACCTAGGCCAAGTCCACGGAGGCTGCTGCGTGGCACAGTGTTCCAGGCACAGACCCGGAGGCCCGCTCGCACCGCCCGGGCTCTACCGGCGCCGGA
>LNAC01000274.1:1612492-1638858 GCA_002007465.1 Ailurus styani
ACACACACACACACGCACCACCGCCCGGCCGGTTTCCAGGTGGAGAAGCGGAGGGACCTGGGCGGGGCAGCTGTTGGATTTTCCACACCAATTTTCACTCCCCTGTCCTCTGCTGTCCCCCATCTGAGATCACTAAGATTGCGCTGTGGTTCCCAAGTTCCCACATTCGTGCACAGTCCTGAGTCCATTCCGCACTCGGGCGTTGGGCATGCCGGACCCTGGGGCACAGAATGAGCAGACACAGTGTCTGTCCTTGTGAAGCTACGATCTGGGGGTCAGGGCACTGGTAGACAGACACGCGGGGTCGTTAAAACTGGAGTAACAGGGGCCGCGAACCAAAGGAGGTGCGGGGGGAGGCGCGGGCTGGACCCACCCGGGTTAGAGCCCTGGGGACGTGGAGAATGAGAGCAGCGGGCATGTGGACATTGCGGGGCGGAAGCCGTCCAGGGAGAAGGAGCGGCCCGGGCTCGGCACCGTGCCTCTGTCAATCCTCGCGTGCGTGCGCAGGGACGGGGACCCAGGGCCTGTGAGAATGGGACCTGGAAACGACTTCCATGCCCCTCGGCAAGATGGCCAGCCACAAACAACGCCCGCGATAGGGAGACCGCCCAGAGGGACACGCTGAATGGTACCAGGTGGCCCACAGAACCCAGGGCGGGGGGCCGAGCCAGGGGCCCGGAGAGAATGCCACCACTGGGTTCTGGGTGCTCAAGGCGACCCTGCCGCGAGGGGGACGGGAACTCTGAACTGTCCCTGCGACTCCGTGATACGCACTCTCCAGGCCCAGGGTCGCCGGTGGAAGCATCTGGTTGGCCGAGCCCAGGCCACGATGCCCGGCGCTCTCAGCTGCTGTCGCTCACGAGGCTCTGGCCGGCCTTGGCCTCGGGGAGGGGAGGCGGCACCAGGGTCACCCAGTGGAAGGGGGGTTCAGAAGCCAGGCAGCCAACCCGGCAGCGGGCCCTGCCCCACGCGTCTTCCCCTCTGGCGCTGCAGACGCCGGCCCCCCGCCGCTCCCCCGGCTCCGACGGCGCACCGGGCCCCAGTTCCACCCCCTGGGCCACTCCTGTGACGGTCCCTTGACACTGATCTTTGCGCGTTGATGAGCACTGTCGCCGCTGTCGGGCCCAGCAGCAGGCCGAGGCCGGCAGAAAGCAAACGTTCGTGTCCGGACGCCCTGGATGCAGCGGGACACGCCGCGGGTGTAGTCAGCCCCCTGGCTCCAACAGCGCCCTCTTCCTGCGCTCCCCGGGCCCCCGCGGCCCCTGCCTGTGCGGGAGCCTGAGCCTGGCGGCGGGAGGAGGACGCCCCCAGGATCCGCCGGAGTTCCTTACCCCCACCATACGCTTTTGAGCGGCAGCCCTTCTCCCCCGGGTCCCCCCAAGCCGCCCTTCTCCACAGCCCATCGGACCGGCCCGAGGCCATGGTGCGACTGTCACCTTCCAACTCGGTGGGACATGGAGGGATCTCGTGGTGGAAACACCGGTCCCTTGGCGGGGGGCAGGGGGGCCTTTCCGTGAACAGTGATGAGACATAAACGCCCTCGCCCTCTGTGACCATTCCAAGACATCTGTCTTCATCTGCTTCCCAGAGCCTGCCGTCTCTCCTCGCCATCCTACTCCTTCCATCCCAGGCTGTCTGACCAAACCCCTAGCCTCCTCCATAGGCAAGTGGCCCAGCCCCTCTTCCCTGTACCCACATGGACAGTAAGATGTCTGTCCCCAAGGGAGGGTGACCGTGCACAGCAAGCCCCTCCCGCCTACAGCTAGCTTGCGGCGCCCCCGAAACCAGGCTTGCGTTTTCCCCACGAGGCTGGAGGGGGCCGGGGGAGGGCGGGCTAAGANCTCCCGCCTACAGCTAGCCTGCGGCGCCCCCGAAACCAGGCTTGTGTTTTCCCCACGAGGCTGGAGGGGGCCGGGGGAGGGCGGGCTAAGATGCAGGAGAGCCCCAGTTTGTAGGTGCGAGTCACCCACGACTCCGGGGATCTGACGGGGCCACCCCACCTGCTGCTGGTGGCTCAGATCCCGTCTCGTTCACAGAGGGCAGCTCAGGACCCATGTTCAGGTGTTGGGGCCCAAAGCTGGTTGTGGGTAGAAGAAGAGAGGTTCCCTGCTGAAGAGGGAATGGCATGACTTGACTCCTAACGTCCAAACACCTCCTGGGTGGTCCTCCCGCCAGGCCCCCTGAGCTCCCCGGTGCGCCTGTGTGAATCTNCCGGGGATCTGACGGGGCCACCCCACCTGCTGCTGGTGGCTCAGATCCCGTCTCGTTCACAGAGGGCAGCTCAGGACCCATGTTCAGGTGTTGGGGCCCAAAGCTGGTTGTGGGTAGAAGAAGAGAGGTTCCCTGCTGAAGAGGGAATGGCATGACTTGACTCCTAACGTCCAAACACCTCCTGGGTGGTCCTCCCGCCAGGCCCCCTGAGCTCCCCGGTGCGCCTGTGTGAATCTCAAGCACCCCTGGGTTAGCAGCTCGTGAAGGCATCTCTTCTGGTCCTGAGCAGCTCACGGGCAGCTGGCCACATCCTCCCCCTTGCAGTTGGGAACCCCCGCCATCCGGTGCCTCTTTCCTGGGTCCATGTTCCCGGGTGTTCGGAGAAGAGAGCTGTCCAGGTCTGTCCAGCTAAGGAGGTACAGATTAACTGCCGAGGTGCACACGTCAGGGTCCTGGACCCCAGGTTCCTTTCTCTGTATCATATCGAGGACTTCATGGGTCTCCAGGGAGTCCCGTTGTCCATCAACCATTGAGGCAGTTAGCACAACTCTCAGACATTCACACAATAAAGCCAGGTGTCTGAGGGATGCACCTCTACTGGATATTTTTAGCTTCGGCTTCATAGAATGAAAACTCAAAATAGCGGTGACTTACATGAGATGCTTTCTTTTTCTCTCACATAGGAGAGATGAGGCAGTCTTTCTGGAGGTAGGCACCTCCTCTCTCTGCACCACTGTCTCAGCCATCCTCCAGGTTACCTCATGGTTCATAATGGCTGCTGGGATTCCAGCCATCATGTCTGCCTTTCAGGACGCAGGAAGGAGGTAGCAGAAAGGGACAGAAAGTGCTTTCTCCCAGCTGTCTATCCCCTGGCGCTCAGTGCATCTTTACATTTTGCATGTAAGGTGGCTCACTTGCTTCACTCTTGCTTTGGTTCCATTGGACCGAAATACTATTATTGTTAGGGTCCCATTGGACCATAATACTATGTTAGGGGCAGCAATAGGGTCCCCAACATCTTGCCTCCAGGGGGTCCTTCATTCCAGGTGACCCCAGGCAATAACTGAATCAGCTGGTCTGCACACAATGCCAGATTGCTCTCCTGTGTGCCCGTGGAATTTCGAGAAACAGTTTTACTGGTTTGTAACACATACGTGTATTTGTACGTATCCATGTAGATAGGTGTGTGCATATATATACCCGTGTACATATAAAGTCTAGAGCTCAGTTCATCTCTGCAGTACATCTATGCGCCTTGAACCCGCCCCTCAGATCTCAACACGGACCCGCCCTCAGCCCCAGAGCGCTCCCTCCTTCTTGCTCCCAAGTCCCACCACGCCCCGGCCCCATAACCACCGCTCTGACTTCTACCAACACCGACGAGTCTCTCCCGTTCTCTAACCTCATGCAAATCGAATCACAGTACGCACGCTTCGGCGTCACCTTCCGGGGCTCCGTATTTTGTCTATGGGGTTCGTTCATGTCATTCCCTCAGCAAGCATTCGGTGCCCGCCATGCCGAGCCACGTGACAGCCCACAGAGAGGCCACCTGGGAGAGACAGCCTGGTCTCAGCCCGCACGGCAGCCGGCGGAAGCGCAGGAGGGAGGTTCGGGGGCCTAGCTGAGTACATGGGACACATCACAGCCTCTGTCCAGGGCAGAGGAGGGGAGCAGCATTCAGCTGTTCAAAGGGACTCTGTGGTCCCACGTGCGCCACATGAAAGCCACTCCAGACACAGTATCGAGTTAGACAGGCAAGCGAGCTGCAGAACATCCCTGGCTGTCTACCGAGTCTCCGTGTGCCCCCCTCCGGACCCTGCCCCAAGTGACCCGGGTGTTCCTTACGGGGCCTCCCCTCCCCCTGTGCCGCCGGGGGGTGCAAGGGAGCCCCCCACCGTCTCTGCCACAGTTACTGGCAGGGGACCCGTGTCCGTGTTTTTGTTGGGGGAGGGGATGCGCGGGCCACCCTTTGACCCCGAGAATCCTTGTGTGTCCCTTGTGCAGCGAAAGGTTTTTATTGTCTGGGTTTTACTTTTTTTTTCTTTTTTTGTTGAGGAAATCTGACACAAGGAATGGTTTGTTTAAGAGCAGTCGGCTCGCTGCTCAGGCGCTCACACCTGAGGTTTCGGCCACGGCCGCGGGTGGACACGCTCAGGACGCCCTGAAATGCGCGCGGGCTTCCCCGTGCCCCACCCGTGTGGCCCCGGGCGAGGGTGGCGGGCCCTGGGCCCCAGCCAGCGCTGGACAGAAAAGGTTTGATGTGGCAGCAGCTGATCCTCCGAAAGAATGTCCCTGGGGGGCCGCCAGAGCCCCGCGCCAAGCATGTGGTCCTTGCAAAACGGCCGGGGAAGAGCCGGGTTCCCGCCCCGCGGAGGCCGCCGCCGGGTGGCTCCGTGTGCTCGGGCCCAGCAGGGACCGCCCGCACCAGCACCTGCGAGCCCCCCGCGCCCCCCAGAGCCGGCCCGCAGCCCTGCTGGAGGAGGGGGCCCGCCCGGTCAGGGGGCTGCGCGCCTTCCAGGCCCCACTCCGGAGGGGCGGGGATCCAGGCCTGTGTTAGCTTCCCGGGGCTCCCGGCCCCAGTCGCCCCCGTACGTGGGGCTGGAAATGACTCCTCTCCCAGTTCTAGAGGCCATAGTCGGAAATCCAGATGGGGGCAGGGCTGGTTCTTTCTGGAAGCTCCCAGGGTGGGTGGGCTCCAGGCTGGTGTCCTAGCTTCTGCTGGCTGCGGGCGATCCCCGCGGTGCGGACACCTCGCCCCCATCTGTGCCATCAGCACAACCCCCTGTGTCTCCCTGCCTGTTCTCTCGTAAGGGCGCCAGCGACGGGACTCAGGCCCCCTGCATCCAGGGCGAGTTCATCTCCAGGTCCTGAATTCGGTTTCATCTCCGAAGACCCTTTTTCCAAACACGGTCACCTCCAGAGGTCCTGGGGGCAGGACGCAGAGACCTCTTCTGGGAGAACACCTTCACCGCACCGCGGGGCTGTCCCAGTCCGGGCGCGGGGGAGGCTCTGCTCTCGCTGGTGCCGAGGACAGGCGTTCCGGTCCCAACGGGGTTCCCCTGCCTTCCTGCCCAGCACCCTTGGGTGCCCAGAGCCAGATGGGGGCCTCCAGAATGTCGTCCGTCTCTTGAAAATGCGGAGCTCTCGCCCCTCCTGCTGCCTGGGGGCTGGCATTCAGACCGGCACGTCTCGCCCTTCCTGGCCTGTTTCTTTGAGACACAGACTCTCCCTCCAACTTCACGAGACCCCGATGCCTGGCGAGTCTCCTGGCCTCGGCCACCTCGGCACACAGGAGCTGGTGCCCACCCCTGCCCGTGCCCGGCCTGGGAAGCGACTGAGAAGCTGACCCTTGGACACTGCCGGAGAGTCTGATCTGTCAGCGGGCTCCAGGGGGCGGGCGAGGGGCATTGGGTGGGTCACGGACCGTGACAGCTTTCAAAGATCCAAGAGCCAAGGCGGGGAAGCCACTGAGAGACAGGTTGTGGTTTAACGTGACAAGGCACATTCTAACCATCAGAGTGCGCCAGGGATCGACGGCTGGCACTTGGGGACAGCCTCAGGGCCACTGGCTGAGACTGGGCAGGGGTGCCAGGCACCTGAGCCCCAGTCCGCAGCTGCGGAGCTGAGCAGACTGGGACTTCTCACCCCCACCCCCCAGGCTCCTCTTGCGCAGAGGGGACCCTGCTGGCTTCTGAAGACCTGCCTCCTTTCCACCTCTGAAGTCCCTGCCCTGAACCCAGGGCCACCTGCCTCTCCTTTCTGGAGCCTCCCCGTGACCGGGCTCGGCCAGCGTCCATTTCCAGCGCTTCCTGAGCACCACGGGGAAGCCGGAGCAGACTTCTTGGAATTGGAGCAAAACAACATGACACTCGCACCAGGGAGAGGGGTCCTCCGTCCTGCCGGAGCAGTAGAGGGCAGGCTGACCCGCTGCACGTGTGCAGCCTGAAGGACCAGAGCTCCGGTGGCCCCCAGCAGGTGGACAAAGGCAGCCAGGAGCATCCCTAACGGAGGTCACGTCACAACAAAAGAAGCTTCTCCAACCACCAGCACCCACCCCCCAGTCCTGCTCTGGTCAACGGAACTTCTTTCCCTTCTGCGAGCGCCCACCGAAGATGTCTTCTTCTGGAACGTTCTTTCTCTTCCTCTCCACCAGGTAATTCCCATGCATCCCTCAGGTCTGGGGACCTCCCAGATTTCAGGGCTCCGGCAGAAAGGGGCCTGAGGTTCTGCATCTCCAACCAGCTCCCTCAGATCCATGACCTCTGGGGACACACGTCTCTGTGCCCAGCGCCAAGTCAGCCGCCCTGCCCTGTGCCCGTGACACGTGACGCGACCCCCCGCGGTGATCCCTGCATGGGGCCTGGCCGTCCCCACTGTGTCGCCATGGCCACAAGCCAGATTTCATGTTCCATGGTCAGATCACAGGAATGCCCAGCACAGAGCAGGAACACGGTCAGCCCCCAACGCTTGGTCGAATGAAGGAACCCGCCCGTGTGTTCAAATACACGGTCAGTCAGAGCTGCCCCTGCTTCTCCGCGACCGCATCTGCACCCAAGGGGAACCCCAAACCCTGACAGCACGAATCTCACGGACAGTCCTAAGGAGAAGCAGCGAAGCGGGCTATGGAACGTTGGGCTAGCTTAGGTCAGCTTCGCACAGGATCGTCTAAACCAGCGGTTTTCAGAGCGGAGTCCCCGATCGGCAGCGTCAGCGTGGCCTGGGAAACTTGTCAGCAGTGCAAATTCTCAGGACTGCGCCCGTGCTACCGAGTCCAGAGCCCTGGGGCCGCACCGCCCTGCGCTCCCAGAGCCCCCCAGAGACTCCAGCGCAGTAAGTGCAAAGCCCCGGGTCTGGGCCAGTGACGGGTCCCGTGGCTGCAGGTGGGAGCCCCCCAGGGGCCCTGAGAGCTGCAGATACCCCTCCTACCCACTGAACCAGAGGGTTAGCCGACCCCCCTCCCCACCCCTCCCACGCGCCTTCGATTCCAGTAACACTGCTCCGGGTCTCAGACACCCGCTCCCTGGAGTCAGCACAGACCCCACGGGGAAGGGCTCCGTCCCACGAGACTGCCCCCCACTTCGGATGCCAATCCCAAGTCCCCAGGGAGTTCCCACGACCCCCTCCTCAGGTGTGATCGTTTGCTAGAACAGCCCAAGTGTAGGGAAACACTTCACTGTTACCGGTTTATGATCGAGGCTACAAGCCTGGAACAAACACAGGGAAGAGACACAGGCCGAGGTGTGGGGGGAGGAGCGTGGAGCTTCCACACCCTCTGTGGGTGTGCACCCCTGCCAGCATCCAGAAGCTCCCCGAACCCCATCATTTGGGGGTTGTCGTGGAGGTTTCATTATTACATAGGTATCTCCGGTGAAATTACGGCCACTGGTGACCGGCTGGACCTCAGGTCCCTCTCCCCTACCCGGCGGCCTTGGGGTGGTGCTGAAGGCACTGACTCTGATCACGTGGTTGGTTCCTCAGGCGACCAGCCCCCCTCCTCTGACCTAACAGACATGTCTTCCATCAGGATCTCACAGCCCACCACCCTGTTCTGGTTGGGTCGCTAGGTTCTTGGCTCCCCGGTTCCATCTCCTTGGCTCTGCAATGGGAAGGAAGGAGGGAGGGGGCTGGACGGGAGAGGCAGGGGCCAGCCAGGCCAGGCGTCTGGGCAGTATTGCTCAACAGAGGCGGGGTCGCTCCCAGGTGGGGAGAGGAGATCCAGAACCTCGCCTGCGAGCAGGGAGGCTGGGAGGGGACAGTGGCCAAGGGCAGCTCCTTATGATTCCGTGTGTGGTGCATGGAGCAGCTGTTCCCCATTAGCCCAGCCCTTTCTGGGGAGCCGCGTGCAAGAGGCTTCTGCTTCAGTCACAGCAGACCCCGTGCGGGGATGGGTAGCACGGGAGGAGCGTTGCCTTGGCAACACAGAGACTTCGGGGGTGGCGCTGGTTACTAGGGCTGCTTTTGACCTTCACCATTTCGCGGGGCTGGTGGCTCTCTCGTCTCCCTGCTCGGCCACCGGGGCCCTTTCCAAGTCCACGGTGAGATGCAGTCCCCGGGGGAGGCCTTCGGTGCCCCCTCCCCGCCCTCCCATCTTCGAGGGCAGTGAAGCCAGTTTCAACAGGAGGCACAGAGGAGTCCCGTGCCCACCAGAAAGCACCTGAACCGAAGCCAAGCCCCGGCTTGTGTCAGCCTCACCACGTGGCCCCCGGGCCACACCGTCTGCTCCCTCCGCCTCTGCAACCAGACAGGCAAGGTGACCTCCGAGTTCCAGGCAGGCTGGACACAGAAGGAGGTGAGACACAGCCTCTAGCTGTGTGGCCTGAGGCAGGAGGCTTCCCCTCTCTGAGCCCTGGCTCAGAGTCTGGAACGTGGGTGTGGATACACCCTCTCTCTCCAGGGACGGTGTTCGGTACCACGTGAAAGGGCATCCAAAGCCTGCCATTGCCACGGTCCCCCTTATCACGATGGCGAGGGCCTGTCTCGGTGCACTCAGGCGGCTCCAGCGGGAGCCATGGACGCATGGCTCCGAAACGACAGGCTGGACGTCTGAGGTCAAGGTGCCCGGAGATCTGGTGTCTGGTGGGAGCCCTCTCCATACGTAGCCATCTTTCCACTGTGTCCTCATCAGGAGGAAGGGCTGTGAGAGGCCCTGGGGTCCCTTTTATAAGGTCACTAATCCCATTCGTGAGGCTCTACCGTCATGACCTGATCACTTCCCAGAGTGAGACTATCACATCAGGGCTTAGTTTCCATCATGTGAAGTTTGGGGAGACACTCAGTCCGCGGCAAGATGTTTATGCATCTCCTCTTGTCACTACCAGACGCTTCCGGAGGTCCAGCTCTGTGCCAGGCCGGGGAGTCTTCACTCTTTCGGAGACCCAGGTTAGAGACCCCAGGGCCCTCCCACCCCAGGCCCAGCCACAAACTGCTCCCCACCTGGCACCAAGGCCACGCGGCAGCCAGGCAGGCCCCAGCAGCCTGGGTGGGTCTGGTCGGCCCTCCTCGGCGGCCCTGGCCTGGGGAAGTGAGGAGGACTCAGCATGTGGCCTGACCGCATGTGGGCCAGGCCAGCTCCCCCACCCTGCTGGGCCGGCCAGCTCCCTCGGACCTTGGTGGGGTCTGTTGGACACATGCTCCGGCAGCCTGCTTGATTTCATGCAAGGTCCGAGGATTTCTGAAAAGTCTTAAAAGCGTCAGCTCCTTTAAGAAGGAGTTTCTTCATTTTGGCACGGCGGGGTGTTTCTGGGCTGTGGGCTGCCCAAACCCTGGGGCGCTGTGTTTATTCACCCATCAGGGAGGAGGCCGGCCCGGCCCGGGAGGACCTGGCCATGGTGTCCTCGGAGAAGTGGGTCTCAGGGACTTGTCCGGGGTTTCCTGGGGGTAGGTGGGGGAGCGTGCCCTCCAGCCCAAGAGGAAAGGAGTCCGGTTAGGTGGGTCCCCTCTGACCGCCAGGGTGGCCCGGCCGTCACGGCCCTCGGTGCTCACTGCCAAGAGGGCCATTAGCTGCAGGCCCCAGCTGTTCCGGCCCCGGCACCTGTTCCCCACCCGAGGTCAAGAGGGCACCCCCAGGAAGGATCCAGAGGCAGAGGGGTCCCTGAGGCCCAAGAGGAGGAAAACTAGCTGGGCCCCTTTAAGAATCCGCGTTGCCAGAGGAGAGAAAATGCAGAGCAAGGCCTTTGGTAAACATCTGAGGGCTTGCACTAACAGCTACCAGCTGTGTGAGGGGGCGCTGGGGGGCGGGGAGGGTGGGATGGGCTGAGGTCAGTCTGGGTGGGGACCAACCAAGAACAAATGTAGAGAGGACAACGGACTGAAGCAGGGAGAGTCATTTGTTCGAGGGCCATGAGCAGTGGTGAGCCGCGAAGCTGCTGAGCCACCTGGGCCTAGAAGTTTCCACCGCCCTCGGGGTCTTTCCCCAGATCCTGCTGGGAGATCTCGAAGCCCACCCCCCACCCTGCCCCGGCAGCCAGACATCGAGGACAGTGGGAAGGACGGTTTCAGTCCCGTGGGGGCAGAGGGGGCCAGGGAGGGAAGGCTGGTGCCACTTTCTTCAAGCCACTCCCACAGTTAAGCTGTGTGAGCTTCCTCCGACAGGGGTCGTGTTTGGGATCTCGTTCTATGACAAGTAGTGCCGAGCGCGGCCCTTTTGAACTGTCCTTTGGCAATGCCCTTCTCCAGACCCATCCCCTTAACCCTCACCTTCTCTTGCCTGGAAGCTTGGCGGCCGTGCCCTGAGCCGCCTGCCTGCCTTCCAGCTGTCTCCAGCCCAGCGCCATGGAGACACCATGGTTATTGTTCTAAGTACCTGGTGGAGACATTGCTCTCTGCTTATACTCAGGTGATGGCTTTCTGTTAGTGAGTGGGGCTCCTTCAGTCAAGACGCTTTGGGTTATGAGAATGAATCCAATTCAGAAAGACTTAACCTCTGGAGAGGGTGTTCTGTTGGCATTAACTGGGAAGTGCCAGCAGTTCAGCCATGTCCAGAGGGCCTGGTGCAAGGCTGCGGCTCCTGTCTGCCTCCTGTAGCAGAAACTTTAGCCTCACGCGGCTTTCCTTGTGGTGCCAAAATGGCTGCAGTGGCTCCAGCTCTATGCCACACTTAAAAGGCAGAGTGAACCCCCCCTTTCAGAACTCCTGTTCTGGTTATCTATTTCTGTATCACAAATCACCCCCAAACCTAGCAACCAAATCTTGTATTTTGGTCATAAATCTGTGATCTGGGCTCAGCAAGAACAAGTTCTTCCTTGTTCCATGTGGTATCAGTTGGAGCTGATCTGCTGGTGCCTGGAGGATCCATTTCAAGATGGCTCACTCACATGGTTGACAAGTGGCTGCTGCTGCTGCTGCTGGCCGGCAACTTAGCCGGGACTATGGATTGGGGGCCTCAGCTCCTCCTCGTGGAGAGCTGGTTAGGTCCCTAATGGCACGGTGGCTGGGTTCCAAGAAGACAAGGCTGAAGTGCATGGCATTTTTGTGACCTGGCCTTGGAAGTCAGTCAACATGACTCCCATTGCACTCTGTGGGCTGAGAGATCCCAAAGTCCTGCTCAGAGTCAAGGGAGGGGCTGCAGATCCCACCACTTATTGGTGGAGTGTCTCATTGAAGAGCACGTGGGGTGGGAACTATAGCTGTGGCCATCTTGGAAAATATAATCCACCACAACCCCCCATGAACATCTTCTCCATTCTCAATGAGCCAGTTTGGGGCACATGCCCAGCACAAAACTGGTAACTGAGCCCAGGGGATAGGTTGTGGAGCCAGAGAAGACTCAGCTCTCCCCATGGTGTCTGGACTATATAGGGAGGTGTGGATTCCCAACAAAACCAGCAGAGTCCCCCAGAGAAAGGAAGGAGAAGCTCTGGATACAGGCAGAGTGTTGTTCATTGAGCACTTACTACACACCAGGGGCTGAGCTGAGTGCTTGATACTCATTCAATTGATTGCTTCTCACGGGGCTGTTGTTCTCCACACTTTACAAAAACCAAGATTTGTAACTTGCCCAAGGTCACAAGGCCAGAAGACAGCAGAGACAGAGTCAAAGGTCAAGTCTGTATGGCGCTGAGTCTACACTATTACCCAGGCCATAGCAAAGTTCAAGACTTTGGGTCTGTGTGAAGAGAACAACTTGAACTTGGAAGCACACAGACTGGTTGCACTGGCAGCCATTTTGTGACCACGAGGCAATCCAGCTTGAGAAAGAAGCAGATACGTGGAGGAGGGGAGAACCTTGACCAAACATGGCAATGCCTGCTGTGCCTGGGGACTCTTCAGTTAAGCCAGCCAGTAAACCTACTTCATCATTTAAGACTTTATGTGTTTGGTTGCATAGTTATTTATAATTGAGAGTATCTTAACCAGTACAGGAAGCTATTGTAACATTTTTCCTATCTCATGGTGGGATTGTCTCTGTGTCAGTCTATGCAATTGGACAATGGGTGGCTTGGGAGCAGGGAACAGGCCTCAGGCATTCCTCTATCCCCAGTGGCCAGCACAGCACATGAAAGTCCATTTTTTGAACCGTACCTGAAGAGAAATGAGAGCAGGTGGAGCTATTCTTCCAGAATTTGGGGGTGTTTCTATCATAATCCCCCTCTCCTCTCTGCTTCCGTACCTGGGGAGCTTCACTCACTGCCTCTTGTTTTTCAAAGCCCAAACACAGAACCTACGTTGTGACTGAGTCCTTCAAGATGTGACTTTGGTCCAAGAAGGGCAGGGGAGCCCGTCTTCCCCAGAACAGCGGGGCCGTGGAGAGAGTGTGTGGGGAGGAGGGGTGCAGTGGGAGGAGGCCTTGGTACTTTTCCATTCTCAGCACAGCTCACGGTGATAGACGTAGCCTTGCTCCTGGAATAGCCTTCAGCCCAGGATATGAAGCCACGCTTCAGGGCTAACTTCTCGCAAGGAAGAGCTCTTTCCACTCGCCCGGCCTATCAGGGGGCTTTGACACATAAAGCCTCACTGAGCAAGAGAAAAGAGGAAAAACACATGGTGTGTTCTGAGAGTATTTCTGAGAAAAGCAAGCCTGGCCGCTCCTTCTGCCCCCGGCCCTCCTCCAGGGCACGGGCGTCCAAGGCCTGGGCCCTGGGCTCGCGGTGCTTCCCCCAGAACCAGGCGGTTGGGCCCATCCTCAGGTCTCTTTCGGAGTGGGGGCCACCCATCCTCCCCACCTGCGAGAAGCTGGCGCCTGCTGTGACCCTGGGCCTCTATGTGGTCTGCCCATAAAGGAAAACTCCAACTCAGCAGGTGTAGACAAGACTAGTCTGAAAACCTCACCTGACAGGGAGCCCAGAGCCAGAGTCCTTGGGCGTGTTCAGTCACGCCCATCACCGACGGACCTCCGTGTCCTTACTCAGCGACATCACCATGTTGGACATTCTCTGGCTGTCCTGAGGGCAGTGGGGACTTCCTTTCTAGGTCTCCTGTGCTTCCCCAGGAAGCAGAGGGGACCGATGGACCAACTCTGGGTCTTCCTCCAGAGGCCGAGTGGTGTAAGCAGACAGGATTCCTCTGAGGGTCGCCCGATACAGATAATAAAATTTACACTGAACTACACAGGGACCACGCACTTTCTAAGTACATAAAATCGTCTTTGCAAAAATGACTGGACAGGTTTTTGGCAAATTGTGTGTTTGAGCCGGTCGGACCTAAAATAGAAGGCTGGCGGAGTGAGGCCCAGGGCTAGTGGTCAGGACTGAGGTCTGCGCGGGGGGGGGGGGGGGGNGGTCAGGACTGAGGTCTGCGCGGGGGGGGGGCGCCCAGAGGGGCCACGCGGAGGGGGTGCTCCGGGGACTGGTGACGTTCCATTTGTTGTTCCGGAAGGAGGTCCCGTGGCGGGCTCGCTTTGCAGGGATGTACCAAGCTCCACCCTTAAGATCTGTGCACGTCTCTGTGTGTTTGTTGAGTTCCGATAAAAAGTGGCTTTGGAGCTCTCTATCCAGGGGACACATGAGGTTCCCTTTAAGGGATGGGTCAGAGGCAGCCGAAGCTTATGGGGTGACCCGTCCGTGGGAGGGACCACAGAGCATCGCACCTGTCACGCTGCCCCCTCAAGAGGAAATCAGCAGAGCTTTAGATTTGAGCCCCAAATGTAAGCGGGCACACGGCTTCTCTTGTGTGTGGCTCCGTGTGCATGGCAGTGAGGGCCACGGTGGGCCTGGACGTGGCCAGCGATGATCCCCAGAGGTGCTGGGGAGGCCGGTTGTGGGGTTGCGGGTCTGAGATGGTTGTGCTGGGCCGGCCCCGGGACTCGGCCTTCCCAAGACCGTCACACCCTGCTTGGGACCCGCCGCCTGCATGCCAGCCTTCGGTACACGCCCGCTTGTGGCATGTCACCCAAGATGTCAGGGCTGCCCGGCCCTGAAACCGCAGGTCTCCCTGGCAAAGCCCCACAGTCGCGGAGAACACGGCAACCACGTTATTTCATAACACGCGTGCAGATTAGACACCGAGGGAGACTTCCAGGCCACGGGGCTCGCAAGCCCACCGACGCCAGTCCTTCCTGCAGATGGGCGCCCTCCGTGGTCCCTAGCGGGTTCTGTCTCCTGCCAAGGGTTGGATGGTTGGAGGATCTCAGCAGCATTGGTAGAATGGCCCAGAACAGGCTGCCCGTTTTCCTCCATAATCCCGAAAACGTTGATGCTCTGTTCCTCTCGTGTATGGGAGGGGGCAGCTAGCCCGTCCGGACCCCTGAGCAGAGACATGGTTCCGTCACAGTAGAGGGGGGACCTGGGGGCCGAAGGCACTAGGCTGTGCTGAGACCCTGATGCCCCACAGGGTCAAGATGACATCTGGTGGGTGATGCTCAAGCTGGGCTGCGTGTCCTCTCTCAGCGAATGTCACTTTCAGGGAAACACCAAATCCATGAGGGCGGGAGGAACGAGTGGTGGGACTTGATGGCAGTGCAACTATTCTGGATGATACTGTCCTGGTGAATGTACATCGTCAGACGTTTGCCCAAACCCATACCCTGTACAACACCAAGGTGACCCTTAATTACGGACTCTAGTTAATGATAAGATATCAGTATCCGTTCGATGGAGCAACGGACCACACGTGTGCGCCCAGAATTCCGGTTGAAATCCTGCTTCCCCCCATGTGATGGCGTTAGGCGGTGGATCCTTTGGGAGGTGATCAGGCCGTGAGAGGGAGCACCTAGGATGGGGTCAGTGCCCTCGTCGGTGAGACCCTGGGAGCTCGTCGCCCCTCCCGCCGCGTGAGGACACAGCGGTGAAGCAGGCGGCAGGCTCTCGCCCTGATCTCCGGCCTCCAGCCTCCGGACCTGGACAAACAGGCGCTGGCCGCACCTCCGTGTCTATGACGTGTTTGTCACAGCACCCTAGCAGACTAAGACCTCGTGACCAGTCCGTCATGCTATGTAAGGTGACGGCAACAGGGAACACCTTGGGGTGCAGGGACGGGAAGTCTGTGCGACCTGCTCCATTTTCTGTAAAATTAACCCACCTAAACATTCAGCTCTATTCAGTAAAAACACTGTAAAAACACTGAATAATGAAGATTTAAGGATTCCTACGCAGGAACCCCCAGTGCCTGTCCCCGCCGGCCTTGCTCGGCGCCCGTGGCAGCCGCCCCCTCCTCGCAGTGTCCCCACATGGTCACTCCATCCCAGCCCGTGTGTGACTCTCCCAGCTTTTCCTGCCCCCCTTGTCTTCCCGACGGCTTTCATTCTGTGCGCTCTTCTGCCCGTGGAACTCGGCCTCGGCCGGCCCCAGGACAAGAAGCCAACCTCACCTTCGGTTCTCTCCCCCTGCCCCTCCCGCCTCCAGTGACTGGGGCCACACCAGCAGACCCTCCGGGTTCCGGGGGCCGAGTGGGGGCACGGTGGCATAAGCACTCGTCTGCCGGGGGCTGTCCTGCCCAGAGGGAGATGATGGGCACGAAGGAGCCGGTGGGGACGCCGCTGGCTTCTGGCCCTCGCCTTGCCACTCAGGTCTCCGTGCACGAGTGTGGCTCTCCAAGTGAGCGTGAGTAGCCACGTGCCACCAGAGCCCCTTTCCTGGGAGTGCGCGGTGCGAACCTTCGTCTCCTCCTCCCACCCTGTTCCCAGAGTTGCCCTGACAAGCCTGAGCCGCTGTCCTTGTCTGTCCAGGGAAGCCCTGTGCCCTTCGCTGTCACCCCCATCTCCACTCTCCCCTCCGCTCAGAGCCTGGCAACCCTACTGTACTTCCTGTCTCTACAGACTTACCTGTTCTGGACATTCCAGATGAAGGGACTCACGCGATAGGTGGCTTTTCGCGACCGGCTTCATTCACCCGGCGCGCTTCTGAGGCTCAACCCTGTTGAAGCCGATGGCAGGGGTCTGTCTTTCTACTGCCGCATAATATTCCATCTTACGGATGCACCGTATCTTTACCCCGTCATCATCTGATGGACGTTGGGGTGGTTCCCAGTTCTTGTTGGAACAAACCCACTGTCCACATGTAAGCCTTTCTCGAGGCTGTGTGGTACTTCCCATCTGTGCCTCGTGCTCTCCCCGGCCCCACTGGGGTATCAGCACCACGGCGGCTCTGACTCCCATCGACCCAGGACTCACCACGTCCAGCCTCCCAACTGCGCTCTCGCTCGTGCCAAACCATGGGAGTCCCACCCTCCCCTGACCAGCCTGGTACATACTGTCATTTCTATGTTATGGACCAGGAAGCTCAAGTCCAGAGAAGTAAGGAGATTGGCCAAGGGCGTGACGGACACAGGGGGCTGATACAGGTCTGTTCTGCACAAAGTCCTCTTGGAACTCGGCGTTTTCTTTCGTTGGGTTTTGTGTATTTATGGGCCTCCTCAAACTGTAAGTCTCTTCAGGAGAAGGACCACGGCCCGTGGCCCTTTGGTCTTAGAGCCACTACGGTACTGGACGTTCCTTGCAGGTGTGTTCCTAGGGCTCTTGCTGGTTTGCAGTCTGGGGGTGGGGGGCTCTACGCTTTCTGTCTGCTCAGCATCCCTCCCCTCCCTGTCCTCCTGGCTACAGGATGGGCATATGCTTCAGGCCTGGCCAGTCAAAGCCCTTGATTCCACCGGCTGTCGTGATTGGCTCAAGGACGGGCCCAGGATCCAAGCCTGGCCAATCAGAGTCTTCCTTGGGTATTTTGCCATAGCAACGGCTGAGGCCACCTGCTCACTCTTTGGGACCCGGAGCTATAAGGACCATCCAGCCTAGGGCTGCCATTAGCGACTTCCTCCTGCCCCCCGGGGAGAGCCCACATCGGAATGCCACGCAGACGTTAGGAATGGTGCTGTGGGGAAACCATTTCATGACACGTAAGATGTTCACGATAACTTCCTGGGTTTAAAATAAGCAAGCGACTAGATAGAACAAACAATATGACTTGGTATACTTGTGTTCATGGATGGATGGAAATATTCATATATACACAGATGTGATTTTTAAAGTGCATGCTAAATGCCCAAACATTAACAGTGGTTCCTTCTGATTACATGAGTATTGTATAATTTCTTTCTTTCTGTTCATCTGAACTTTGAAAACTCAGCCTGAATTCTGTCCTTTTTAGAAACTGTCATTGTCCTTCTGCTTACTTTAAGCCAGAGCTCCTGCAGACCCCACCTTAAGAAGTCTTTTCCAGCACTTTCCTCCCAGGAAGCACTCGGTGCTGCCTGAGACATGGCATTGGCCTTTTGAGAGCACACAGCGTTTCCAACAATCCCATTTCCTGCCCTGTTCTGGGCCCTCTGCACCCCACTCTCGGCCACTCTGCTCACCTGGCGCCCCCTGGGCCTCCAGGGCTGGCAGACCAGCTGTGCCTGGGTGACGCCATCCCCCAATGTCTGCTGGACCCTCGGAGAAAGCCAGGCCTTTCACCCCCCACTCGTCCTGCTGGGTGTTGTGTTTTCATTCTCAGCTCACAAGGAACCTGCAAAAAATATTTTCTTTGGCAGCCGATGAGGGAGTAGCAGCCCCGGACATGCCTTTCAGACGACGTCCAAGCCTGGGGCAGCTGCTACCCTCTGCGGCTGCCAGGAGCTGTGTCCATGGGCAAGGCCAGGGTCTGAGCCTCCGTCATCTCGAGTAACCTTCTTTCCCCCGCCAGGTTTTGAGCGATCCCAAGGCCTGGGAGACAGGCCGCACTGTGCCTTCTTGTGCGCCAGCCTCCCCAGGCCGAAGGCCAGTATGCCGGGGAGGGGTGGGATCTGGCTCTCCAGAGGCCCAGACCCCGACTGCCTTCTCCCGTTAGCAAGGGAGAGGGCCTAAGGGTCTCACGGGCAGGCAGTCAAAGGCCCAGAGTCTCCCCCACCCGCCCCAGTGTCTCCTTGTGGGGGCACGACCCTCCCTCCAAGAGGGGAAGGAGGACACCTGCTCCGAAGGGGTTGTTCTCACTCTCCTGCAGAGCCAGGCCCTGGGCACGCAGTTGGTGCTGGTGGTCACAGCCCCTGAGCTGTGTGTGGGCAGTCGCCTGACCCTGGCTGGCCCGTCAGACCCACACTCACAAGAACGGGACCTAGAGGACAGTGTGAACCAAAGGGCCGGGAGGGTGTGGTGGAGCAGCCAGGCTGGGCTGCAGACACACAGAGAAGCCAGAGAGAGAAAGGCGCCAGGGAGAGACAAGAGGCCGAGCCCAGCCGTGCAGGGGAGGGGGAGGAGGAAGTGCGGGAGGGCACAGGGTCCCCGAAGTACAGCTCCACCCATCGGTCTCCCACATTCTCCGCAACCTTCGAAAAACCCCCACGTTAGTTCAACCATCTCGCCTGGGTGTTTATTCCTTAGAGCCCAAAGACCCAGACCGGCTACACTCAGGGCACCTGTCCCCCAGGTGGGAAGAGCTTTCCTCACCCACCTCCAGGTGAAGGGAGCTGTCTTCTTGTCCCTCCTGTTGGCTGGCAGGACCCTTCTGCTGCTCGTTCCCAAGGGCCTTGAGTTCCTGAAGAAAGTGCTGGCCTGGGTCGAGATATCTCCCCCAACCCTGGTGTCCAGGGGACGGGTCCAGGGTAGAGGGGCCTTCCAGATCACAAGCAAAAGTCACTGGGCAGCCTGGTTCAATGGACCCCAAAAAGTATGCTGATTAGGCAGGGGGCTGGTGGGAAAAGGTACAGGTTTTAGAGTGTGGCAGATTTGGGTTTGAATCCTGGCTCTAGCAGTTTCCAGTTTATGCAACCTGCTTGTTTGTTTCTTGGTCCCTTCATACCAGTAGCCTCCGGGACTTGCCATGTACTGACCCCTTCCTACTGGCTCCCCTAAACAGCATTGCTGGTGGGATCCCGTTTTGCAACAGGGAGCAGACATGGGTGAGGTTAGCGGTCACGCCCAAGAGTTGCAATGGGTAATGGGAGATAAACCGTAGTGTATCTGATTCTGGGGAGCTGGTTTCACCCCAAGGGATGAAAAAAGAGTCTTGTGGTATGATAAGCCCTCGTAAAATAAAGAAGTCGACCTGTTTTTCTACACAGAGGAAGGACTGATAACCTTTCCAAAAAAAACCCGTTCTTCGCCAGTCGATGCAGGAACCACAGCGCCCGGGATTTGCTTCCGAATAACCCGCTGGGGCCAGGGCTGGTGGGCTGACGCTTTTCAAAGCCGGGCACCCGTGGCTGGGTGAGCGTGATCCTGGCCTCTCTCCGCATCAACGTGCTCGCAAGTTTTCGTAACAAAGTATTTTTTCAAAAGCCTCAAGAAGGACCAGGGCCAGGGTGGTGAACAGGGTCGCGGTGCAGACAGTGAGCCCCTCCCCACGGCCGCCGCCCGCCGCGCCCCCTCCCCACGCCTCTCCCTGTTGACTCCCTTGTGGTCCAAGAACCCTCGGCTCTGAGTAATAGATGCGCGCTCTCTTGGCGGGACATGTGTTTCCAATCACTCTGCTCGGCAGTGAGTCACCCCCGACAGCTGCTGCCTGTCTGTCTCCCACCTCTTACCTTCAGATCCGCCATGACGACAGCCCGGGCCCGGCTCCCACCCCGGGTCTGCGCTCGGCCCGCCGCCCGGGGTCGGCGCGTAGCCCCCGCCTCCTCCACCTGTGCGCCCTTCCGTCTGGAGCCGTGTCCTCCCCACCGCCCCGCGCCCCTGATGGGGTGACTCTCACCATCGTCTAGATCTCATCTATCCCAGGCAGCGACCGCCCCCCTGCCCCCCAGACCCTGTGATGCGGCGGGCGCCCATCCAGCACCCGCGCCCGCTGGTGACTCTTCCCGTAGGGGTTTCTGCTAACGGTGGTTCGTGCTGTTGGGGGAAAGGAGCCACGTCTGTTCCTCCCAGGCCCCCCGGCACCTGCGCCGACCTGAGAGATGGCCGGTGCCCAACACATACGCATGGACTAGACGAATGAATGAACGAATGAGCTATAACCTTAAGAAGCAGGGAGTCGTGGGAAAGCCAGATACAAAGGCAAGTAACCCGTTAGAGAAAACACAAGGAGCCTAAGGAGCCCAGGCAATGGGCTCTGAAGCGGCCGCGTCCACCGTTGCCCCTACTTAAGGTAAGCTGCTGTCCACACGTCTCCAGCTGGGCACCTCCCTCGGATGGAAATCACTCACAGGCCACCTCCAGCTGGCTGGGCTGGGTGCCCGGGGCACCGTGAGGAAGGATCTCCAGCCACATCCAGGCTCGGGGGGGAAGGAGCGCTCGGGGTCTGATGGGGGCTGGGGGGCCGGGAACACAGGCATCCCCCCACTTCCCCAAGGAGTCAGACCACAGTCCGATGTGATGGGGAGCACGGATGGGGACCCACAGCCCCCTTGCTATGGGAGCACCTCCCACCCAGACCCCAGTGCCCCCCCCACGTGTGGGCATCCAGGTCACACCTGTGAGGGTGTGGCTGAGTCCTAGTGGGAGAAAGCAAGGGCCCCCGAGCGATGGCCGGCTATTGGTCTTGTTCCCGGGGCCAGGAAGACCAGGACAGAGCCAGGGTTCCCCAGGAGGAGCAGAGAAGCAGCAGGGGGCGGGGTGATACCACTCACGCGGGCTTCGCTGCACCCAGAGGCTGGACAGGGCAGGGTGATGCGGCAACAGACTGATCAACTGCCTCTGGGCCCCTCTTGCATGGGTAGCTGGGCAGGATCTCCTGGCCGAGAGAGGGCGAGGCTGCCGATGCGCCAGACCCAAACCCCGGAAACCAGAGGGAAGCGGTGGTAAGGACCCAACGGCTCACTTTCCAAGGAGCTGGGTCCTTCCTTGCCTCTGTCAGCTCCGCTGCCTTCTGACCTTCTGGCTGGTGACCCGAGCCTCCCCCAAACCCACTCTTCCTCTCACCTGGCCTTTCGGCTCAAGGTGGAAGGAGCTCCTGTAGAAATTCTGCCCCCTCACCCTCACCCCGTCCTCCCCTGGTTGCCGTCCAGGGGCTGGGCCCTATCTTATATATGCCAAGGCTGGTCATGGAGGGAGGAAGGAAGTGGGTTGGAATCTGAAGGTGACAAGAGCCTGGGCCGGGTGCGCGGTGCTGCGGCCCCTCTGAGGACCCGAAGCGTCCCCGAGAAGAGAGAACGGGGGGGGGGGGGAGAAGAAAAATAGGATGGGGAGAGGGAAGGAAAGAGAGAGAGAGAGAGGAAATTCCTGGGCACAGTCCTAATCACAGCCTTGAAATGAAATTTACTGCTGCACTCAGCATGGGACGCCAGCCAGCGCTGCCAAACCAGCCCCCCTTCTGTTTGGATTAGGCGATGACATCATGGCCATGGGCCCGTCACTGCCAGCACCAAAGAAGAGGAGGATGGCGGGGGGAAACCTGAGCCTCCAGCCCCTGGACTTCCAGGGAGGGGAACCTGAAACCAGCAGAAGTCAGCCTCAACACAGCCCTGCCGAGCTGGCCCGCCAGTCCCCGTCGGCCCCGCTCCCGGCCGGCACCTGGTCCCTGGGTCGCCAGCAGCGGCAGCCTCGAGAGCCGGCCAGGGGTGGATGGAGGAGCGCTGGGTTCCCGGCTCTGCTCGTTGGCCCTGCTCCCTGACCCGCCCGTGGAAGGAAGCACATGACACATGCCCGGGCCAACGCGATGGCTTGGACACGGGAGAACGCAGAGTCCCAGGCATGGGGGCCGGCGCTGGCTGGACGCGGCCTGCTCCTCCGGGTTTCGCAGGAAACGATCAAGGGTCCTGGGAGAGCCCGGTGCCGGGAGCCTGCGGGACAGGCTCTGCGTCAGGGGGAGATGGAACAAACGAAGCAGGCCTGGGTGGAGAGCGGCAGGGGTGACTGAGAATCCAGGTGGAATGAGGTCCGCGGAGGCTTGGGCCCAGGGGACGCGCTGGTGGCGCCAGCCAGCCTCCCCGGAGGAAGTGTGTGTGCCATCGTCTCCCAGACAGCTCAGATGTGGCGGCCGCTTCAAGCCAGTGACTTCATGGGCCTGCCTGCTCACCAAGGGACGGCCTCCCGCCTGCCCGCCCTCTCTCTGGAGTTACTCTCGACTGGATCAGAGCAACACAGGCGGGCGGGCGGTGTTGGGACGGTTGCCCGGCCTGTGCAGGCTGTGCGC
Organism: Ailurus styani; assembly: GCA_002007465.1. Taxonomy (NCBI): domain Eukaryota; kingdom Metazoa; phylum Chordata; class Mammalia; order Carnivora; family Ailuridae; genus Ailurus; species Ailurus styani. Next base: position 1,634,617 of record LNAC01000274.1, read on the forward strand.
TGGGGAGCAGGCTGGCGGGGCCCACAGGCGGGCGGGCGCACAAGGTGGGTGCCCAGGCTCCGCTGCCTTCCCCCGGTGGGTGCCTGCCTGCAAGGAGAGGGTGGGGGAACCTGGAGGGAGGGCATACAGAGATGGAGAGAGACACCAAGGCCCCAAGGGGAGATGGCATAAAACAGAGCCCCGGATGCGGCCGAGGAAAGCCACGAGGGGAGCAGGAGCTAAGGGCAGTGAGGGTGACGGGCTGCGGTCACCGAAGGAGGGGCCTTGAGGGGCTGCGCCCAGGACAGGCCTCGACAGCGCCATGCAGAGAGCCCAGAAAAGATCCCGATTTCCGCCCCAGGATCTATCCACTACAGGGCTGAAGCTTCACCTGAAAATTGCCTTCCCTGCCGCAGGGACAGGACAGGATGCCCATCCCGGACACCCAGGTCCCCACCACCTGGAGACACTCCAAGGACTTTGTGGCCAACACCCTCTCCCTTCGCTGTCTCTCCCCATGCATCTTTGTAAGTTCACGTAAGTGAAATATGATGTGTACTGTTTGCTCATGGACGCTTGCACACAGCAACCCTTTAAATACCCCTTGCCCTCCCCATCTCCCTGGAGTGTCCGCGTGGATAGACTGCTCCGCCATCCCGCGTGCCCTTGCCCGGGTCACACACCAGCACTGCGACCTCCGACGTGCACCGGTGTTTGCTCTAAAAAATGGAGCCTTGTTTATCTCTCTCTGCATTTCACTTTCTCAAGCCTGAGATTTTTATCAAACTTCCCTTCGCTGGCGGTTATCCACCGGGTGGTTTTGCTCCCCCACGGGGACGTTAGGCAATGTCTGAAGATGTGTTTGGTTGTCACAACTTGGGGGAGGGGGTGGCAGTTAGAGGGTGGAGGCCAGCGATGCTGCTGAACACCCACAGGACACAGGGCACCCCTCCCCCGCCAAGACAACAATCGGACCCAGAGGTCGGAGGCAGAGACATCAGGCCTGGCCAAAGGGGTTTGACAAGGGCGTTCGTGCAGTGAGTCCACGTGCAAGGTCCTTCGAGTGTCCAGGGCTGGTCACGAAGGTGCTACTGTGCAGACACCCTGCAGCCCATCTCCAGGCCATAGTCGGCCCTGCCTCTCTTGACTCACCTTCTTGTCACTCGTCATCGGGATGTTCCTGGCCAGCGAACATGGGGAGCAGATATCCGGGCTGGGGGGTGGGGTGGGCACCACCTGTCTGTGTGGCCATGAGTCAGACGCCCAGACTGGACAGGGGCCCACTGTGAGCCCGATCCTCTCCGGGAGCCATGCCTCCCACACCCTCAGAAACTCGCAGAGAGCCAGGCGCACGGAGGTCCCCCAGCTCCCCACACGGCCACCGGCTCCTCACCGCCCCAGCAGCCGCCCAACACATTCCCGCTCTTTCGATCTAGCTTCCTGGGCCTCTGGGCCCGACGTGAATGGCCGTACACCGTGGAGCAGCTGGCTCTCTGGAACCTGCCAGAAGGAGCGTGGAGGCTTTGGTTCCTCTCCTGCTATCTCTAGGGCGAGAACACACTCCCCGCACCCAGGGAGCAGCAGACCTCGTCCAAACGGAGAGAGGGCGTCCACGGAGAAGACACACTTCCAGGGCTCGCCCCGTGCTGCGTGGACAGGGCCTCATGCCCGAGGCCTGGGAGGTCACTCTGACTCTGTTTACCTGACGGGAGCGGGAGGGAGGAGGCGCTGGCATTTCCTCCCGGCCCGGTCAGTGTTTACCCGGCCAGGCCAAGCCCGGGACGTGTTTGCAGGGTGTGTCCCGACACGAGGAGGGTGGGTGACGGCGCCGCGGGGCTCTGCGCTGCAAACCTCTCTCGGTGGGGAAGGCAGGGGCACGGTCGATGTTCCTGCTGGGCAGTCAGGGCAGGGACGCCCCCTCCCCGGCCGGCCTGGAGGGTACTGCCCCCTCCCTGTCTCTCTCTCTCCCAGGGTCAGCCCGGAGTCAGGCTCTGGGGCAGACACAAGCTGAGGTCCAGCAGGCTGGGATCAGAAAGGATCCCGGGGGATGGGCTGGGATCTCCTGCAGGGCTCCCCTACGGCCCCCTCCCCAATCTCGCTCGTCAGCAGCGAAGGCAACAGGGGTGCTACCAGCCCCGGGCCTCTTCCCAGACTCCTCTGCCGGGCTGTGGGCGGGGTGTGGGCCCTTCTGACCCCGTCCTCCTTCCCGGGGTGGGGATCCAGACTGCAGCCCTTGCCCCGAGGTCATCCTACATCAGGTCAGCCCTGTTGGCGCAGAGTGGAGAGCGCGTGAAAGAACAGCTTGTTGCCGGCAGTAGCCAGATTCTGATCTCCTCCTCTCTTCAGTACAGTCCTTATCGGAGGCCTCGGTTTCCTTGGTTCTGAGATGGAAGATGCCGACTGGGAGAGCAGCTCAAGGAGGGGAAGAGGGACAGAGAGGCCCACAGGAGCCGAGGCTGCAGGTGGCAGTCAGGTGGCCAGGGCGGGGGACACGGAACTGGGCGAGGGGACCTGGGTTTCAGGGACGGCCCTGTCCCTTCACCTGCTATGCCCTCACGACAGTCACTTGACACAGGGCGCCTCGTGGTATCAGCCGACACACGCACCAGATTCTAGAGACCGTGTCAGCCATACAGGGCAACCCATTAGGAGGCGGTTTCATCACCACCGTGTGGATGGGGCGGCGGAGGCTTGGTGGGGCTAGCGAGGTGCCTGGGCTGCCGTGTCTGGGCCGTGCTGGTGTCCTCTGCCCCCGCTCCACCCTTTCAGAGGGACCTGCGCTGCCCCTCTGCTCAAAAAGGCTCCCGACTCACTCAAGATAAAAGGCGCAGCGTTCCCTCCCCTCCCAGCCCTTCCGACCACAAGGGGGTCCTAGCCGGCTCCTTTCCCTTGCTTTCCTCCTCCTTCACTGGCTCAGGGGTCTTTCCACCTGCCGCCCTGGGACTTCCGTCTGTTCGGTGGGTTTCTGAATGCCCTGCTCTTAGGCCAGTGACCCCTGTACATTCTCCGGTAAACACTGTGGATGGAAGGATGGAAGGGAGGGAAGGAGGGAGCGAGGGAGGCAGGCAGGCCGGGTCCCTTATTTCCACCCCCAAGCAATGGCCTGCCCCCCTCCCCCCACCTTGCGCCACCATCACACCTGCCTCTAGGATGGTCATCCCCGCAGCTGCACTTGATGGCTAACGCGGGTATCTTGCCTAAAGGACGGGCTGTCCTTAGGTTATTGGTTTCTCTCATAAACTGACAAATCGACGTTGGATTCTGTAAAGTTCAACCGCATTTTTTTCTACTTGTAATAAAGAAAGAAGGGCGGGCAGGCCAAGGCCCGGGGCAGCCGTCGTGCTATGATTTTTCAATTAACGACTAAAAAGTAAGCATCCTTCATCGTTTCGAGACAACACAGTTCTATTTTACGGGAACAAAAGCGGGAAAAGTGACTTTGGCGTCGTCAGCGTGCTAAAAATAACCAGGCTTCGTCTTTAACTCTGCTCCCAGTTGTGTGCTGCAAAGACACATAAACAGAAAGGAACCGTTTTTTCCAGCCTTCCAGTACTTTCCAGTCTCCTACGGCAAGTGGGGACCACGCAGTTTAGTGGGCATTTACTCCTCTGCTTACATGCCTCCGGCTAGATGACAGCCGACCCGGGGGCAGGATCGAGGGCCCGCGCGGAGCAGCACCCGCCCCGGAGGGGCTCCGGGCACACAGGGACCCCCGCGGCCACACTTCCGCGGTTCTCTGCACCTCCAGGATCCCAGCCTTTCCCGGAACACAGAACTGTTTGGGGGAAAGTCCTTCAGTCGCCCATTTGTGGGCGAAGGGAGGGAACTGTGAGCAGAGCCCAGCAAATGCTTTCCTCCAATCCCACTAGCTCCTGGACTCCTAGGCCCACCCCTCCCGCTCTTGTTGGCTGGTCAAAAACATGGCCAGTTTATATAAAATCCTGTTTTGTTCCTAGTAACCACTCCCCCTCCCCCTCCATCTGAACTGGCCAAGCGCACTTAAAATTCTAAGACCTCCATTTGTAAAAGGGATCTTCAGTGAGCTTCCCCAGGCCACCTACCCCGGGGGGCACGAGCCGGGGGCGGCGGGGAATGACCCCCGCGCCGAAGCGCACCTCCCTTTGGCTCAACCCCTAGCTCAGGGCCCCCCGGGCTGGGAGGGAGTCTGGCAGTGCCCACCTCCCGCGCCAGGCTGGAGGGGAAGGGGCGGCGGGCGGGCGCCTGGTGCCCTCGAGGGGTGGGCTGCGAGTCCCAAGCGCTGAG
>LNAC01000274.1:1639461-1678646 GCA_002007465.1 Ailurus styani
GGTAAGCACGGCGACCCCGCCCGGCCGAGCCTGCCCGAGGGTCCGCGGCGCCCGCCCGCGTCGGGCCGGGGACCCCCGCCCGGGCCCGGCCCTCGGGCCTTCCAGAACCCTGCAAGTTGACGCCGAAATCGCACTTTCTTTTTCTCCTTGCGTCGCCCTTTCTTTGCCTCTCCGCCGAGATGCTTCTCAACCTCAAAATTCCACCGAAATTCCTCCGCAGCTCCAGCCCCAGAAAAGGGAGCCAGGGAACGGGTTGGGTTTGGCAGGCGGAGGGCCCTGGGATGCCAGCGCGGGGGGCGGGGGGAGTGGGGGACACGGCGTGGGATGGGGAGAGTTCCGCCCGGGGCCGGGGCACTGGGGACCCCCGGAGAAACTTTCCCGGACGACGTGGAGCGGGGCTTCTCTGGCCTGAGGCCGGGTGGGGAAGGGCTGCTCTGCCTGGCCCTCTCCCACCAGCCGCGTCTGGGGGCTCACCGGCCGAAGCTGGGGCAGAGGGGAAGCTTCCCTCCTCTGGCCAGGTTCCCTGGGCACAGAGGGGCGGCGGGGCAAGGCAGGTAGAGCCCCAAAGGCGTCTCCTTGCTCTGTTCCCCAGAGGCACCACACAGGAGGGTCCTTGGCTGCTTGGCTGCCGCTTGCTTGCAGGACATCCACAAAGACTGGAGATTTGGGGGCACACGGGGGCTATGGGGCTGCTTAGAATTCTCAGAAAATATCTTTTCCCCTCTGCACTTCTCGCCCCTCAAAGGTGGGAGCGAGCAAGGGAGGGAGGAGCAGCCGGTATTTGTTCTGATCCACGCAGGGGCCGGAGGCAAGTAGGAGGACGCAGCAGAAATCCAAGGAACCAGCTGGGCCCCAGAGGTCTCCACTCGGGCCTCCCATCACCCTGGTGAGGGTCAGCCAGGATTTCCTGGGCCGAGTTCAGTTTAGCCAGGAGGACAGATGCGTAGCAGGTGCAGGCTCCACCCCACCCCCCTCCTCGGCATCTCAACAGGTTCAGGTTCAGCTTCTGAGTCTCCGCGGGCTGAGCATCTGGTTGCCAGGCGCCATGTGCACATCCAGAGCCGGCGTCTCGGTGTTTCTCGGTGGTCAGCCTTGCCCTCCTGATCTCCCCACACCCCAGGGCTCCTGGCCACACCCGAGTGTGCCCTGTGACCTGCTACCTAGCCCAGGGTGTCCGCAGGTGTTCTCACCTGCAGGTATCCCGTGGCTTGGCCACCTTGGCGTGGAGCGTGGTGTGTGCACACTTGCAGAGTAGTTTTACGTCAAGCCCGAGCTGGCGGGGGGTGGGGGAGGGGGGATAAGGCTGACTCCCTGATTTGGCTTTGGTGCCCAGCAGGATTTGAGGGCGAGGCACACCGGCCTTCCTCTGGGGTGTCCGCTGGGTGTCCAGGCCCCTTTGCTAAGAGGGAGGCCGTGCTTCTGACCATCAAGCTGGAGAGCAGGATGGTCCCAAGGCCCAGAAGGAACTGAGTCTTGTAAGGCACTTGGGCTTGGTTCGAAGGAGCAGAGCAGTCAAGGGCTGGGCTTTGGGACCACCTCACACTCTTTAGCTTCATGGAAAGAATTTCCAGCCATTTCTTGGCCTGCCCAGAAAGCCGAGGCAGCAAAGGGTCAGGGTCAAGGAGCTTCAGCAAGCCTTGAGGTTCTTTCTTGGTTTGTGCATTCCTCTCTCTTCCACCTGGATCTCCTGGCATGTGTGTCCTGTGTCTTTGCATCAGAGTCATCCAAGAGCCTAAACTTTCTACCTGGTCCCAGCTTGGAGGCCCCGTCGGGCTGCCGACGACTCGCACTGCCAAGCCCGGTCCGTGAGGTTCCTGGAGCCGCCATAGCGAATCCTCCAACAGACAGTAGGAGTTGCTTCTGTGGCAGTTTAGGAGGCTGAGGCCCAAAATCAAGGCACGGGCAGGGTTGGCTCCTCCTGGACGGTCCGAGGGAGCAGGGGCTCCAGGCGTCTGTCTCCCAGCTGCTGCTGGCTGCCCACGATCCTTGGCGCCCCGTGGCTTGTGGACACGTCACGCTAGCCATTGCTCTGTTTTTAAGCGGGTTTCTCCATGCGTGTCTGTCCAAATCTCTCTCTTATTAGAAGGACCCCGGTCCCTGGATTTAGGACACACCCTCATCCAGCATGATGTCTTAACTTGATCACGTCTACAAAGACCCTCTTCTCAGGTACAGTCCCAGATACAGATACGCAGGTTCTGGGTGGACACGAATTTTCGGGGAAAGCTCTCCAAGGCAGGCTGCCCCCGTTGGCCCTTCTGTGCTGCATCAACATGGGATTCAGAGCCGAGACACCCTCGGGGAGGCCGTGGAGTCCACCTCCCAGGGAAGGCCGTGGCCTTTCTGTGTCTGCTTCTCCTTTAAGGGCACTTGTTCATGACTTTCTCACAATGATCCCAGGCTCTGGGTGAGAATAGAATTGCCAGGTGCTCTCGTAAAGATTCCTCAAGTCTGGGTCGCTTTGCAAATACAGAGTCTGGCCCGGACCTCTGGACCTCCACTCTTGCAGTTTTAAAAGCCCCACAGGTGACCTTGGGCCCCCAGGGGCTGTGGCCCAGGGGCCCATGAAGGGTGACGGCCGCGTGCACGTTGGGGAGCCTACAAGCTGCCCTTCACTGTGGTGTGCTGGCACCTTTAATTGTTGGCTGGGTGCGGGCTTGTTAACTGGCTTGGTGTCTACAAGAGGCCGTTGGCTTAAGAAACAGTCAGATTTCTGTCTGCGTGTGTGAGGATTTCTGGGAGCTGGTAGGACCGGAAGTGTGGTCAGCAAAAGGAGTTCGTGATGAGGTCACGAAATTTGGGATGAAGGGAGCGGTAGGTGGGTAAGAGGTGATCGGGGTCCCTCCTGGAAGGCCCCGTTCCCCGTCCTTTCCAGGAAAGCAAGGACGAGCGGGCCGCGTTCCCTGTCTCCGAGCACCGCTCCATGTGCTGCTGGCCCGACTCCGACCACCTAATGGAGTCTGTGGCCGTGGCCGGCAAGCCTGCCCAGCGCCCGGAACCTGGCCAGAGACCAGCTCGGGGCTCGCTCTCCAGGCTGTCCTGCCGTGGACGGAGCCTGGAGGCACTTAACCCGCTGCGCGGCCTGGCAGATCTGGGCCGTTTGGGCCAGTTTCTGCAGTCGTGGGTAAAGCCAGGAGCTCTGCGGACGGCGTGGGGGAGGATAAAATGTCACTTCTGGCCTGGGTGGCGGTGCCCAAAGCTGCTCGGAAGGAGTGCCCACCGTGGCATCTTTTCCTGGGCGCTGCCGTCTCCGGCACGGCTCCCTGCACACCCCCGGTGATCTCCGGCACCAGGTGGAGAAGGGCCCACGGCCAAGGCCATGTGCTGGTTGCCAGGGCGAGGGGACCAGCCCCGTGCGTGCACTGATGGGGGTCCGACGGCGGCCACCCGCAGACAGTGCGCACCAAGCATTCAGAAAGTGCGTGTCTTCTGCAGACACGTGTGCTGCAGAGGAGCAGGGCGACACGGCTCCTGTGAGTCGAATCAGGCCTTTGGGGAGTGGGGGCCAGGTGGGGGTGGCGGCCCTTCTGCAGAGCAACGGAGGGATCCGTGTTCCGAACATCCTTGCTTTCCCGTCGGGCTGGGTTTCCGTAAACGGTTACGGAGTGGCCGCTCCGCCCCACGCGATGTGAGGCCTGATCCCGTCCTCACGAGACGCCAGTGCCAGGCCGTGTGGACGTGGCTTTAGACCTGACTGTGGCAGGAGGGTACAGCCCTGCAGACCGCTTCCCCAGCGGCCAGGCTGTGGCGTCGAGTCAGACAGACTCAAGGGGCTTTGGGCAAATGATAAATGAAGTCACCGCGGGAAAGGGGGCAGTGCATTTTCGGGGTCAGGGATGGAGGGTTTTGAAGGGAGGGGGCCGTGGGGGTGCCCTGGGCCGGTTTTGGACAGCGGCCCTGGAAGGCTGCGTTCTCCTGGCGGATGTGACTAGAAGCAGAGCTGCCGGAAGCTTCTGGGGTTGGGAGACTGAGGGGAAGAGACGTGCCCCGGACTCGGGCGTGGACGCCCTGCTGGGGGGTGGCCGGTGGCTGGACGGGGCTCTCGCACACCGTGGCGCCTGCCATCTGAGGGCGGGCTGCCAGCCTCCAGCCAGGACCGCTCGGTCCTCGGGAATTGGCCTGGGGTCCGGGAGCTGCAGACGAGCGTGGCTACCTGCCTGTCCTCCCTGCTGCCTCCGCCGGGTCTCCAGGCGGACACCCATGCAGGCTGGGTGGTCCAGATCCGTTGGCAGCATTTGAGCGTGTTGAGAACGAGGATGTAGACAGCCCCCAGGCTTACGGGGTCGGGAGGGGCCTACGGCCACCCTAGTCCAGGTGCAGAGCCACTGATCCGACGCCCGAGGGGCTGCAGGTGTGGGCGAACCCCTTAGATTCCATACTGGCTAAGAGACGTGCTTGGAGGAGCCTGGAAGGATGGAAGACACAGCAGGAGAAAGAAAAAGCCTGGAGGAGACGGGAGAAGGGAGAACCGCGTGCTGGGCTGGGTCAGTGCTTCTCCCCTGCCGGGGGTGCTCCGTCTGCCCTCCACACACATGCACAGGCACCCAGGGCAGCAGGACCCGTGGCTGGGACGGTCTTCCTGGGAGGACAGGAGCAGAGCTAGGACGTCAGGGTTGGAGAGAGTGAGCCCTCACGCTGAGGACTGGGCTCGGGCAACACACACCCGGGCACAGTTGAGTGCCCCATCGGCGGTGGCCGCGTGGGGATGAGCTGAGCAAAGGGACCACCTGCCCAGCCAGAGGCGAGAGAGCGTTCTGGGTGCAGGTGAGGCCAGCGAGGAGGGCGAGGGGCCAAAGGACACCACTCTGGCTCATCACGTGCAGTCTTCGTCGCCTCCCAAGGCCCCAGGGCGAGCCAGCGAGGGCGTGCACCTGTGACTGACGGCAGGCGTGGCCTGGAGAGTCGGCTAAAAGGCAGGGGGTCTCAGCTGGTGTCCTGAGTTAGAGCCTCAGGGTCCAGGTCGTGGGCACTGGTGTTTCTAAGACTGTCCAGGTGATTCTGATGCCTGCCAAGGTTTGCCCAGAGCAGCTGTCTCCAACACAGGCTACGCCAGACACTTTAGGTTTGAGGAAAGAATGTTCTAGGTTTTTAGCATAGACATCAATAGCTGCACTTGTACAAAATTTTAAATGTTGGGGCTGCTGGGCCAGGCTTCTGTCTTGGTTCTGGGGGTCTGAGCAGGTGTGGAGAGTGAGGACCAGGAGTCAGAGGGTCGAGGCGATGCCCCAGACTTTGGAAGGCGAGGTGGCTGAGGGAAGTGGAGGAAGTCTTCCAGACCGACGGAGGGTCAGGGGCAGTGTCTCAGAGAGCAGTGGGGGGGAAGCCGGCTCCCCCATTTGGAGCTGGGAGCTCCCGGGACCCACTCCCCTGGACCGCCGGGACCTGAACTGACTGGAATGCTGGGGTGCCTCCATCATTGCGTGGGTGTACGACTCCAGGGGGGAGATGCACAGAGAACCAGAGAAATCCCGTCTTGTAGCTGACGAAACTGTACTGCTCCCGGCGTCAGCGGAGTCTGAATAGGATCCCGGCTTAGGCTGCTGGGGACCCCAGCAAGGCAGACTAGACAGGTGTTTAGTCTAAAAAGCAAATTGAGGTGTAGTCTTTGTAAGGAAGGATCCTATCCTGGGGTAGATGGACATCTGTCCAAAGCAAGACTGGGGCGGGGGGTGGCAGGGAGGACCCACCGGAGGGCCGTCAGGTGTGGGCGGGGGGCAGTGAGCAGGAAACTGCGGGCAGGAGAGTGATTTTAAAGGGGTTGTGGTCGTCCGGGAGCAGGTGCATGCACTGGGGGAAGGACTCGAGACAGAAGGCAGATCTTGCGGCTGGGGGGCGGCATGGGGTGTGAAGGGCTCGTGGTGGGGTCGCCTCTGGGGTTTGACCTCCGTGCTCCAGGGTCCATTCCCTGTTTATTTCTGCCAGGGCACAGTGACACTGGGATCTGCCCAAGGAGGCCTGGGCCGTGGCTCAGCAGACAGTGGAAAATGTGCGTGAGGACCTGGAGGGAAGGGGAAGTGGCACGTGGGTGAGGGAAGAAGTCAGCAGGAAGCGAGGGGGCTGGCCTTTTCGAACAAGCCTGTGAGGGGACCGCTCTGTAGCCCCCAGCGGCGTCCAGGGGAGAGGTCCGGGCAACTGCCCTCTGCTTCCGTTTCTCCAGCTCCAAATAGGAGATGGGAATTTGCTTACCCACTAGGGTTGCGGGCGAAGATCACAGGAAAAGAGTGGAGGTCAAGTACTTGGGACAGTGCCCCTGGGAGGCTCTGGGGGGTGTGGGGGGGGCATGAGCCGTGTTCGTGGGAGACCCTGCGGTGTGCATGCCATCCCCACCCGACCCGGAGGGCGGGCCGTGCAGATGGACCCCACGGCGGGGGGGAGCTCAGGGACACACAGGCCGGGTTCCGGTGCAGCCGGGAGGCAGCCAGGGAGCTGGGGGAAAGCGTCCCATTTTGTGAAGGGAGGAAGTGGCAGGTGGACTCTGCATGTGTCTGGTGTCAGCCCATTTTGTAGAAGATCAAACGGAGGCATGGCCGGAGAGGTCCCTTGCTCAGGGTCCTGCAGCTGGCAAGCAGCCGCGGCGAGGACGGGGGCAGGGGGGTTAATAGCGGAGGCTGACCTTGGTGATCCTGAGCCTCGTGAGCTTGTCGGGGTGTCCCTGGCGGCTCCCGGCGCTGGGGGGGTGGGTGGGGAGGAACCCCCTGCTCAGAGGTTAGCCCGTAGGCTGCAGATGAGCCAAATAAACGAAGCTCTGTCCTGACGGCAGGATATTTAGCGTTTGGAGCTTCCTCACGGATCCGTGCTTCTGACCTTGAAGGACGTTCAGAGGGTGTTAGTTTTAAGAGCCCAGTCCAGGCCTGAGTGCTTTCACGTTTTGAACGTCCTCTCTCTCTCCGACTGAGTCGGAGTCTGGGGCCGACATGTTTTGTTGAAACAGACATCCCCGCATGCTGCGCTTCTCAAGTTTCCGAGTGAGCATCCAGGTCGGGAAACAGGACCTTGCTGCCCCCCCAGCCCCCACAAACCCTCTGTTGATCCCTCCTGGCCCACACTTCCCCTTTTCCTTCGGGACCCTCCTCGCCTGCTTTTTGGTGGCAATTCCCTGGCTTTTCTTTATGTGGATTTATTACTTTTCTGTGTATCTTTATTCCCTTATATCTTTACTAAGCACATACACATTTAAATGCTCATAGAAAAGTCTAGAAGGGTGTCTGTCAAATTCTAGGCGGCGGGTGAGATCAAGGGCAATTTCTGTTTAGCGTATCTGCGTTTTCTAAATTGTGTTTGATAACGTGTCTGAGGTGTCCAAGTTGAAAGGCGTTGGGGGTAATGTGAGGGACAGGGAGGTGAGGGTTTCCTCAGGAGCGGGGGGGCGGCGGGGTGAGGGCGCTGAGTCTGGGGGGCACATCGCCCCCCAGGGCCGCCTGACGCTGCCTCGGGTCCCCCCGGAAGCCGTCGCACGGAGGGTCTCTTGCTCTTCGAGAAGACTGTCGTCTTGCGGGCCTCAGAGACCGGCTGCTTTCTGTCGGCTTCACTCGGGTGTCGTTCGCGTCCTGCTCCCCCGATCAGGGTGTCCCAGCCGGGGGTCCTGAGCTTCCTCACGGCACCTGGCTGCGCTTGAGGCTTTACTGGTCCCTTTCTGATCTGTTGATCTGTAGTCTGGAGGCCTTGGCTGGGGGTTCCCGGCAGTGCCCTTCGGGGCTCGGGGCACCGTCACAGACCCGTGAGGACGGGGTCCTGCCGCACGCTCTGCCGACAGCCCCCTGCTTGGACTCGGGGGCCCTGGTTAGGGATCCCCAGCTGGTCCTTTACCAACGGCTGAATGAGGATAAAGACCAAGTGGAAAGCATTGGGAGAAAAGCCATCCGGAGCCGGTTCTGAACCCTGACTCCGTGCCCGAGGCTCCTTTCCCTGTTCGCACAAGCAGGATGGAACTTCTCGAGATCCTGGCGCGGTCGGTGCTAGGAAATCTCTGCCGAGTGAGCCTAGTGCCGTCGCCAGGGAGGCCCCACCACGGTCCGCGCCCCCGGCGTTCCTGGGGTGCCCGGCGAAGGAGAAGGCCGCAGGTGATGCAGAACATAACCGTCCCCTCTCCGTTCCTGGCCAGCTCCCAGCACGGGGCCCGCCGGCCTGTCGCGTCCAGCTCGCTCCTGCCCCCTCCTTGCTCCCGGCCGGACAGGAGCTCGGGGCACGGGGATGGAGGGCCGTGGGCTTCCTCACGGTCACACAGGCTCACGGCATCAGAGAGAAATCGTGCCCTCGGGGGTCTGCGGCCCTGCCTTTGCTGCTCCCCGCAGCCTGGTCACTCGGGCTGACCCTCCCAGGCCACCGTGTCCTCCCCTGGGTCCCACGACGTGCGGGAGACTGGAAAGCAAGGGCAGGAGGCCGAAGAGAGCCAGGAAAGTGTTGCAGGCAGAGACGTGGGGCGACGAGCCCGCCGGGGTACGTGTCTCACTTGCTCGCATGTCCCCAGCGGAGTCCGTGCTCACGGTGACCTCACCACCAGGGGCTCCAACACTGAGGGAGGTCACCCGAGCCTTTGCCCGTGGTCACAAGCCTACGGAGCGTCCCCGCTGCAGCCCTAGCTGGTCACGAGAGCCCGGCGCTTTCAAGGGTCAGCACCCTTTCAGTCCCCGGCCACGGGGAGAGGACTCGGGCCACCCGTGGGCTTCAGGTCCGTGGTGGATTGTGCTGTTCACAGGACAGAATCCACTTCATGAGGCTGATTTGACCCTGCGACAGGGTGGATTGGGGGGTGGCCCGCACAAGGTGCCCTGCTTTTGGGGCAAAGGGTTGTTGGACATGTGCGCTCAGTTCTCTCCCGCGGGCTTCTGCCTGGCGTTGAACCTTCCATCCTTCCCTGTCTCTGGGAGAAAAGGACCAGCCTGGCATTTCAGGAGGGAGCGACCGTAGCACCGAGCCATGATGCGTGCCGCCCATCCCGGGTTCTCAGGCGCGACATTCTGTCCCTTGGTTCCGCGGGGCTCGAGGACAGAGAACGAGGGAATGAATCTATGGTGGTCTTTGCTCTGCGCATACTGTTCTGGAAGGCTGGGATCGAAGACGGGAGCCACAGCCTCCCCAGCTGTACGTCTCCTAGATCCAAACCTTGCCTGTGCCCACCTCCCCAGCGCCCAAGGACTCCCCATCTCTCTCCTGACTTGCGAGGCCTCGGTGAGGCAGGTGAGGCCCGTGTCCCCTCCCGTGTGGATGGGGGTGGTGGGATGACTCACCCGAGGTCATGCCACCGAGGGCTCCTGCCAGGAGTCAAAGGAGCCCGGTCCTGGCACGAGTCTCTGGAAGCGGGATTGGATGTCACAGCACTGGATTTCCCGTTGCTTGGTTCATCTGGCTCCGGGGCTTGTTGTCCTTGGAAGGGCTTGACGAGAGGTGTGTGGCGTCTTAACCTGAGCCCTTGAGACGCCCGGAGGCGCCTGCTGGCCGTGCGGCTGGAGGGCTTTAAACAGAAGTCTCCCCTCTGATCAGGCAACTCCGTGTCCAGGCAGTAATTGAGGACACATGCTAGCATTTAGGCAGGAGGGTGTTCATCTCTGTCTTGTTTGTCTTAAGGAAACGTTGGAAACACCTACACACACGGCAGCAGGGGGAGCGGTTAAATAAATCACAGCTTCGGACGCTCCGCGGGACCAAATGGTGTACAATTTTTTTTTTTACCGTAACACGTTCAGATGGAGGGAGGAGGATTTAGACGTTCTTTCACAAGTGTGTGTTTGCTCATGTTCCCACGATGAGCGTGAGTGATACGTGTCACTTGGAAAGTTACAGCTCACGAAAAGTGTGGGTCTCACTGTGGAGCGTGGTAGCGGGGGGCCCGGGTTTTCCGAGCTGGTGGGGTCCGGCGCCCGTGGTAGAGCCAGAGAAGAGGGAGAGGGATGGGGGCCAAGAGAGTGTGAAGAGGACCGGGTAGAGAAGGAATGTCCTCCCTCTGAAAGCGGCATAGAGAGGATGGCGCTGGCGGCCATGCTGGAACGTTCTAGAAGGCGAGCAGAGGCCCTCTGAGCTGTACCATGTGGACTCCATGTTTATCCACCTCCCCACCCCCATCTTGCCCCTTGCGGGAGCGGGGTACCCAGACCACACTGCAGAGACCGAGGGGTTGGAGGGTATTTGCTGCGGACGGAGAAGACTCCATCCAGGCTAAGAAGACGGACCCCAGCAAAAGTGGGCGGAGGGGGTGGGCTGTGGTTGAGCACTTCCCGTGGGAAGAATTCCTCCAGGGCCCTTGCAGCCCGACAGAGGCTTTTGTCCCCAAGATTCCCACGCTTCAGCCAAGTTCCTGCTGTTCACTTTCTCCTCTCGAGAAACCAAACCCCGAGATCGGTTGCCTTGACTTCTTAGGGCCAAAGTCCTGTCCCCCAAACTAAATTTCTTAGTTGTGAGATTCGTGGAGGGTGCCCCTAGCCCTAGAAACGAGCTCAGGCATGTCTGATTTCTTACCTTGGGTGGGCGGGCGGGTGGGTGGCCCAAGGGAGCTCTTCTTCCCCGTGCCCGGTGAATCCCGCCCAGCAACGACCCCCTGGAGCAGCAGGTGTCCCCCCCCCCGAGGGGGAACAGATGCTCTCCCTGCAGGGGGAGGGGCAGCAGGCGTCGCTGGGATCCCTGACTTTGATGTGGGGCAGCCCGGAAGGGCGAGCCCCTGGCCGCGAGTGCCGGCACCTGCTGTCGGGCTGGGGAGAAGGGGTCGTCTCACCAGGGCCCCTCCTGAAACACCCAGAGGGCCTGTGGGCCAGACCTTCGTCGCTCGCCAGACCCACAGCAGGTGTCCTGCCAGCCACTTGCCCTCCGGCTGGCTCGCTGCTGCCCCTGACTTCACCCCTGCTCTGATGTCACAGGCCCGCCCCTCTGTCGTTCCCGCGGCAGCAGCCTGCAGTGGTTCCCCACCTGGGGCAGACGCGGGGCTGCCGGCGGAGTGGGGGAGCTGCGATTCCAGCCTGCCGTGGTCAGTGGGCCCCGGAGACCCCGATGCAGGCCATCCGACGTCCCGCGGTGTCGCCCCTTACCTGGGGTGGGGAGGGTCGTGGGTGTGCCCAGCTGTTCGGTGAGGCTCCTCGGGGGCCTGGGGAAGAAGGGGCCGGTCAGCGCGCCCAGGCCGCGTGCCCAGGAGGCTAGTTTGNCGGGGGCGGGCGGGGCTGGGGAGGAACGTTCGGGGGAGTGGGGAGAAGTCACCGTGCAGCAGGGCCAGCTGTCGGTCATGGGACCCCTGACCTGCCCTGCGTCCCTGGAGTCCGGGGTGGGTGGGAAACCCGATGACTGATGTTTAGTAAGCCGGCGGCTGGGTCAGCCCTAAGTGGCCCACTTGGCTACCATCTCCCAAGAGTTTGGAAGAGTCCGGGCCTTGTTCTGAGTCTGAAACTGGTCGAGGGGATAACGGAGGCGTGGTGAGGCTGAGCTGTTCCTCGGGGCCTGGCCGCTGGGCTATCCTGGCCGCTGGGCTATCCTGGCCTTCTGGGACTGCCCCAGGCAGGCTGTGCGTCGGGGTGGTTGACGGTTAAACGTACAGATGTACAAGTCCCACCGCAGGATTTTGGTGCAAAAATCTGCCACGGGCCCCAGCCTGGACTCCTGTGTACCGGGACTGCCCCCCGGCCCCCAGTGATTCTGAGGCAGCCGGTCCAAACCCAGCTGGTTTTTAGGAACCACCACTCTGGAACTTGGCTGAGAGTCAGGAAGTGGG
Organism: Ailurus styani; assembly: GCA_002007465.1. Lineage (NCBI taxonomy): Eukaryota > Metazoa > Chordata > Mammalia > Carnivora > Ailuridae > Ailurus > Ailurus styani. The sequence goes on from LNAC01000274.1 coordinate 1,651,151, forward strand.
CAAACCTCGAGGCCCTGGGGGTGACACAGACTGTGTCACAGACTGTATTTTTAGAGGCTCAAACTCAGAGAAATGGGAGTTAAAAATGTTTTTGACGTTTGTTTTATCTGGCCTTGGCTTGGATGCCTTCAGGGATGGGTGTCTCACTACCTACCAAGTCAACCCAATGATTTCAAGACAGTCCTGCAGGAAGTGCTTCTTTCCACCTGGCCAGTTTCTGCCTCCCTGTAATGGGTTCTTGGTCTAGCCCGGTCATCTGGAGACGCGCTCAGTAAGTACCGTCCTCTTCCCCAGGCCGCGTACTGATCATTTGGGTATTTCTAGTGGTGACGAGTGCTGTTATTACCACCATTTCACAGAGGAGCAAACTGAGGCATCCGGAGTTGGGAAACTTGCCCCAGGTCACACAGCTAATACTCTTCACCACCACACTGTGCTGTTCTAGACTCTTCTATCACCTGTGAGCTCCACGGCAAGCAGTCTTGGTTCCTTAGGACTTTTCTTCCTCTGGTTTTTCATTTTCTCGAACTCAGGCCACGGCCTCGTTCCCGCCTCGTTGAACACTCTCTGGTTTTTCTGAATTCTTTCTGGGAAGTCCAGTCCCTCCATCATTGAGATTTTCTCCTTATTTAGTGAAGTCGCACAATTTGTCCTTGTCTGTTTTTTGTTTAGGTGAACTCGTAAGCATTTCAGTAGTTACAGTTAGATTATGCAACTTTCCCCTGACGTTGTCGAAGTAGATGTCGTGAGCTATCGACACCTCTTCACGGGTATTCAGACTCGCGTCTGTTGGCTGTGTGTGCGTGGGCTCCATCCCTTGTCTTTATAGCTCTGTGTGCTGAGACGTTCAGTGAGCCTCCCTGTGAGCCATGGGCTGTTAGCAGAGCCTCATGGCTGTGTCGCTTGATCTGGACATCCCATGGTGGGGGGAGCAGGTGGGCTCCTCAGGTGTCAGCCTTCCTCTACCATGTGCCCAGCTGGGATCCAACGCGGGCATCGCTGGGCTGGATGATTGCTCTGCTTATTCTGGCCCCTCTGTCCCCACAGGCAAAGATCACACCGCTTCTGTTGTACACGCACCTCTGCCGACCTGTTATTTATGTGGTTGGATTTGGGGGCCTATGTGCAAGTTGTAAATGTCTTTCCAGTACATGGTGCCTCATTAGATTTGGCCAGGTATTCAAGCCCGTTAAAAGTCTTCTGAGCTGGGCCACCTGGGTGGCTCCAGTCAGTTAAGCATCTGCCTTCAGCTCGGGTCATGATCCCGGGGTCCTGGGATCGAGCCCCACATCGGGCTCTCTGCTCAGTGCGGAGTCTGCTTCTATCTCTCCCTCTGCCTGCTGCTCTGCCTACTTGTGCTCTTTCTCTCTATCGAATAAATAAATAACATCTTTAAAAAAACATATTCTGAGCTGGAGGGGCACCTGGGTGGCTCAGTCTGTGAAGCATCTGACTCTTGATTTCAGCTCAGGTCGTGATCTCAGGGTCGTGAGATTGAGCCCCGCGTCGGGCTCCACACTCAGCATGGAGTCGGCTTGGGATTCTCTCTCTTCTCTCCCTCTGCCCCTCCCTTGCTCTCTCGCTCACTCTAGATACATAAAATCTTAAAAAAATCTTCTGAGCTGAAGGGACGCCTTCCAACAGCACAGCTGGTTCTCCGTGTCCCCGCGGGCGGCTGGATGTCCCCAGCTAGACTTGGTAGGTTTGGAGTCACACAGCTGTGCACTTGACTCACAGAAGAGCCTGTCCGTGCCCCGCGCCGCTGACTCCCGAGGATTCTCTAGACACGCTTTTAGCAAGCTCCCTGTGTGGGTGCCACGCTCTTGGGAAAAAGGAGGCTAGGGTGCTGTCCCTCCGTGTCTGTGCCTCACAGCCAGGGAGGAGGACAGAGGAAGCTGTGAAGAGTTGACCGACAGGACCCAGATTATATTCTGGGGCCATTTCATGTAGAGGCACCGTGTCCTACATATATTTTTTCTCTCTTTCTCGTCTTTATTTTTTTGGCCATATGCATTTTAAAAGCCCTAAAGGGATTCCTTATGTTTTAGTCCAAAAGCGGATCAGCAGTGTTCCAGAAAAGGTCGAACTCGATCTGTCCTGTGGACTCTCAGAAGACAGATGTGATTAACTTTGCACATGAAAGCGTAAGCTTTAGTTACAGAGAAACGTTCTCCGGCCATGCCAGCTGATGGGGGCCTTTCTGTGTCTATTTTTGTATGTTTCAAAGAAGTGGTGCTGAACCGTGTCACCCAGGCCCCGAGCCTGTGCGCCTTTGGAGAAAGGAGCATTTCTCTCGTTGCTCCACAGGTCAGGGGACGTCCTTGGAGGGAGGAGGGACCGGACCAGGCTTGGGGAAATGTGGGTAGGGTTGAGGAAGAAAAACCCACATGAGGACCACCTGCCCTGGACCTGGGGGGGGAGGGGGCATCAAGGTACCCAGCTGGGGAGGGGAGCTGGGTCATAAGCTTCCGGCATGTTCTCGGGCCCAGAGGCCCGGGATCGTTGACCTTGTTAGGAATTACCGGGGAGCTGGCAAACTGACCAGGGTCTGGGCCCCTCCCTGCAGATGCAGGGCCCAGGAATCTGCATTTAACTGGCAGCTCAGCAGACCGTGCTGCAGGTGGCCTGTGGACGGTGTTGAGACACCTGCTGGCTTGGGTCAAGATGCCATGGGCTGAGTCAGGACAGCGGCTATAGCCGAGCATGGAGGTGTTGGGGTCAGGCTCGGGGCAGGAAGAGGCAGAGAGCCTGATTAGGGGTCTTGTAGGAGGGGCTCAGGTGGGGGGAGGCCGGGAGGAGACAGATTGAGACACGGACACTGGGTAGAGCTATTAGCTAGGGCCGCCTTACGCAGAGCATGGTCCGCGGACCCCAGGCTCGCATCCCCGGGGAGCTCCTGACAAGTCAGAATGTCGGCCTCCCCCCAGACCGGCTAGGTCAAAATCCATCTTCTAACAAGATTCGGGAGGCACGGTGCTGGATCTTGCCTTTCTCTGTTTAAGGAAAATACTTGAATGGGAAAGGGGAGGGTGGCTTGTTCGATGAACTTCTGTAAAAACGTGGGAAACACTAAGGCCTGTCCCATAGCACAGAGGCCATGCGCCCCTCGTGATTGTGGGAGGTCAGGTGGTAAGTTCACCCAGGACAGAGTCCTGGGTCCTAATGCCGAGCTTCCGCAGCTGCAGGGTAGGTGACTCAGATGGGGGGTCAGCCTGCTCGGGCTCGAACCTCTGCTGTCCTGCTTATGAGCTGTGTGGCCTTAGGCAAATTACTTAATCTCTCTGAGTCTCCGTTTCCCCGTCAGAACGCGGGGATAGGGCTGGAGCTCCCGTGCCACGGTGAGACCAAGTGAGAGGGATGACCTGTGCCACGCAGGCCTGCTGTCCGTGAGGTCTGCATGGTGACCAGTGTCCTGTCCACACGGCAAACTCCCATTTTACCATTTTCTTCACGAGCATTACCTCATTTCGTTAAATGTGAAATCACATGCAGTCCCGTGGCCCAGAGGAGCCCTCAGATCACGTGTGAGCTCCAGCTGAGAATAGGGTGTGTGCGGGGTGGGCGGACGGCCCATGTCCACGGCCTGTCATCCTGGCGACCACAGGCGTCGTTCCGGGGGCCCTGTGGCCCCACTGGCGCCTACAGCGTCATCACAACCGATACCAACACTTGGGGGGTCTGTCCCAGCCAGCCGCCACGGATCAGCCGCGTGACCGTCCACCGAATGCCAGCCAGCCCCCTTGCAGGCTCCGAGCCCGCCCCTGAGGATGGGCCACGGACAGGTCCTCCGCAGGTGCCCGGCTTTGCCTGTGTCCGCACCCTGACCTGTGGCCCTGCGCGGGGCGCCTCGTGCCTCTTGTATGGGAGGGAGCCATGGGAGCGGAGACCCCGTAGTGGAGTCCGGTCTGTCTGACGGAGCCCCGGGTCCGGGTCACCCTAGCCTCTGATCGTGGCACTGTGGCCATTGCCGCTCACGGGCGCGAGGGGCCCTAGCGTCTGCACTGGGCCTGGCGCTGGCTGGCCGCCCGCGGGCAGGTCTCCCCAGCGGCCTGGCAGGGGCCCGTCTCTTCTGGAAGGCGATTGGAGCCACTGCCTCGGGGCGACCACCACACCGAGGCCACAGAGGATGCGAGAGAAAGGGCCCAGTGTCCGCTTGGCGCAAGAGGCCAGACGGTGTCCGCCTCGCCGTCCGTCTGCTGCTCTGAGTGGGGCTTGTGTCGGGCCGGGGGCTGTGGTTTCCCTGCGGGGTCGAAGGCAGCCGTCCAGCTCGGGGGGAGCAGGATTACAGGGCCAGAGGGGAACCCCAGGATGCTCAGGACTCCCGTCTCAAGGTCGCCCGCAGGGCCGGGCTGGGAGGCGGCGGCTTGGAGGAGCTGGGGGTGTGGGCAGAAGGCAAGCCGGCGTCTGCTGGGCGTCACGGGGCTTTCAGTTTCTGAACTGGGAGCTGACTGTAACTTCTGCACTTTGTCCCCAAAAAGTCCATCCTGACGTTTTCTGTGTTCATTTGCATGTCTCCTGGAAAGCCAACTCCGTGGTATTGGTACCCACCTCCGGGGGCCTGGCTCAGGGTGACCGAGCGGGTTGGGCTGCTCCGGAGCGGGAGGGACGTGTCCAGGTGTTACTCACCGTCGCCAGTTAACAGAAGGTGAGCCAGGGGACCCCTTGCCCGGGGTGGGGTGGGGTGCTTTCCCTTCTCTCCCGTGTCTTCCAGAGCAGACGAGGGGACCTTCACAGCTCTTCTCACCTGTCTGGACCCCACTCTGGCCGTTCGCAGAGCAGAAAAAGCCCAGTCTTTGGCATTTGAGACTCGGACCCAAACTCCCATCTTCCCGTGAGCTGGGAAGGTTGGCCAGTCCGCCTCTGTTCCCACGGCTTCGGTCTGGGCCTGCGCTTGCCTTTCTCTTGGGCGTCCGTTTCGGCATGCAGTTGCTGGGACATATGGCAAATCTGCGTTTACCTTTTAAAAATCAGCCAAACTGTTTTCCAAAACGGCTGCACCATTTTGCGATCTGCCAGCAGCGTGGGAGGAAGCCGGCGGCTCCAAGTCTTCACCAGCACTTGTTAGGGTCCGTCTGTCTCGTTACCGCCACCCCAGTGCACGTGAATGGTCCCTCTTGTTGCTTCTGCGTGCACCCCGCCCCCACGACGGGTGATGCTAAAGCCTCACGTTTTATGAGCTGTGCGCCTCCTCTTTAATCAAGTGTCTGTTTTGCTTTTTGGGGGCCCATTTAAAGATTGGATTATTTGTCTTACTACATCTTGAGTGGTTTATATAATTTGGATTCAAGCCCTGTGTTTCGTGTGTGATTCTCGCAGGTCCTTCCTGCCGGTCTGTGCCTTTTGTTCTCACTGAGGGATGCTGTCTCTGGCGTGCAGAGCTGTTTAGTATCGATCCCGCCATCTTCTCAGTTTCTTTGGTTGGTTGTGCTTTGGGGGTCACATCCGAGAAATCTTTGCCTAACCCAAGGTCATGAAAGGACACTTGGGTCTCGTGCGGAAGCTGTAGCTTGAGATCTTACGTTAAGGTCTGTGCTCTGTTTTGAGTTCGTTTTTATATGTAGTGTGTCATTTTGCATGAGGCTGCCAACGGTCCCAGTGTGATCTGTCGAGAAAACACCCAGACCGTTCCTTCCCCTGTTGGGTTCCTGGGGCTCCTCGGGCGAATCCCCGCCACTCACAGTCGGCGCCCCGGCTCTCTCTTCCCCTCCTCTTGCTCCTCGAGGTGTTTGGCTGAGTGGCTGCGAGGAGTGCTAATGGCTGTTCTAAGGGTCTAACTGGGTGACCAGATTTACGAAAAGCCAGGGGCCATGCGGGCAGCCTCAGTTGGTCGAGGGCACCGTGGTCCACGAGAGCCGCACAGACCCTTCTCTGCCACTTGCCAGCTGTGTGATCTGGGTGAAGTTTCTTAATCGGGCCCTGCCTCAGTTTCTCCACCTGCGAACCAGGGGTACTGGTGGCTCCTTCCCTCACAGGGTTATTGTAAGAAAGATGAGCAGATACCCGTAACTGTTCTGTGTTCCAGATGCGGTGTCGTCTTCCGACTCCCACCATGCCTCTGGGTCGGCCTGGCTCAGCCCGGCCACACACGGACTAATGTGGAAGCAGGGAGGGGTGGTGGAGGGGCCCTTGGCACAGCCTGCAGCTGTCCAGGAAGGGGCTTCTTTAGCCCCCTGGTCTGGCTAGTCTTAACAGCAGCAGGAGGTGGCCACAGGTGTGAGTCCACACTTTGTTGGTGTAAATGCCCCTCTGATAATCCCGCAAGAGAAGAGCTGCAAATCCTGAAAAAAGAAGATTAAGCCCCCCTGATGGGTTCACAGTGGATTCTAGTACCACATAGACACACACACGTGCACACGTACCTGCACGTGGACACACCCGCACACGTGCACCCATGTACATGTACCTGCGCACATGCACACACGCATGCCACACACCCGTGCACGTGCACATGCGTGCATACATGTACCTGCATACATCTGCACAGCGCACACGCACCTGCACACGCACACACCTGCATACGTGCACGCATACATGTACCTGCACAGCGCACACGCACCTGCACACGCCTGCATACGTGCACACATACCTGCACACATCTGCACAGCACACACGCACCTGCACACGCACACACCTGCATACGTGCACGCATACATGCACCTGCACACATCTGCACAGTGCACACGCACACACGCACACATGCACACACACCCGCGTATGTGCACACACACATGCACCTGCATACACGCACACCCTGCCTAAGAGGCTCCTCCACCACCATTTCTTCTCCCCATGTATAAGCAGCTCCCCCTGCAGAGCCCAGACACTGGCACCCTTCCAGCCCCGCCTGAGTCCTAATGCGTCTCCTGAGGTGGGGGTCTCAGCCTTGACACTGTTGACTCGGGGAGCTGAGCCGCGGTGCACTGTGGGGATCGTCCCGGGCAGCGCAGGCCGTGGAGCGGCGTCCCTGGCCGGCCTGCGCCAGGCGCATCCCCTCCCTTCAGTTCTGACAACAAGAATGTCCCCAGACACGGCCGCACGTCCCCCAGAGAGCAAAACCACACCCCACCGAAAACAGCTGCCCCCTAGGCTCCTCCCGTCAAAGGTGCGCCGGACAGGCGGGGACCCGAGCCCGAGCCCTTGCGGGGGGTCTTGGCATAAGTGGCCCGGGGGGTCCCATGCAGGTCTTGTCCTGCGTTCCGAGCTGCGTGTGCCTTGTCTCCAGGGGCTTGCGCTTCTCGGGACGCTCTGGGCAGCAGCTTGGCGTGGGACAGCCGTGGCAACCGTGGCTCCTCGGCCCCTGGCACCTTGACTCCCGCGCTTGCTTCCCGCTGCCTTCACTCCGAAGCCGAGTCTGCACAGGTCACCGACATGAAGAGAAATGCAGACAGAGCCGCTCGGCCGAGTCCCAGCCCCGAGCACGAGGCCGCGCGCTTGAGGCAGAAGCACAGGTTCCTCCACGTCCGCGAGAAAGGAGCCCTCGCCCCGCAGAGACACGGCCTCCCGCCGCGGACGAGGCCGCAGCCGCCGCGCCTGGCCGAGGAGCTGAAGGCAGGGTGGCTCGAGGCCCCCAGCCAGCACGTCCGGGGCCTGGAGTGGCTGTATTTAGCCCGTTGGTTAGGTGCCGGAGGAGGACAGGCCAGGAGCACCAGCCAGACTCGGAGGGGCCGGCCCAGCGAGGAGCGGCCCGGCCACTGGGGGCCCCGGGGAAGCACAGGGCAGCCGTCGGAGAAGAGAAGGGTCGCAAAGAAGAGCCGGTCGGACCCCCGCGCTGGCGCACCAAGTCCCAGAGGAAAGCGGTGGGCACGGAGCAGCCGGGGGCCCCCCGAGCCGCAGGCCTCCCCGATCGCCCCCTCTGCCCCCGTGAGAAGAATAAGGGCAAGCGAGCGCCTTCGATGAAGACCCGCGGTGGCCGCCGTCCCGCTGAGCCCCGGGAGAGCGGAGGGGCGCAGAGGGAAGAGTTCTTGGCCGTCACGGCGGCGTTTGAGCATCTGGAGACGAGGGAGAAAGGGGGAGCCCCAGATAGGAGGCGGCGGCTGGGAAACGGGGCGGCTCATCCCGGTCAAGGCCCGACAAACAACTGTCTGGATCGGAGTCCCGAGGGCAACGCCGAAGACCTAGGACAGCTGTGGCCACTTGGCTGCACCCGCAGAGCGGGGGCCGCGGCCCAGGCGTCTCCGTGCAGGCGCAGGGACAAGAGCAGGTGGCAGAGGGAGCTGGAGTTTGCCTTCCAGGAGCTGTTTAACACGAGCAGAGAGCTGAGGAAGCACTTGAGCTTGCCCCTTGCCCTGGGCCCCACGGATCAGAGCGCCGGGGGCGGGCTCGGGCCCCGCGACGTGCGAGAACCGAGAGGTGAGCCCCCGAGCGGCAAGACGGCGGTGGGCACAGACGCGGGCGAGGAGGCCAGCGGGGAGCCCAGGGGCCCAGCACCGGCGGAGGCCCAGCAGACCGAGTCCCACAGCAGCTCAGAGGACTTCCTGAGCAAGCTCAAGGACCACGAGTGTCTCAGGCTGGCCAGGTTCCCATTTAAGACCGATCGTGAACCGTTGTCTCCCAAGGCAGGGCTATTTATGAGTGAAGAGAACCGGCTCCTTGGCCCCGGCTCCGGGCGAGCGCTGGCCAGACCCGACCCGCTGGCGGAGGGGCCCCCGCGCCGATGCCCGCGAGAACAGGCAGACGGAGCCGGCCTCAGGGCGTTGTGGCAGCGACCAGGTGTGCGACCGGAGCTGCTGCACCAGACGGGCCCCCGCGGCGGAGCTGGGAAGCCCACGCCCAGGCCGGGCTGGAAGGGCAGAGAGAACAGCGAAGGGCGTGCCTGGCCTGCCTGAAGTCTTACTCCTCCCCAGACCAGGAGCAGGAAGGGGCGTGTGAGTGCGACACCACTTCCCCCTGGGCCTCCAGCCTCCTCCACGATGACGGGCCCAGTCAGATGATCCGTGACCTTCAGCAGCAAATTGAAGAGCAAAACAAGTTGCACAAGCAATTTCTTGAAGAAGCCAGGAAACGCTTGCAAGAGTTTCAGAGGATGTGATAAGAGGGAGCATCCCACCCATGATAAATACATCGCTGATAACGGGCGTGACGCCGGAAATGGTACCCGAGCCTGTGAGAGTCTGTGTGCACGCCCCCGCCCCTCGGGCCCCAGCGGGCCCCTCACAATGGGCCCCCCCCCCGCCCCCCATTGGCCTGCAGGGAGCATCCTCCTTCCCCAGGCCTGCCTTCTACCGAAGTCCTGTCCCGGAAGGCTCCCTCGCACGACCCCGGGAACCTGGGGCTGGGGCAGCCAGAGATGCAGGTGAGGGAGGCAGTCCAGATGTTTTAGCCAAATAAACACTGGACTTTCAGGGGCGTCCAAGGTCAAGCAGGCACAGTTTCAAAAGATAACATCATTTGTTGCTTAGCGATCGACCGGAACACAAATGGGGAGATGGTGCTGAAATCTCTTTAGTCTTACAAGCCACCAAAACCACCCTCATTTCATGGGACCTGGTGCAGGATAGTGGGACGGAGGGAGCGGCAGGCAGAGCGGAGGCGGGAGGAAGGGGGGAAGGAAAAGACAGAGCCCCAGAGAAGAAAGGGGAGTGGTCCCCAGCTACGCGGCCAGATGCTTCCGGCAGGGGCGGGCCGTGGCGGGGTGCCTCACTGGCTAGTCGGTGACCCACCCCCGGCTGCACCCCTGACCGGGCAGCCGCGGAGACCCTGCCTGGGCAGGAGGGGGTGCATCTGCCAGTCACAGATACTTAGAGACTGGGACAGGGGTGGATACGCTTTTTCTGCAGAAAACCAGATAATAAACATTCTGGGCTTTGCCAGCCCACCAGTCTCTGTGGCCACAGCACCTTGAACGCAGCCCTAGACAGCACATAAGTGAATGGGCAGGGCCGGGTTCCAGGAAGACTTTATTTACAGAAATAGGGGGGTGTCGGGTGCGGACCTCAAGCCGCAGCTAGGTGACCCCTGGACTGGCGTATGGAGGACATGGTTGCCCCCCTCCCTTCTCCCTGCCCAGGGCCTCGGATACACGCAGTTGGACCATCCGTCTTCGGTCGTGGTGCAGTCCCGTCATTGGCCCATGAATAGCTTTCTCTCCCTTCGTGTCTGTTTCCTGGATCACATAATCAGCCATTGTGAGCCCACCATCCAAGCCCAAGATCTAGCAGCTGCTCAAAACCAGCTTCTACCTGTGTGCTCCTTCCCTGTTCTGTTCCTCCTCAGCTGCAGGCCTGCCGAACGTGGGTTTGTCCCTCCCTCTCGCCCTGTGGGGCACCCAGGGAGAATGTGGGATGACCCAGTCCCACGAGAAGTCTGAGCTGGCCGTCCCTGGAGTGCATCAGGCTCACGGAACGCCCACACGTGCCACTCAGACGGGCAGGGACAGCACCCGGTACGTTTTTGGGTGCTTTTCAAATCCCCAGTAGCTGGGCTGAGGAAGCTTTTGCAGTCTCTCGCTTTTAGTCTCATTGAAAGCATGTCCCTGAGCCCCGTTGTCTAACCGGCTTTCCCACGTTAGGAAGAGAAGATGTTTGATTCCAGCCCGTTTCCATTCTGTCCTCTGCTGCTGGAATGTCACGGGTCTGGGCTGCAAAGCCAGCTCGCCAGTCTGCTCTGAGCCCTGCATGAGCGAACGCGAAGCCCTGGGGCTAGGAGGGCTCTGACCGAGGATACCTGAGGGGAGGCTGGCCTGCGGTTGCAGGGTACAGGGTCACCTGGGGCTTCCGCCTGCTGCTGAAGAGTCACCTTGGTCCCAGAGGGCGCCCTGGGGGGACCCAAACACGGGCCGCCTGGAGGCCGCGCTCCCATGAAGGGGAGCCTGCCTTTCAGGGGGTTGTTTTCGTTTCAACTTTCCAAGGTAGTATTTGTGGCCGGAGTGTCCTAAGTGAGGAAGTGCCCCTTCTCGGCCACACTTGAGCTGAAAGGAGGTGTAGGGGAGGAACAGCAAGACGAGGCAGAAGGTGAGTCGTCGGTGCCCGACAGTGATACCTACACTGTCGCCGGGCTGCAGGATGCGGCACCCTGCCCTTTCCCACCGAGGCTGCCGAAGGCTGGGGGCGCGGGGCTGCTTTGGCCAGGCTGCTGGGGCTGCAAATAAAACGCCCTCCAGCCCGCCCCTCATTCCCTCTGGGTGCGGTTGTGGGTTTTCCCCATCTCCGTGGTCCCCAGAGAGCAGGCTGGGGGCCTGGCAGACCCTGTCTGTGCTCGGATCACTCAGATGCACCCGGACGGCGGCGCCAGAGGCCCTGGGACAGTGCCACCTAGAAGGGTGGGGGGCTCCTGGCAGGTTCCCGCGGGGCCCGGGCAGGTGGCAGCGAGGATTCCTGATGTGATGGCTGTGGGCACCTTTGTCCTCCTGGAGCACTTCTCGCATCCTCCCCATGGGTCCTCCCTCTCCGAACACAGTATCTTCTAGAACTCTCCGTAGTTTCATGCTTCTGCTCACACATTCGGGGGCAGCTTCCCTGTTTCCATCTCATTCTGAATTTACTAGAACCTGTACTGTCCGGTCCGAGCGTCCTCACACCTGTCTCCTCCGCCCCCCAGCCAGGTGCTTGCTCCTAGGGTGTGTGATATCTAGACCCTCAGAAACGTAAAATAATGGGAAAACGAAGGTTTGTAAAATGGGGGCACAGGGCCCTTCTCGGACCTGCCGCGGTTCTTCTGGGCAGCGGAGGATGCCCACAAGATGTGGACGGCCTCCTGCCCCCCCCTTCTGGAACACGGTGGGGGGTTGATGTGGACGCGTGGCCTGCCTCTACGGTTGCTGGGCCGGCCCAGGCCGGGCTGCAGGCTGCAGAGGGAGTGCCGGGCTGACCACGCCTCTCGCTCCACCGCCAGCCCCAGGAGGCAGCCTCGTTTGCTCGGCCGGGCTCCAAGGTGGAGGAGGAGGAGGAGCGGGCACACGTGCCTCCTGGGTTCTCCCCACGCTGGAAGCTGGAGTGTGGGCCCTGCGATCCCAGCCTTTACATCCCTGTCTCTGCCTGAGAGAGGCAGCGGGTTGGGGGTCAGCTCACAAGACTGCGCGCCTCGGTCCTGCATGAGGGGCAGGGCCGATGGGCCCGAGCCCTCCCGCTCTCACCCCTGCAAGGAGGGGGCAGCCCAGAGAGGGGCACGGACTGGCTCCGGGGTCACGGCCTGCTAGTGGCAGCGTGAGGGCAGGACCAGCCGGCCTCTCCGTGCCCCTTCCCCAGCCTGTGGATGGGCAGGGATCGCAGCGGGGGTGGCTGGATGTGCCCTCGGCGCCCCTGCAGGCTCCCTCTGCCTCCTACCCTGCCCCGTCCAGCTGCTGCCCCCACTGCGGGCTCCAGGCTTGGGGTTTGCAGGGCTGAGCTTGGCTGTTCCTCGGGGTCTTGGCGGAGAAAGTGCAGAGCAGCAGTTCCTTCCACAAAGCCGCACTGTTCTCAGCAAATCCTCCCAGGATCGGGGTGCATTTTTTTCAAGTGATTCAGCAGCACGTGAATGGGAAGGGCCTGAGCCCAAGGCTTCGGGAACCGTGACCAAGGCCTCTGGCATGAGATCCCGCTGGGCTCCCAGGGAGAAGGAAGGGTGGCGGGGCGTGAGTCGGGGGCCTGCCAGGGTCCTGGGGATCTGGGGCGGCCGGCTGAGCTGCGAGCACCCCAGCTTTTCTCTGTACAGCTGAGGAACCCTTAGGGGTGGTTCCCTCATGCTCCCCAGGGGGCCTCAGCCGGTGGACAGGAAGTGGAGGTGGGAACGCTGGTCTCCATGGAGACAGGGCATCTAGTGGACAGCGGCTCATGGGAATGTGCTAGAATCTCCCAAGGCCCAGGGCTGGGCCACACTGCTGTCTGCTGTCCTCCCTCGTGCACCCATCACCCTCCTGCCCCACCCTCGGCCCCCACACACGCACGTGCTCTGAGGGGCGGTGAGGGCAGGCCTTTCCCACCCCGGCCTGAGTCACGCCACCAACCTTGCCCTCACCCTGGTCAGGCGCAGCCCTGCCCCAGAGCTGGGGACATCGGTTGGCTCCCCAGAGTGAGGAGGCTTGCAGGGACCCCCAAAGGTGGCAACGGGCCTGTCGGGGCTGCTGCTCGGACGGAGGGAGCCCCTGATTGCCTCCTACCATCACAGGAAGGTTTTAATTGTGAAATGATGCCCCCCCCTTTTTCTCAGTTCCGTAAAAGAAACGAATTGGAGGAAGTCGGCCCCACTGCTGACTGAGAGCGGCCAGGCCCTGACACCAGGGAAGGCAGAGCCAGGTGTCCGGGGAAAGCCCCCTCCCCACCCCGTGGCCACCGAGGGGCACCTGCAGCGGCGGCCGCGGCCGGACAGCAAAGCCGGGGGGACAGGCGGGGCTGCAGCTCCCACGGACATCTGGGTGCGGAGGAGTGGCGTCTCCCGGGCTATTGGACCGCACCCCGTTTCCACGTGCGGGTCCGTGGGGAGGGGCGTGGCCTTGAGACCCGGGGGTCTGAGCGGGCCTGCGGGCCTGCGGTCCAGGGGAGCCCGCTTCTCTTCCTCAGTCCCTGCGTGCCCCGTTCCCTGCCCTCCCGCTGGGGAGGTCGCCCACCCTGCTCACGAAGCAGATGCCGTCCCGCTGGAGAGGTTCAAAACCATCCTTACGATGCCCCCCGAAGCCCACTGAGGTGCCGTCACACGTCAACAGTTAGGGACCCCGCAGTGGTGGGGGCAGGGCCCTGAACACGTCCTCCTCTCGTTACAGCTTTTATAGGGCAGAGCTGCAGCTGTCACTGCTGGGTGGGTCTGGGCGTGGACGGGGGCTGTGGGGCACCCCCTCGCTGTCCCACGTCTGGCCCCGAGGGCTAGGGTGTGAGTGGGATGGGGCGCCCCCTGGGCTGCCCTTGGCCGGGCTTCCGACGAGCTCATCAAAACTGCGAGGGACCTCAGCCAGGCCGACCAGCCGTGCTGTGTCACCTGTCCACCCAAAAGGGTTAAGACATTCCTGTCCCCGGTGGCAGCTGCAGCACGTAGTTACAGGTGGTAGTGGGGACATTGGTAGCGCTGTGATTGGAGGGTGTACTGTCCAGACTTGGGCGCCCCGCTCTCTGGAGAGCGTGGATGAAGCGGGGGACCCTGCACTGTCCCCAAGCCCCCAGCAGAGTGGAGCCCACCTGGACTGAGGGGCAGCTGGGTTTCCTCTGAAGAGGCTGGCACGTAATTCTGCGTGAAGACAAGGAAGTGGACCGAGTGACCCACAGAAGGCGTTTGCAGCCCGGGCAATGCAGTGGCCCCGTTTCCACCTACCAAGTGCCCTTCCACGCACTCACCCCCGTGACAGCGCCCCACTGCAGTGGCTCTCGAACCCCGGGGCCCGCGGTGGGCTTGGCTCAGCCGCATACTTGTCACTGTGCAGGGTGACCCCTCATGACTGGGGACAGGACAGGAGGGTCTTTGGCAGATGTGCTGGCGAGTCGAGGGCCCCGTCTCTCTCTCCCCCTGCGCGGGTGGCACTGGGAACAGGCCCCTAGCACAGCGACCCCAGGGCCGGGGGCAGGACGGAAGAGCAGAGCAGCGCCGTTCCTGTGGGCAGCGGTCTCCCTGGGCGGCCCTCCCGGGTTCCCGCTGGTGGCTGCAGTCCGTGGGCTGGGCTGAGAGGGGACGTGGCCTCTGGTGGTCACATGGAGCCCGCCCTGCCACTCTGAGTCAGGGCACTGGTGAGACTCAGATGATCCGGGGCTGGATTTTGACCTTGTACTTAGACGGGTGTTTTTTCCGAACCCCAGAGATTCCCACATTCTGGGCACATTGTGGGCAAAGGCATGAATTTTCCCAAAGCCGGAAGCTCGGCGTCGGCCGACACCCGGGCCTGGGGACTTAGCGTGAGCTGAGTGCATTGAAACAAGGCCATGAAGGTCTAAAAGTCATGTTTTAACACCCACAGCTTCACCTAGCTCTGGAATTGGGAGCCGGTGTCCAGCAGAGTGGCCCCACGGGGACGTGTTCTGTTAGGAGGTGTTCATATAGGTAGCAGACGGGATTTCTCCGGAGAGTGGCCGGGCTCACGGGAAGGCAGTAAAGACGACTCAGTGGGCGTTAAATAAATGAACTCCTTAGAGGTAGTTCTCTTTCTGGGTCTGGCTCCCCACAGATTATGGGGATGCCTCGTTATTCTCCGATGCTTCCCCAGGAATGTCTACGGACACAGTAGGACTCAGGTGGTGGTGGTGTGCGGGCCGGGGGTACGATCTGAATCTGTGCCCTGGCTGGTCAAGTGCGCCCCCTCCCAGCCCACCCCCCCCGGGCCAGGCCAGGCCATGTTGTGTGCTGAGGACACCCTAGGTTTCCCGAAAGCCCCTGCTGTTCTCACCCCACTCCACCTCCGCCCCGGGCAGCAAGGGGGACAGTCTGGCCTCCCCGGGCCTTCCCTGGGCAGGCGTCCTCTCTCAGAGTCTGAACATAGCCTGTGTTCTTTGGATCATCGTCCCGACCTTGACTCTCCACCCACCCAGCTCTTTTCCATCCCAAATCTGGCCGGGTGGACTAGGAATTGTTTTTGCAGGCTGCTGGCGGGGGGAAGTGACATCATGTGATGTCCGCGGCCCAAGGGGTGGGGGCAGGGGCTCTGCGGTTGCGTGTGCTTTGAATTAAGTCGACGGTTGTGCATTCCAGTAGTCAACATCTGGCGGTGAATTCATCAGCCAGTGTATCACCCTTGATCTCAAACCCAGATGTTGTGTTAACGGCAGAAGGGGAAGAAGAAAAAACAAAATCAGAGCAGCTCAGGGAGAGGCCATCATTTTTTAGCACAAAGCAGTTAAAACAAGGATCTTTATAAAGCCCCTTGCTCCGCCACTGCCTCTGGATCCTGCCGCCAGGAGCAGACCGTGGGGCAGAGCTGCTCACCGCAGCGGGGTGGACAGCGTGTGGGCTGGTCGTCCACCCAGGGCCAGACACCAGGCCCAGCACGTAGTAGGTGTTCAGCAAACGTGTGTCCTTGCTTCGGTTTTCATTTCCTCTCAGACTCTTGGCGTTTTTCCCCAGTCCTGGCCTTTGAATGGCCTGGGACTGAGAGGGGCCCATCTTTTACTCAGAGTGGCCTCCATCTCAGAGCTGTGGTGATACCTCTGCCCTGGGGTGTTGGAAATGCCTTTCTGGAGAGCTCTCTGTCTCCTCTCTGTCTGCCACTCGGGTTGGAAACGGTGTGCTTCTGTGTTTCCCTGTGCAGTGTCTGACTTCTTGTCTGGGCTGGATGCTCCTTGAAGGCCATCTCTGTTACCGAAGACCCTCCCTCCCCTCACCCCAGGAGGAGGTCCACGCTTTTAGGATTTCACCTGAACGGCAACTCAACCCCGAGCTCTGAGTCTGGCTGCTAAGAAATCCGCACTGTAGTGTCACGCTGGGGGCACCAGGCTGAGGGGCAGAATGTCCGCAGCCAGACCTGCTTGGGGTCCCCCGTGCGGCCGCGCCAGCCTTCCGTCCCCGTGGGGCCCCTCTGCCTGTTTCCCCCAGGTCTCCTGCCTTCAGCTTGCCGGTGGGATCCTCCGGTGTCGATGAATTTACTTGCTAAAGCTTCGCTGGTACCCTTCCCCACCCACAGTGCTGAACCCGCACAGCCCGTGCTGCCCTGAGCGGGGCCGCAGCCTCTCCGTGGACAGGTGTGCGCCCAGCATCGCTCCGTCTCGGACGGTGGTGCTGTTTTTGGAAGATTGCCATAGAGTTGGTCGGTCTTTGCTTCTCTTGATTCTCTTTCCTTCACATTATCGCCCATTTCACAAAGTGGAGAGGAAATTCCCATGCAGCATTCAGAGACCCCAAAGAATCCTGAGTTCTTGTTTTGCGTGGACAAGCCCAGCTGGGGTTCCCCCTGCCCCCACGTCCCTGCAAGGTGCAGGCAGCCTGGGAGCCAGTTCACGTGCTGCTCTCAACCCACGAGTCTGCCCTGGACCCTGGATTCGACCAGTCCCTTCTTTCCAATAATTTAAAAAAGGAAAGCATGTCGTCTGTAGCCCTGAAGCAAAGTCAGCGAGTCAGGAAGCGGCGTCCAACCCGGAGCCTGGGATTCGTGCCGACCAGGGGGTGCCGTCCGGACCCCAGCGGCTGGCGTGATGGGGCGCTCCCAGCCTCTCACCCACAGGAGTGGGAGAATGTGTACCGGGCACAGTGTGTCCCGCGGCCCCGTCCCCTGCCCCTCACCACAGCCTGGAGAAGCGCAGGGGGCTGGTGGTGGCCGTACCTCGGCATCAGCTCTGAGCCGCTGTGCCTCCGGGGCTCGGGACATCCATGACCCTACGCAGCAGGCAGGGGGCTAGGGCAGGGTCTAGCCCGGGGCTGCCCCTCTGGAGTAGGGATTCGGACTGCCTGGGAGCCTTAGGGCTTTTCTAGAAGAAAAATGCATGGATCCGAACACGTGGAACAGAATGGAACCTGTTCCCTGAGGTTTTCTCATTGCTCTGGGGGTGTTTATGGAGGACCCGTTGTGGGTGAGGTGTCACGTGGTATAGCGGACCTCGGAAAAGCAGTTCGAAAAGGCACACAGGATTGGGTGTATCCTAGTAAAATCCAGCAGCCGTGCTCCTCCCAGAACTGTTGTCTTTCTTGGACGTTCCTGGTTCGTTGGATACCACCAGCCAGTGACAAGGCGAACGCCCCAGAGACACCTGGGGCGTTAATCTCGGGCATTAATCTGGGACGGTTCATGATTTGCATCAGCACTTCCCCATGTGGCAGCACAATAGGGTATAGATGAGGCAGGTAATGAGAGAGACCACAGACAGACTCACCTGGGCTGCCCAGATGTCTCAGGGACAGCCTGGTTCCATCTGGCAAGGACCTGGAGGGCCCCGACTATGGTCAGACTGTAGCCTGTGCCTGGTAGAAGCCCCCTGAACACATGGGTGCAGGTGTTTACAGCAGGATGGAGGAGAGATGTGGAATGTGCCAAAGGCCACAGGAGGATAGGATCTCCCAGAGCAAGACAGGAAAGGGCAATTTTACCTGGGTTTTGAAGGATGCATAGAAGTTCTCCTGGCAGGGAGGGGCGGATGGCCTTCGGGGCAGAAGAGACTTGTCTGTCCAGACTTGGGGATACCCAGGGGCAGGTTTGGGTTCAAGGGACCCTGATAGACTGGCGGAACAGCCGGACAGGAGCAGCAGGGGAGAGAGCTGCTGACTGGCCCCAGGATGCAGAGAGTGTCTTATTTTAGACGAGGGCAGTGGGTGGCTGAGGAAGACGTTTGAGCCCGGAGGGACGCAGCTATAAAAGTCTGCTGGCGCTGGGGGTGGAGCAGGGTGGGAGCAGGAGGAGCCACTGGAAACAGGGTGACCCACTCCCAGGGGCAGAGCCCTCTGTCGTGTGTGGCCCACTGGATGGCACTTCCCAGATGTGGCTTTGCAGGTTGGGGCCTGGCTTAGCTTGGGAAACAGGAACCTGCCCTTTGTGACTCAGCTCCAACAGAAGGAGACCGAAGAATGGGGTTTGGGCCTGCGCGGGGCCGGGGGGTGGGGGGCAGGCTGGCCTCTGGTGCCAGGCTGGGGTCCAGGGGAGGGCACAGATGGGATGCACGTGCCTGGGCCTCCCTGCTCCGTGGGGAAGACAGCCCCGGCCAGGGGGTTCCAAGACGCGAGCTGCCCGCCTGGGGCTGGAGGACGGAGGCCCCTCTGTGCCCGGCTCTGTCTGTTCTCTGTTGCTCTGTTTTGCTGGCGTCCGCATTAGCATAACACTCTCCCGAGTGATCCTGCACAGCTGAGCTGTGGAGGGCAAAGCTTTGAAAGCCGTTAAAACGGGCCCTGTCACCAGCCGATAAGCCTGCAGATGGAATGAGGGAGGGCTCGGCCCCAGGGACACGTGAGCAGCTGACCCTCGCCACGTCGGGGTGCAGGCTGGGGCTGGGTCCGGGCTTAGTTGCTGGTAGGCCGCCCTGTGGTGCACGGCCCATGAGCAGCCTCCGGCTCTGGCCAACATTCCAGAACCTTCCCAGCCCGACCTCTTCCTCTCTCCTTCATCTTGTGTCATGGCCTGGGATCATTTTCTTTCCGTTTGGCCTCCTTCCCTGGCACCTGTCCCGTGGGTCTGCCGGTGGGGCCCAGGAACGTTTCCTTCGGGGAGGGGGGCAGAGCACTGTGACCCCTCCTTTGTCGTGCCCTTGATGGGAAATGTGTTGTTATTATCATAAAGAATCACCCCCAGGGTGTTCTGCAGGATCACTTTGAAGACGAACTAGGCGTAGCAGGTTAGACCCTTCATATGTAAGAACCCCCAAACCCAGATCTGATAGGGTCTCCTGGGGAGGCCATTAGCCCTCCGGCCTCAGCCTGGAAAAGCCTGTTTGGCAGCGGCTGTGGATGCAGGCTGGGTGGTGGGACTCTCTCCATCCTTCGTTAGAGGATGATGATCATGGCCCAGTTAATTCGCTTATCTGCTTCCCCAGCCGCCAACGAATACACATTGGAGAGAATTTTAAAAAGCCCCCAAGCTGTCAAGCGAGGCATCAACAAAGAGCTTTATCAGCGACTACCTCAGGAAACCCGCTGGTCCTGAGAGACCGGCCTTCTGCTGTTGGCCCCGCCAGGGTCTCGTTGGAGAGTCCCGGGGCCAGAAGGGGTCTCAGAGTTTTACCCGCTCGGCGTGCGTGGGGGCGACTTGCTCATCTTGTGCCGCCTCGGATGGCCCCGTGGGGGCTGCGCTCACCTCTGTGTCTCTGTCTCGCAGTGATCAGGGCGAAAGCGGTCAGCGTGAAGGAGGTGGACTCTGGGAATGACATCTACGGCAACCCCATCAAACGGATTCAGTACGAGATCAAGCAGATAAAGGTAACGGGGGCCGTGGCTGGCTTGCCCCGCTGGGCAGAGCTGTGGGAGGGTCGGGAGTCGGGGGGTCCCCAGAGGCGGGAGACCCTGGGGAGGTATCCTGCCTTCTCAAGGATGCCGGGCAGCATCCCAGGGCAGACGCACGTCCAGCTGACTTCCCTTAATCTGTACCTGCCTGGGAAGTTGTGTGGACGCGCTATGGTCCCGTCGACTAAGCTGTTTCAGAAACGCGTTCTCTTCGTTTCTATGGATGGTGAACGTGTGGTGGAGCCCGAGCGTCCTCACGGAGCTGGCCGCAGCTGCCGGGGGACGGTCCGCGGGTGCCCATCGGTAGCTGAGCTAGCACGAGGTTCGCGGAGGCAAGAGAGCCTGGCCACCGCATCTGGGGGCCCTCACTGGCCCAGACTGTGCTGTGGGCTCTAGTCTTGCCCGGTCGGCTTTAATTCTAAGAGGAAGGCGTCCTGTGGGCAGGTGCGGTGGGGGCCGGCTTCCCGAAAGAGGCCAGGGGCAGACATGGAGACCACGGCCTGGCCAGCCGCAGAGAGAAGGGTCCGCCAGGTGGGAGAGGGGCGGGCGTGGAGCTGCAGACGGAGGGGCAGGTGGTGGGGTCAGTTTTCTCGGCACGTTCTCATTCAAGGCCGAATGGCAAGGAGCCTGTGTCTGCGAGGAGACGGGGCAGGGGGAGGGAGGAAGGACGGGCCGGGCCCGGGAGGAAAGGGATCGTTGTCAACAGTCACTGACGAGGTCTGTGGGAGAGAGGGAAGTCCTCGGTTCTGGCCGGAGAGACAGCTTCGTAAAGGCGGGAGCGGTCGCCGTCCGTATCTCATTCTGTTACAGAAATAAGCAGCAGCAGGCAGTCAACGTTAGCGGAAGGTCAGTGCTGATTGGTTGCATCCGTGCCATTTGATGGGGTGACCTGCTCTCGCAGGGCTGAGTCTCTGTGAGTGGGACAGAGAACGTCTCTGTTCTTGCAGCCTCATGGAGGCGTCGTGAAAAGGCAGGTGTTGGCACCTAAGAAGTGCTCTTGCCCTTCGTGGGAGGCGTCATTTAGCAGAGCCCGTGGTCCTCACCTTTCCTGGGGTGCGTTGGACTGAGCTCTTGCAAAGCTGGTTTATCGTGACATTGAGATGACCCCATTGCATTGGGGTCTGCATGTTGAAACCTCCTCCTCCCCCCCAAAGCCCACGCTAGTGACCTTGGCGTAGGCATGGCAAAAATCCCCGTGAGGTTCCAGCGGATGCGCGAAGCCCGAGGGCGCCTGCGTTCTGCGTCCTCTGCTGTGCGGTCCTGGAGCGTGTGTGTGCGTTCCCCTTTCCACCGCCTCCCTCCCCCGGCACCCCCCGCTTCCGCTCGGCTGCGCCCCACAGCCGGGGTGGGGGGCCATTGTCCGTGCACACTCACATCCCCACCCTCTCTGTCCCCACCGGATGTGGGGGAACAGGAACCGCTGGCTGCGGCAGTCTCACTTCCTGCCGGGCTCTTAGAACGATGCCCCCCCCCACCTGGGTGGCAGGTGTGTCCCCAGAGACCAGCAGTTGGGACACCAGACCCCATTGGCCCATGGAGTCCTAACCATGGCCACGGAGGCAAGGGCACCTCCCCCACCAAGTAGCCAATGCTCGATTAGAGTTCCTGGGTTCCAGAAAGACGGTGGTCCTCCCAGTGGGTCGGAGTCACCTGGAGATACACAGACCTCTTTCTGGAGGCTCTGTTATGACCTCGTTGGGGGGAGGGAGACCCCGAGTGATGTCGGAGATGGGTTGCTCCAGGTGACCCTGTTGTCCCCAGCCTGCTGACAGCTGCCACACTTGTGACGGACGTTTCCAGAGACTCACTCTGCAGTGGGAATGGTCACCTTCTGACTAGCTCCTCCGCTCCTTCCGTTCCCCTTTTCCGTGCTGGGGGTCCCACGGTGCAGGCTGGGAGCCCCCAGGATGCTCACCAGCTGGGCAGGCCCGCTCTGCTCACGTCTCACCTTTGTCCTTCCAGATGTTCAAAGGCCCTGACAAGGACATAGAGTTTATCTACACGGCCCCTTCCTCCGCTGTGTGCGGGGTTTCGCTGGACGTCGGAGGGAAGAAGGAATATCTCATTGCAGGTGTGTATGTGGATCGGCGCGGGGCACGTTCATAGGGACCGGCCTCCAGGGCTGCGGCGCAGGGGAGCCCTGACCCCGTGAGGCTGTTTGGGAGTCTGCGCGCTCCCCCACCTCTTCCCGTCCAAGACTCCCTGGTGCGTTCTCGCCTGCCCGCCCCCCACAACAGTGGAACCAGTGTGACTTGATGGGGAAACCCAGTAAACCAGTATCCACGGGAGACAGGAGGTCGGGTGGACACCAAGCGGTGAGAATTTTTGCCTTTTATTCCTGAATGGGAGGTCCGAGCCAGATGCTGGAAATGCTCCTGAAGGAAGCCGGCGTCAGCGCCCAACTTGTGAGGAGATGGGGGAGGGAAGGGGACAGTGCCCCAAGTCTGACATTATATTTTGTTATGCCGTCTGAATTTAATCATAAAAATACATTCCGAGGCCGAATTTTCTGTGACTTGGGGGATTTTCTTCTGTTTGGATTATTTGTACTTCCCCCCACATCCACCGAGGATATTTAAAAAATCAGCACACACTTCGCAGGTGCCCAGTAGTGCCTTGCACTGTGCCCGGTGTGACGGGAGTTCCGGAGGGGGTCTCCCGGGGGGGCGTGCACACACGCTCCCACTGCGGGGGCAGGAGAAGAAACTAGGGCAAGTAAGACGGGTTTTGGGGGGGTGGGGTGCTCTGAGCAGCGAGCGAATGATCAGGAGGAAGAGACCGTCTCGGGTGGCAGGGGCGTAGGTCCAAGAGTCCGGAAGATTTGGCGCTGACCCCGGCTGTGCCGCGCATGTGGGGGTCTCTGCGGGGGGGAGGTGCAGTGGGTCGTGAGTGGGGTAGAGGACACGGCTGTCACCTCTCCTTGGGTAACATCCCCTCCTTCCCTTACAACGATCATGCCCGGCATCTGGGTCTCTGGTTCATCGTTCCATCAAGACTTCTGTCCCTGTCTTTGGGGATGATGGAAGATTTTTTTTTCTTCTTTTATGAGTACTTCTGATCTTTCTAAATGTCTTCCGATGTGCATCCACTTTTTTTTTTAAGTTCTGTTGACTATAACTCACACAGCATACCATTCGCCCGTTTAGAGGGCATGATTCCGTGGTTTGGGTAATCCGTGCAGGTTGCAACCACGGCTACCGTCGGAGAAGCCCAGACCCTTCTGCTGTTCTGCCTTCCAGCCCCCACTCCCCTCCGCCCAGCTCTAGCACCCGCCAGTCTATTTCTTTTTTGGTTCCGTGGGTTTCCCTATTTCAGAGTCCCGTGAATGGAATCGTCGACTCTGTGGTCCCGTGTGTCTGGTGTCCCTCACTCGGCACCGTGTTCACGACATTTTGTAAAGTTCATCCACCTTGTAGCGTGAATCAGAACTTCCCGCCTCTTTATGGCCGAATACTATGTCTTTGACTTGCTAGACCACAGTGTGTCCCCCCCGTCTGTCATCTGATGGACACTGGGGTGGTTTCCACCTTTGGGCTCCTACGCACAACGCTGCAGTCAGCGCCCATCACCAAGGGTTTGCGTGGCTGTGTTTTCATCCCTCTCGGGCCGATGCGTAGGAGTAGAATTTCAGGGCATATGGTGACTATGTTTAATCATTTGAGGAACTGCCAGACTGTTTTCCAAAGCAGCTGCACCATTTTACATTTGCAATATCTACTATTTTTACAGAAAGAAAAACAAAGTCAACCAGAGAGACAGGTATGGGGACAGAATCACGAAGCAGGGACCTTCCTGACAGCGCTGTCACTGTGACACCAGGGGAGGGGGAGGCAGGCAGGTGCGCAGAACACGGGGCGCGGGGTGCAGGCGCCCAGGGAGGGCCGTGAGACGACCAGGTCTGCACATGCCCAGAACCGGCAGGATCAGTTTTATCTCCTTTTGTTACTTCCCTGTATTTGCAGAATTTCACCAATGACATCCATTGCGTTTATGGTCAGGAAGATAAGCCGTGGAGAGAAGGGAAAGGAGACGAGACCTCCCATGGTTCAGGGAAGTTGTTGCCCTAAGAAATCAATGGGTTCCGGTGTTCAGCTCCAGGCTGTGTGCTGGTGTCTGGGGAATAACCCTTCGAAAGGAGCCCCTCGCCCCCATCTCCGGCTCCCCACGCCGCCCTCTAGAGGCAGCCGACCAGACTGCAGAAGCAGGCACGGAAGGCGGGCGGCCTGGGGTCTGCTCCTCCTGGGGGGCCTCTCCGGGTGGGCTCTTGGGAGGGAAGGTGACCCAGGTCTGGTTCATGCAACAGGCTGCGCCGCCTCCCTATCAGTAGAAATAGGATCGCCCCCTGAAAGCTTCTCGTGTGGCTTCCCTTCGATCCCTGCAATCTCTTACAACGAAGGCACGGTTATGTGGTCCCCATTTTACAGATGAGGGAAACAGAGGAGTTAGAGAGAGGAACAGTGTGCCCCAGGTCTGGTGGTGTGTGCCTGAACCCACTTCCCATGCTGATTGTGAAAAACTCTGGTCGATGTCTCTTCGGTACCTTAAAATGAAGGTACGAATGTCTGCCACACAGACCTTGGCAGGTGCCGGGCGCTGGAGCTCTTTCTCCCGGGGGGAGCCAGTGGCTAGGCATTCCTCGGCATGCCCGTGCCTGGGCCGCACTGCTGGGCGGGTCTTCCTGACTCCCAGGTCTATGACACTCTGCTTCTTTGCTCATGTGGTCCAGGTTTTAGCCATCTTGCCGCCCCAGCATCTGAGCCAGTAGCCCTCTGCCTTCACGGCCTGTTGGAGTTTCTCGGGGAGTCTGTTAGAAGTCCTGAATCCCAGGTGGCACCGTAGACCAATCCCGAGCAGACTTTCCAGGGGGGCGGCCTGGGCATCGGCATTCTGAATCTCCCCAGGAGAGTCCAGTGGATAGCCCGTGCTGAGAGCTGGCGTCTGATGAGAACCTTCCCTGCCCTGGGTCAGAGGCAGACCTTTCATCCTGGAGGCGCCGAGTGGCTGGGCGGCACCCACAAAAGAGGGCTGAGCCCCAGCAGGCGAGGTCAGTCACCTCCCTTACGGAGGTACCTCCGAACATCGTTGTCCTCTCCTGGGGCCTTTCGTGGTCAGTCAGTCCTGCCTCTTGCCCAGAGATCCTGAAGACCTTGGCATGGCCCTTGATTCCTTGAGATGGACCATCTGGACGCCAGGGGGGGATGGCCCAGAAACTGGATTATGTCCAGCAGCCAGGAGCCCTGGCGTGTAGTGAGTCGGCTGGGTGTGTGGCTCACGTCCCATCCCTGCCCCCCGACCACGAGGTGTGTGAGGAAGTCGCGTGGCTGCTTAGAATTGTGGGTCTGGAACATGAGCCAAGGGTAGAGGCTGCACGCAGCAGCCTGGCGGCAATTCTCTTGTGAATAGTTGCTTGTGTTTTGGGGGGGACGTGATGGGAGAATCTCTTTATCTATTTTGCTCAGCCTCTTCTGGAAGGAAGAGGCTTCTGTGTCCAAATGAGGCATCGTGAGTCAAAGGCAGAGAGCCTGATCGTCTCAGTTACTCTGCTAACGTTGACATTCTCATGCAGAAGCTCACTCATTCACATTTGCCATCAGAGGTTACGTAATCACGTAACACATACGTGCCCTGTGCGGTTCCTACACACGGGTCCATTAACGTGTCCCCAGTCTGAACAAGAAGACAGTTTGAGTAACTGGAGCCCACATCTCTAGGCTTGCTACAACCGAAACCATCCAAATTGTAGTTCCGCTTGTAATGAAAATGAAGAAGATGCATTTTGTTTGAAGATACATCTGCTTGTAACTGTGTGTCTATCAGCTCCCTCTCTTCCACCTTTAACACTGGGAGCGAGCAAGCGACGAGCGATGTGGGGCACATCTGGGTTTCCTAACTGGCCGGGGAGCCTAAGATCCATAAAAGGCACGTCCAGTAGGGGCCAGCGTACCCGTTACAGGGGGCACCTCGCTGACCTGACCTCTTTCCCCAGCTCAGATGGCTCTGGGTCAGATCTGGTGTTTACTTTCTGAGCACACGCTTTCCATCTTGTTCTGGAGTCAGAATGGGCCACCCAGAAATCACGGGACACAATAAACCATTCAGCCAGGCTGGCAGCAGCCCCAGGAGTGACCGCATGGCCCGAGGCAGCCCACCTCCTCTTGGGCTGATGACTCAAGTTCACATGTTGAGCTGGGCACCAGGAGACGCTCATGTTTAGGAACTGTAATAGAATCGGCCCTATAATTTTCTCCTGCAGTCCTCTCCTCCAAGAGGAAAAAGAAACCTACGGCCCTTAGTTACAAATTTTAATTAATTCCTGTTTTTCTCTTCAAGAAAGACTGTGCGTTTTTCCAAGGCAGGCGGAGGAGGATATTGTAACAGATGTTCACATCATGCGTGCCCAACTAGGTCTTAGTAACTGTACCTTTACAGAAAGGTTGTCCTCTGAACATCCTGAGAGGCTCCCTCATTTTTACGTGACATCCAAGGTAAACAGGAGCCCCGCAGCCAGGGCCATGGAAGATACCGGTTTGCACTGCATCTCTGTGTCCTTCCATGTCCTGCTCTTGGCAGGAGCTTGGATTGGTGGCGAAAGGTCAACAGAGAAGACCGCGGAAAAGGGCAGATAACCAAGCAAACCGTTAGAAGAAATACCTATGTCGTTGTCAGCAAAATTTATTGAGCAATTATTATGCGTGAGCAACTGTGGATGAAAAAGGATTCAGACTGAACTTTTACCCTTCATGCTTACGATCTGGTTATGGAGCAGGAGGCATAAGAAAGGCAAAGACGGACACGGAGCGGGACATGGATGGCAGAGGCCACAGAAGTCACCGTATGGGGTGGGGACGGAGCCAGCACAGGCCCCGCCCCTCTGTCAGGCCCACCCAGGCTGTGGTACCTACGTACCTTCATGGGCCGTACATTCCGGAAGAAGGAGACAGGAATGAGTTACTTGTCATCTATTTCCCCCACCCCCGCCAGCCACGCCGAACTCCTAGAAAATGGCTATATAGTTCTAAAAAGAAAAAAAGCCAAATACCCATTTCCGAAGTACTTAAAGCCACCCCAACACTTCTCTTTCATGAGTTGTTAGGATTCAGAATAAATCATACAGTAGCAGTCCTGTTCCTTGATCCTTTCCTCAACCTGGAATGCCGTCCGAGTCCAAACAGACACAAGGGAAAACTGAGCTCCCAAAAGTAAGGGGAGCCATTAGAACAGGAGAGAGGGCGTCAGAATTCACATCCAGGGAGCATGTCCTGCGACCTGCCCGCTCAGGCCGGCCAGCCCGCCTTTCCCCTGCCCAGAGATCTGGCCGGAGAGCGATCACGGTGTGATTTCCTTGCCGCGCTGCATCCTTGGCATACAAGCAGCATTTTTCACTGAACTCTGTTTCTGTTAGCGGATTCTCCACGGCCGTGCTGTGCCTGAGATCATGACTTGGATGTCCCCGCGCTTTGTTGAGTGGAGAGCCTGGGGTGCAGCCGGAGGCTCCTCTGTGCCCCGTGGGGAGCCTCACACCGCCCTGCCGGGCTCCCCGCCGCTCGTCACCCCGCCTTTGTGGCTCTTGACAAGGTGCCATCGCAGCTGGAGGGCTGCGCTTGGACATGACCTCTCCAGCCCTCGTGCCGTCTTTGTGTCCTGCCCGGCTAATGCCAAGGCTGTCACCAGCACAAACGCTTCGGCGGAGGCAAGGAGGGAGCGGGATCAGGAGCCTGAGGTGGAAGACAGCCAGCGCCGCCTCCCCACCCCC
>LNAC01000274.1:1678809-1719374 GCA_002007465.1 Ailurus styani
ATTTCCAGTTCTATAGAATTCCACGTTTTTGCTGGGTGGGAAAACCCAGATAAGTTCAACGTCAAATAGAGGACCTGCGTGTGAAAAATAAAACGGGAAACAATATGATGTACATAGAGTGTGACCTCCTTCGTGCAAACACACGTGTGTGAAAGGGTATTGGCAGGAAATGCATCTGAGTGTTCGCTGTAATTAAAATGGAAGATTTCTTTTCCTGGGTTCTTTCCTGGGTCTGCCTAGTGCCCTAGAGCGTTCGTTTTGCTCTGCATTTGATCCACGGTGTATCCATCCGCGCGCACCACAGACCGGGGACTGACTCCCTCCCTGGCGGGCCTGGGAGCTGGGGGTCCGGCGTCCGTCGTGGGCAGGGCTGGTTCTCCCAAAGCCTCTCTCCTGGGCTCCCAGACGCCGTCTCCCCACCCCCCGTGGCCTCAGGGCTTGTGTCTCTGTGCCTATCTGGGTCCTGATCCCGTTTTATAAGGACCCCGTTCTCATTGGATGTGGACCCCCTTCCCATGTGCTCTCACTGAACTTGATCATCTTACGAAAGACGCAGCTCCAAACACAGGCACAATTCTGAGGTGCTGGGGGTCGGGGCTCCCACAGGGGGCTTTTGGAAAGGCTGCAGCTCAGCCCACAACACATGGGATTGTGAGCAGCGAGGCTGCACACACCCAGGCCTCACGCGGGTGCAGGGGTCGGCAGGAAGAGGACCTGTAGCTTGGCCTGAGTTTGGTAACCTCTGTCTCCTCAGGAAAGGCCGAGGGGGACAGCAAGATGCACATCACCCTGTGTGACTTCATCGTGCCCTGGGACAGCCTGAGCGCCACCCAGAAGAAGAGCCTGAACCACAGGTACCAGATGGGCTGTGAGTGCAAGGTGAGTCGCTGCTGCTTCCTTCTGGGCTTTACGTCATCGCCTCCGTCTCCAGGGAGACCGCCAGGCTTTGATCCCTGGCTTGCCAGGACCTCTCCATCCGTGGGGTCCTTAGGACAGGGCTCTGGGGAGGCACGGCCTCTCCACCAGTGAGGCTGTCTGACCAGGGACAGAGCCCCGAGGCATGCCCCCTATTTGGGGGGTCGGTGCAATCTAGCCACGTGACCTGTAGCTTCTGGGAAAGAGAGTTTCCCAGGGGGAGGAATTTTGTGGGGCGAAGAGGATGCCGTGAGTACTTTCTGGGGACGCATCAGTGCAGAGACTGGAGTGCCTTGGGAAAGACTGCCCCCGTCATTTCTGTGCCCTTGGGCCACAGAGAGCCCTGAC
The DNA here is from genome assembly GCA_002007465.1 of Ailurus styani. Classification (NCBI taxonomy): domain Eukaryota; kingdom Metazoa; phylum Chordata; class Mammalia; order Carnivora; family Ailuridae; genus Ailurus; species Ailurus styani. The sequence goes on from LNAC01000274.1 coordinate 1,680,073, forward strand.
AGCCGCCCCTTCTTCAAAGCAGCCCAGAGGGGCGTCTGGGTATTTCAGCCCCTTAAGCATCTTCCTTCTGCTCAGGTCGTGATCTCAGGGTCCTGAGATTGAGCCCTGCATCGGGCTCCCTGCTCAGCAGGGAGTCTCTTTGTCCCTCTCCCTCTGCCCCTCCCCCCTGCCCATCCCCCCCCAATAAATAAGTAAAATCTTAAAAAAAAAAAAAAAGGCAGCCCAGAGGTGGGGCTAGGCACAGCTGGAGCAGGGCTCCCGGTAAGTGCAGCCATAGATAGTGCTATCTCCACGGCCCCAGGCTTGGGACCTCTCCCTCCTGCTGCCTTCCCGCCCGCCCCAGGCCGGGAAGCCCCGCCAGATGCCAGGGCCCCTCTACCACCGGAAGTGGGTCTGAGGCTGGAAGGCTGCGGGGTTTGGCTTTTGCCCATAAGCACTGTGACTTGTGCTGCTACATCATCCCAGCCGGTCCCTTAGCTCCTTCGAAGTGTGACGTCTGACCTATAGCTACGTGTACGTGGGGCAAATGGCTCCATGCCCAATGTGAACTCAAAACTGAGTTCTTTAGCATCAAAACAAATGCAGTCTTGCCACTTGCTAGGACGTGGATGGAACTCGAGGGTGTCATGCTAAGTGAATAAGTCCATCCGAGAAAGGCAGTTATCATATGATCTCATTCGTATGTGGGACGCAAACGAAACAGAGGAGCATAGGGGAAGGGAGGGCAGGGGGTAGGGGATGGGGGACTAGGTGCCGGGCACTCAGGAGGGCCCGGGATGGAATGAGCGCTGGGTGTTACAGAGAATGATGAATCACTGACCTCTACGTCTGAAACTAGTAATACCCTCTATGTTGATCAGTTGATTTAAATTTAAAAATTCAAAGCAGAACTGAGTTCTTCCCTTTCCTTCTTGTGGACTGACGTTCCCACACCACAGTGCTCCTTGCCGATCCCCTCAAAGCCCATGCAAGCTTCAGAGCGAGGCACCCTCCTTTTTATTTGACTGGAACCTAGCTCCGGGAAATTCGAGACCCTCTGTCGTGACTGTTCTCCCCTAGGAGGGTGGGGCTACGCTGAGGCCTTTGTGGGGTGCTCCGAGATGGTAGACCAGATGGCCCAAAGCAGAGGAGCACTGCAGCCACTGAGGGTGTGGGGGCAGTGCACGAGGGTCTCCCCAGTCCCCATCCCCCCGCCCAGGCAGGCTGCCTGCTGCTGTTTAGAGAGTAGGGGGAGCTCAGGAAAGGCTGCTGGTAGAGCAGGTCCAACTAGGGCCCCCATTTCCTCCCCCACCGCTGTGCTCATGTGGTCTTTCATTTGACAAACCACCCTTGAACGTCTTTGCTGGGCACGTGGCTGGCTTCTGGAGATGCCCCCGTGAGTGGCCTCGGTCCCTGACCAGATCCGCCTCCGTGTCCCTCTTCCTAGATCACGCGCTGCCCCATGATCCCGTGCTACATCTCGTCTCCGGACGAGTGTCTCTGGATGGACTGGGTCACGGAGAAGAACATCAACGGGCATCAGGCCAAGTTCTTCGCCTGCATCAAGAGAAGCGACGGCTCCTGTGCGTGGTACCGTGGAGCGGCGCCCCCCAAGCAGGAGTTTCTCGATATCGAGGACCCGTAAGCAGGCCAACGGCACCCCTTGGGCCAACGGAAAAGCCTTCAAGAGTTTAGACTGGTCCAGCTCTGACATCCCTTCCCGGAAACAGCATGAATAAAACAGTCATCCAAGTGGGTCTAAATTAGTGTGAGTCTCCTCCCACCCTCATTTCCCTTTTAAACGTGGTCGTGGTCCCATACCCCACCCGCCAGCCTAGGCATCCTTGGGTGCGGGCAGGGGTGGGTGCACGAGCCCAGCCCCAGCCCTGGCACTGTCACAAACACTGAGCGGGCGGCTCGTACATAGGAGTGCCCCAGGCCTGGTCAGGGCAGAGCCTGGAAATGTGCATTTTGCAGAAACTTTTGAGGGTCATCGCAAGACTGTGTAGCAGGCCTACCAGGTCCCTTTCATCTCGAGAGGGGCATGTCCCTCGTTTCCTGCAGCTTCCACACCTCTGGCCCTAGGGTGGCAGTCCCCCCCCCTTGCAAGTGCCCCTGTCTCTTCTGTGCCCATCACAGACTCCCAGTACTGTGACTCCCATAAATACAGAAGAGCCCTGGACCAGTGGCTCGCTCTTGAAGGAGCCCCAGTTAATCCCATTAATCGGCAGTGGGAGCCAGGCTCCAGGTCCTTGTACGATGCGGGCGACAAGCTTCAGCTTCAGCCGAGTCCTTTTCAGTCGTCCCCCACCACACACCCCGACTCTGGGGGAGTCCGTGGCATTCTGCCCTGAGGGCAGACGTTGGGGGGACACCTGGCTCCCCTTGCCGTTTATTCCCGGGCTTCTGAGTCAGTCTGGCTCCCTCCTCCTCCCGGCATCGGGCACCCAGCTGAGTTGCACACGTTGGCTTTGCAAGGGGTTGCGCATGGCCGGTGGCACGTGCTGGCTGTGTTCTGTTTGCACATCCTGAGGACATCGAAAACTGGGCCGTGCTGTGCCCCCCCAATGCACCTCAGAGCCCCTCCTGAGCTGGTGCCACAGCTTTACCGTGACCCCCCCCCACCCCCCACCAAGACGGACAGTCACTGTGATGGGCGTGGACTTCTGGGAGTGAAGGTAGCTGGGCATGTTGTGAAGTCTCACCTAGGAAGGGAGAAGCTGGGGAGGTAGGGGCGTTCGGTGAATCTCTTTCCGGGCCTCCAGGATACTGCGGCCAACGTCTCGTTTTTCTAAAGATGAATTCTCAGATAATCTGTGAACCCAAATGCCAGCTGTACCAGCCTCCACTTAGATTTGTCATATTCCATCTCTCGGTCAAAACAAAAACGTCCTAGGCACTAGAGAACCTGTTCTGCTGCCGGTAAATTGGGGTTAGCACCGGCAGAAATCCCTCAGTAGCGAAAAGTCACCTTTTCCTTCCTACTTGTATACGGCATAAACTCTTCTGAGTTCTTTGTGCAAATTAGGCAGACATCCACGGACGCGAGCACGTGTGCGACCACACGCACACACGGAGATGCAAGTGTGTCAGCCCGTGCGCGGTCCTCCTGCAGAATGCTTCGGGTCACCACGTTCTAAGCGTTGCTCTACTCTGCGGTGACCCCAAACCACCTGTAAGACCCCTGACCCCCACGTGGCGTGTCGCCCCCCCCATGCCGGGATCTGGTCAGCATAGATTTTTGATGACTTCCCTTTCCAGGGCAGACTAGGGGAATAGCCAGGAATCAGCCCCTGAATCAAGGGTGCTTTCATGCTGTACAGTGATAGAAAGCTTGTAAGATGTCATAATGGACCAGTCCATGTGATTTCACTATACACCAGAACTCCAGACCGCTCCCATCAATATAACACCCCCCCCCTGTTTGCTTCCTGTATGGTGTTATCATATGTAACAGTTACTCCCGTTTCTGCCGAGTTTTTAAATGTTTTGGTTTGTGTCTGGCATCAGTCGTACTCATTCCTGTGCTGTGTCTTTTATTACCCTTGGTAGCTGTTAGCCTTGCACTTTTTTTTTTTTTTTTAAGGTTTCTGCATTGTGGAAGCTTTTGACCCAGAATGGAAAGCATGGCATGGTAGCATGATGGTGGATTCCTTCAGCTCTTTTCTTTCCTTCTCTGAGAATGGTTGCTTTTTTCCATCTGCTGCCTTTTGTTCTCTGGTTCCAATCATTACAAAGTAAAGGATCTTTGGGTTGGTTGGTTCTAAAGGATGGCCTTTATACTCAGTCCATACACATTGGTCTTCTAGCCATGCTGAGCAGAAAACAAAATCAGAAACAAAACATTCAAGAGGAAGTGCCCAGTGGCAGCCAAGAGACAAAGCCACTCAAATAGCATTAGAGTAAACAACTACAACGTGCATATAGTTGAAGACGACTCTCCATTCGACATCGTTTAATGTATGTGTTACTTTCTACGCACTGCTCATTCCTCCTTCCATTCTTGTCTTCACGCAAGCAACTCAAAATATTTAAAATGAAGTTTACATTGTAGTTATTTTCAAACCTTTGCTTGATAAGTATTAAGAAATAGCGGACTCGCTGCCATAATTTAAAGCTTTGTTTGATTGTGTTTGTTTTTGCTTGGGTTTGTTTTTTTTGTTTTTTAACTTTGGGGCAATGTGTTTTTGCTGGAATATGAAGTCTGAGACCTTCCTGTGCTGGGAACACGTGAGAGCTGTTGAACGTTGACAAGCCGACTGTGCATGTCTCCGATGCTTTGTATCTTTCTTGAGTGATCGCTCGGTCAATGGACAATAAACAGTATTATCAAGAACGTCGGCTCTGTCTCCGTGGCTGTGTCTGACGCTCAGAGCTGCTGCTTCCTAGCCTAAAAACCAGACACCTCCACAGGAGTCTGTCCCGTGGAGGTAGACGTGTGTCCACAAGAGAAAGAGAGGCCTGGGTGCTTTCAGGGATCCGTTGGTATCTAGTCAGTGTTCAGACATCTCCCGTGGTCTCTCCGATGCTTTTTTATGGTCCATTGGCTTGCATCAGGACCCTAATGAGGGCCTCTCAAGGCTCTTTTCTCTGCAGGTTTTCCTCCCCTCCCCATCCTCCTCTTAAGCTGGGAAAGATGGCCCCGTCGCAATTTAAACTTGAATGTGTCGTGCAAATGACCCTCCCCGACATTTGTGCCCCTTGGGACCTGTAGGTCCCATGGGGTCTTAGCCAACAACCCTCCAGACGACGGCTACCCATTTCCTTTCTTTTACATAATTTTGGTCAAATGTGACTTCTGAAAAACACTTCTCATTATGGAAATTTTCAAACGTATAAAAAAAATGCAGAGAATGATCTGACAAATTCCATGCACCCAGGACCCGCTTATTATCCAAGCTTTCTCCGTCTTTGCAAACAATTTTGAATCTGTTCGAGGACCCACATACGGGGTGAGCAGACTATTAGGGAGTCTCCAGACACCATTCTTCCCCCCTCAGCCTCGCTTGTCCTGTGAAAGGAATATGCATGGGGACTCAGGTCCGAACCCCCAACAGACACTGGAGGATCCAATGTGAAGAGTCCCGGGGCCAGCCGCCAGACCTGGTTAAAACCTCTAGAAGTTTGGGAAGCACTAACTTTTCCCTGATCCAACTTAAGGACAAAACAGTGGAGCTACAGATATTTTATTGGGGTCAGTTTTTTTTATGGACAGCTTGCTGTTGGCACAGATTTGAAACTCCTGTATGAACAGGTTCTGTCTTTAGCCTTGAGTTTGAGCTTGGAGCTGACCCACAGCTCACCTTGCCCTGCTCGGTTGCTGTGAGTCATTTGCCATGAAAGGCAGCCCTTTGATTTGGGGAAACCATCAGCTCTGCTAGCAGATCTCCGGGAAACAAATTGGGAAAGAAAAAAGACATTTAGAAACACGATTCTATCCGTTTTCATTCCATAACAACCAGGAGGAATATTCCTTTCCGATGAACCGAAACATAAAAGTGAGGCAAATCCAAATCCGAGTCTGCTAATGGTGAGGTGTCCCGTGGGGCCCAAGAGCAGAGAAAGGTCCAGTGCTCAAGAGGGTTTGAGGATGGGATCGAAGCTGCGGTGCAGAGGCAAGGCTGCACAAGGGACCCAGAAAGAAAGCTGAAAGTTTAACGTTTATTTTGGGCCCACTCGGGATGTTTTGCTTTACCCCTTCAAGTGAAGTCTGTAGGGGGACGGGATGAGGGGAGCTCCAGGTATAAGATTCCAGCCAGGGAGGCTCAACAGAGACCCAGCCCCGGGGGAGTTTACTGGGTGCTGGTCTTGCAGGCTCCCTCTGCCCAGTGTGCGGCAGAATTCCGGCCTCCCAGGAGGAAAGCAGGTGTTCGGCATAAACGAACATATGAGACACAGGATCCATCCTTTTTTGTTGTTGTTTTTGTTTTCTTAAGAAGTCTCCACACCCAACATGGGGTTCAAATTCACGACCCCGAGATCAAGAGTCGCAGACTCCACTGACAACCAGGCAGGTGCCCCAGGATCCATTCTTACCAGAGAATGGGGGCACCCTCCCGAAATCCAAGTTCCCAGACACCAGCCCCGGACACAGGGAATCCCGCATACACACCCCCCAGCTTCCCTGTCCACGACCTTTCCCCAGGCTCAGGAGACTCCGATGCAAAACCCCCACGGGCCACTGCTCAGCAAATCATTCTAATGATAGTAACCCCAGCCAAAGCTCACGTTTAGTCCATGCCAGGACTGGCACCCAGGGTTTCATATCCATTAGCCTGGGTGACACACTTGGCAACTCCGAGAAGTCTGTCCCCTCACCTCTCTTCGCTGGTCGATGAGGAGTCTGAGGCCTGGAGAGGTCAGTTTCCCGGGCGCCTGGCCAATACGCACTGGAGCTGGGATCGAACAGGGACATTTTTGAGAGAGAAGGAGGGTGTTTCCAGCCAGTGGGATCAACAGGTGTAAACCAGGACTGCCCCGAGCAAACCAGGGTGTGGTGGCCCCCGTCACTGAAGGACATCTTCCACAGGCACGCCAGCTGTGCTGAGCCCCCGGCCGCTGTGGTCCCCGATGCTAGGGCTTGGCACTGACGCAGCAGCCCACAGCCCCCCAGGGCCCAAAAGACTTCTCCTGACTTCCTGTGATCTGACAGCAAAACTAAACCAGCCACGGAGATGCTGGGGGCCGTTGCAAATAAACCCAGCATCTCAGGGCATTTCCTGCCAAGACCAGTGGGGACGTTTGCTGGGTGACCTTCCACGGGTGATTCAGGGACCTGGGCTCTTTCCCTTTGTGACCCCACCACCTTCTGAAGCCTCAGAGTCCTTCCTTTTCAGCCAGAAAGAGGAGGGAGGGAGGCCTGGCAGATTCTCAGCCTCTGATGTGGGAGTGACACCTGCCACTTCCTCTTCTGGACTCTGGAGAGAATTAGTCACTGTTGAACTCACTGCAGCCGGCTTCTGGCCTGGGCCCCCGGGCCGGTACCCACCTCCTTCCCAGGCAGGCCCAGACACGGCAAGGAATAGTCTAATAGAGCCTGCTCTCTGGGCCACCCTGGGCGGAGGTGGAGCTCGGAGGGGCCACTGCAAAATGGTGCTGGGATTTAAAAGAGAAGGCCTTGAACTCTCCTGAAAAATGTGTGTAACCAAAACCTGAGCCAAACATGGATACATGCCTCACTTGGAAAAGAACAGTAATAGCAGCTGTGCAAAGTAACATTGTGTTTCAGAGAACAATGCATGGGACCTAAGGAAGGGAATGAAACGGGAAAGAATGAAGTGAGAGGCAGCCGGGTGAATGTGGGGGGAGGGAGGTGGGTTTGTGGCAAGGAGGGGGAGGCGTCGTGAGGACAGTGGGGCACGAACAGCGGCAGTGAAGCTTCAGGCAGGATTTGGTGACAGCGGTTGGGGACCGCTAGTCCTCTGCGCACAGAGAAAACGCATATCTATGTGTTGAGGCTGGGTTGGTTGGTTGGTTTTTTTAGAGAGCAAACTGCCTTGGGAAGGAAGGAGGAGGCAGGCCAGTGACCAGCATAGGAATTGAAGGCCTGTTGGCTACTTTTTGGCCAAACCACCAAACACATTCATGAAAAAGTAAGCTCTTTATGGGCCAAATTCCATTGCAGGCCATCCATAGCCCAAGGAGAGAAGGTCTAAAACGGCTCTGGGAATCTCGTGTGGCTTTTCCTTGGTGAACGAAGCCAGAGGAGGGTTTGGATCTTAATTTGGCAGAGTTCAGAAGCAGGGAAATTGTTAGGGTTGTGTAGGCCCAGCCGGAACAACTCCTAGGAACCTGAACTCACAACAACTGATCTAAAAGTCAGAATAATTAGTTTACGGTTAGAGATGCGAGTTAGGTCTCTCCAGAAATTAAGACGTATCTTTGGCCAGCCACAGGTGACTTCTGGGCAACAATACTGTTAATTTGTTAATGCACATTATTTCTTAAGGTAAATTCTCATTTGATTCAGTTTGGTTGTAGCTTTTTTGNTTTTTTTTTATAAAGACTTTATTTATTCATTTGACACAGAGAGAGAGATTACAAGTAAGCAGAGAGGCAGGCAGAGAGAGAGGAGAGAGGAGGAAGCAGGCTCCCTGCTGAGCAGAGAGCCCGATGTGGGCCTCGATCCCAGGACCCTGGGATCATGACCTGAGCCGAAGGCAGCGGCTTTAACCCACTGAGCCACCCAGGCGCCCNTGAGACTATTTTTTTATCTTCAGTGTTTTTGTACTTTTCTTCTTCAGGATTTAGAGATTCAGTGTCTCATCTTGGGCATTTCATTTTCTGTTCGGTTGGGTCTCATAGGCATTTATGCACAGTGTACCTGCAAAGCACTCAGATAGTGACACATTGTGAGAGTTTTACCAGTCATCGGGGAGGGAGAAATCGAGAGAACATTCCAATTGAATGTGTAAATGGAACGTGCAGCGGGCCCAAGGCAACACCGACCTAATGGCAGGGATGGAGGAAATCCAGGAAGACTTCCTGGAGGAGGTTGTGCCTGAGGACGTTGTAAAGGGCAGGTGGAAAATCGAATTTAGGCCAAAGATCAGCAGGACTGGAGCAGACATAAGCTGATTAGGGTCTAGGGGGCATTTGAATTTAGCTCTGGTAAAGGATCCAGGGCAAATAGTGGCTGGGGAATGAGGAAGAAAAAGCAGGCAAGGAGCCAGCCTCCAGGGGCCATTAGAGACCTAATGAAGCTAAGGAGAGCTTGACTTTCGCATCAGCTTCCGGGGACTGGGAAGGGTTCGGACAGGTGCACAGTGTTTTCAGGTAGACCTTTTAAACATATTCTTCTTTTTTTAAAGATTGTCTTTATTTGACACAGAGAGATATAGATAGCAAGAGAGGGAATACAAGCAGGGGGAGTGGGAGGGGGAGAAGCAGGCTTCCTGCTGAGCAGGGAGCCTGAAGTGGGCTCTACCCCAGGACCCTGGGATCAGGACCTGAGCCGAAGGCAGACACTTAACCACTGAGCCACCCAAGGCGTCCCTGAACGTGTTATTCTAATTGGCAGTTTGAGTGATGGATTTGGCCATTCCAGTAATGCAGGTGAAGGTGGAGAGGCGCTGTTTGGGCAATTAGATGGAGGGAAGAGAGTGGTTTGAGAAATATTTGAGAAGTAAAATTAGCAAAATTTGTCGATGAATGATTTACATGGGGTGAGGTATAAAGAGGAGACCAGGATGCTGCCGGCCAGGAAGGTGGGTGTTAGGGTCTGTATCAACCTGGGTCTGATCAGGAACACCAAAACCACTCTGTACAGCCTTTGAAACAGAGGGGATTAACGCCGGGATTAGTTACATCGAGATGGCAGCCAACTAGAGAACTACAGGCAGCTGTTAGCGCTTCCGGACAAGAGCCCAGGGAGGGGAGTGTTTGGGGAGGGGGGCAGGCTGGAACCATGGTGCACCCCTCTGGATGGAGTCGGAAACTCCTTTCCAAGCAGAGGAAGGGGGAGAAAGGTCCTGCTTCTCCTTTCCTTTGCCCTCCAGTCTCGCCAGTGCCCCCCAGTGGACACTCCTTGACACGGGGGCACCTGGAAAGCGGGAAAGGGCAAGGCTCTGGTCTGAGCTCCAGCACAGCAGCCCACGGGTCAACAGGGCAGAAAAAGAGAGGCAGCTTAGGGGGAGCGGGGGGGGGGGGNATTTCTGGGCATGGCGAGTTTGAAGTGCCAGTGCATCCTGCAGGGAGATGACCAGCAGGCACTTCCTGGAGCTACCAAGGCAAGGATCCGGGGGAGAGAGAACGTCATGTGCCCGTGCACGATTTCCTGGCCTACAGGCCTTGTTAGAGCGGTGAGAGCCATAGCTATGGATGGGCTCATGGGGTAGCTGTTTGTTACTCTAAGAAACATTTAGCTCTTCCTTCCAAAATGCCTGCTTCGTTTATATTCTCAGCTTAGAGTCTACTTTGCTTCAAGTTCTCTCCAACATGTACTCTTCTTAATTTTAGCTCTTCCAGTGGGTGTGAAGTGGCCCTCAGCGTGGTTTTGATTTGCATTTCTCTGGTTAGCTTTGAGACTGAGCACTTTAGGAAAGGCCCACGTGAACATACCCCAAGGAGAGTCCACTCTGAGGCTTCTTTGAGAGAATCTGAAGGCGGAGTTAGGATGGGGGAACTTCTAGGTCTCAGATTACATTCCTAAGCAGGATGGAGGGCTTTCAGGGAATTCATCTCTCCTCTCATCAGAATTTTGGGGTTCCTCTGAGGGCCTGAGCTACAGGTGTGAATGTGGAGCCTGACAAACCTGGGTTGAAACCCTCACATCACTGCTTGCTTGCAGGATGGTGCATACTCAGTTTTTTCATCTGTAAATGGCAACAGTATCTTTTTGTAGGCTTGCCGTGAGCATTAAAGCATATAATGTTGGCAAAGCAGCCAACTAGGCTATCAGAAGAGGTATCAGCTCAGCAATGGAAGCAAAGGTCTTCAGTTTTCTTAAGACCTGCTGGAAATCGCCTTTATTCCACAGATGAGGAAAGGGAGGCCTAGGTCAGTTAACTGTCCAAAGCAACCTGCTAATTAGGGCAGCTGTGGGATAAACCCCTCTCCTCCATCCCCTGCTAGCTGCCACCCCTTCCAGCCTGCCCCCACGCTTTTAATCGTTCACTGATACATAGTGTCAGGCACGAGACCTGTCTTTGTTTGAATCATTGTTTCAGGGCACAGAACCCATCACACCAGGAACAAATCTCAATCTTAAACTCTTGAGGATTCTCACAGGCTGGGTCTCAGGCTCCTACGCTGTCGTTCCTGTTTGATTTTGCAAGACACCAGCGCCCACGGAGTCACTACAGGGTGAAGACCGTCCCAGTTACACCTCTTGTTACTCTCCATCCCCATTCCGCACTGCCAGGACCCTGTGGGGCGCGGGGCGGGTTCACGCAGGAACTCCCCGGCCCGCCCCAGACCTCCCTGCCAGGACAGAGCAGGCTGACAGCGCTGTGCGCACAGGTCGTAGTCTGGGGGGAGCGTCGTCTATCCCCCCCCTCCCCCCCGCCTCGGTGAGGGTGCCCCCGGTTGGGTCAGGCTAGGATCCCCCCCGCGCAGGAGAACCGCAATGATGTAGGTGAAGAGGATTCTTCAAAATGCTGCAGAAGCAGTGCGTATTTGCAAGCATTCCACCCAAAGCCTAACGTAACCGTCACGGGGTGCTGCCTTCGGAGGTCAGCAAGGGGCTGGGGACGCAGCCCGGGCTTCAAAGGTCAAAGGCCCCCGCCCCCCCCTTCACCCGACAGCTCTTTGCTCGGCCCTCCCCCTGCTGCCCTCGTCGNCCCGACAGCTCTTTGCTCGGCCCTCCCCCTGCTGCCCTCGTCGCTCCCCGTCCTGGCCACTCAAGGGCTCTGGACAGCGAGGCGGAGGCCCCGCGCCACCAGCTGGACGCGCGCCGTGCGGAGGGCCCGGTTCGAGGCTGCGCCGGGGGCCCAGCCGCGCTACGGACCCGGAAGCGGACGCCTCACGTGCTCTCCCGGAACACGCCAGGCTCCGGCCAAGGGGGCGGGGCGTCTCGGGCTCTGCGTGCTTGCGTCACCGCGTAGGCTGGCGGGGCCGCCGGGGGGAGGGTGACGTATAGGCTACGTAAACGGCTGTGGGCGGGCCCAGGGAGCGGGGACGCGGCTAGCCCCGTCTCTTAAAGCCGTCACGACCTTTCGAGTCCGGCAACGCGGGCCGCGAGTCGCGGCGCCTTTAAGCGTGGCCGTGACACGTGTGTGAGGCGCCCGAGGCCCGGATGGTGCGTGTGCAGGGCCCGGGCCGAGCAGACGACAGCGCCGCGGGCCTGCAACGGGGCCCGCCGAGGGCCGGGTAGGCTGGGGCCGAGTCTCGGCGGCGCGCGGACCGAGGGGAGGCTGCGCGTCCGGCGGGGTGCAGGGCTTCCGCTGGGCCTGGGCCGCGGGAAGGTGCGGCCTGCCGGGGGGCGCCCCGGGGAGACGTGGGCGAGGGGCGAGGGGGCCGGTGGGGAGGGCCCAGGGCTACTTCGTTAGAGTTCCGGGCTGTGCTGTCCGTGAGAGGCTCGGGGGTCCACGGGAAGGGGCAGGAGCGCGGGTCTGCGAGGGCTCCGGGGTCCACGATGAGGTCAGAGGCGCACGGTCCGCGAGGACTCCGGGGTCCACGGGGAGGTCAGGGGCGCACGGACCGCGAGGGGCTCGGGGGTCCACGGGGAGGTCAGGGGCGCACGGACCACGAGGGGCTCGGGGGGTCCACGGGGATGTCAGGGGCGCACGGACCACGAGGGGCTCCGGGGTCCACGGGGAGGTCAGGGGCGCACGTCCGCGAGGACTCCGGGGTCCAGGGGAAGGGTCACCGGCCAGCGGTTTGCGAGGGCTCCAGGATCCGCAGGGAAGGCCCAGGGCTGCGCAGTCCGCGAGGGGCTTAGGGGGTGCACAGAGGGGGTGGAGGAGGCATGCTCTTTGCTGTTTCCTGGGAACCCCGACCAGGGCTGGAGGACAGAGCTGCCCCAGCCAGGAGCCCCAGGGAGTCGCTGGAGGCACAGTCGTTCCCCAGAGAAGCATCACTAATGGCAGGACCCAGACTTTCTCTGCAGTGGCTTAAGTCAAAATCTGGAGGAGCCTGTTCTGTTGGGCAGCACTGCTGAAATTTCACTTTTCTCTTTTTCCTTTTAGTAGGAAATGTGGGAAAGTCTTATCCTGGAGAAGGTAGCCTTCTTCAGGGTCAGGGTCGTGGTGAATGTGGGCGGATGGGGACAAGCTGTGGGGTTTTAAAATGCCCCTTGTTTTAGTGGGGAGTGTGGAGACTCCCCTGGGGTCCTAGGGGCTAGATAGAGTAGCATCCTAAAACTGAGAGATGAGAGAGAGAAGCATCGTGGCCAGCCTGCTTTCTGTAAGAGATGCCTAGAATCAGGCCTCCAAGGAGAGGGAGGCTCTGCTTACCCTTTCCTGGCTGGAGACGGGTGTTCTGCAGGCTCTGCAGAGCCTGGAGGCCCCCTGTGAAAGTGCCCCAGGGAGGCCCCGGGCTCTGTCCATCTGGGGCTCCTCCCCCACCAGCACGTGGTTGACCCTGTGAGTCCTCTTCTATGCATTTCATCCCAGAAAAGTGCATTTAGAGGGAGGAGGGAGAGAATATGCTTGAAGGATGCTCTGCGGATGCTGTGTTTACCTACTTTTGGAGGTAGCAGTATGCCTGGAGGAGGCTGAGCTGTTCCGGACCGCGGAGCGCAGGGAGCGTCCATCCCAAGTTTTGAAGAGCGCGTTATCAAATGTGTACATCAGAGATTGCTGATGATTACAAGGACTTTTTTTTCTGGGTTCCTGCACCTCAGAGAGATGATTTTTTTGGTTATTGTTGATGATTGGGGTGGAATTGATGACATAGAGGTTGATCTTTGTCAGAACTTGAAAAATTGTTCAAAATCACTGACTTCCACATTGAGGAGTAGGCTAAATTTCTTCTCTTGAAGTACTTTGGGTTATTATCTCCCAAGTCCTCCTTATCCTCTTGCTGTTTGGTTCCTGAGCATTTGCCCTTGGACCCGTATCCATCGGTGTCCTCACCCGTCCACGTGGAGGTATGAGTTTCGATTAAGACGGGGTAGTGAGAGGCACCTGGTGGCTCAGTCGTTAGGCATCTGCCTTCGGCTCGGGTCATGGTCCGAGGGCCCCGGGATCGAGCCCCATATCGGGCTCCCTGCTCGGCGGGGAGTCTGCTTCTCCCTCTCCCTCAGCTGCTCCCCCTGCTTGTGTTCCCTCTCTTGCTGTGTCTCTCTCTTCCAAATAAATAAAAAAATCTTTAAAAAAAAAAAAAAGAGGGGTATTGTAAGGAGATTTTTGTGAGACTGGAATCTTCCCCTTACAGACTGGCTTTTATTCTGAGACCATGTTCATTATGCTCCGCCTTTATTTTGGTGTTGGTATGCTTTTATTTAGGGCTGTGAGGCATGATGTATCTGAAATTTGCTGTCGATGTGGGGACAGGAGAGGAATCAGGAGCGGGGCTGTGTAGTAATTATTGATGCTGAATAAGGGGAACGTGGTGGTCCCTGTGGTGTTCCCCCATGTACATATTTGAATGTTTACACAGCAAAAAAAAAATTTAAGTATTTTAATTTTATGTAGTTATAGTGATTGTGGATGGTAGTTAAAGAAAAAAATCTGCACTTAACAAAGTGAAAACGTGGTCATTCTTACTGCTCCTTCGATTCTTTCTTTTTTTTCTTTTTTCTTTTTTTTAATTGTGGTTTGTGAAATCTGGTAGTTGGACCTCTCACCCTTTGGAAAGTGATTTAGACTGGAGTTTGCTGAAGATTTTTGTTCATTGGGCATGTCACGGGCCTGAAGGTTAAAATACCGAGCCAAGGGCAGTGTTTTCCCATCATGTACATTGTAATAACTTGTAGCTAGTCTGTTCAGTTTTTCTCCAAACTCCCTAAATCCAGCACCGTCCATGCTCCTTCAGCCTGAGTATGCAGGACTCTTCCAGCCAGCCAGCCAGCTTTCCTGCTCGGGATCTGTGCCGCGGGGTTTAGGAGACGGTGAAGGAGAGCGGCCTCATGTGGGGCTCTGTTTACCCCACAGATTCTGATGCCCATTCTGGACGACAGACTTGCAGCTTTGCTGATTTCACGGAGCGCAGCCGAGGCGCTCATGAACCGGAGGGTCCTGCCCTGCAGCTGCCCAGTCTGGCCAGAACCTGACCCCATGCTGCAGCAGCAACACGCCCAAGGTCAGACATCCCAGGTGAGCCAGCAGAGGCTTTGGAGTAGGTTTTCTTTTCTCCACGTTCCTGGCTTGTAGCCCAACAGCCGTTCTTCAGTGCGTGGACACTTCGGTAATTCCCCTTAGGAAAGGTTCTTTTATTTCCTCAAAGCAAAGAACTCGTGCTCGCTTTTTAAAAAATAAGTTTCTTACATTTTTACTCGCAGATTTGTTTTAAGGTTTTATTTTTAACTAATCCCTCCATCCAACGTGGGGCTCGAACTTACAGCCCCAAGATCAAGAGGTGCTTGCTCTACGGACTGAGCCAGGCAGGCGCCCCTGCAGAAATTTTTTTTTAAGATTTTATTTATATATTTGACAGAGAAAGAGAGTGCGTGCACAAGCAGGGGGAGCCACAGGAGGAGGGAGAAGCAGGCTTCCCGATGAGCAGGGAGCCCGATATGGGGCTCCGTCCCGGGACCCCGGGATCATGACCTGAGTTGAAGGCAGACACTCCACCGACTTGAGCCACCCAAGCATCCCCCTCCCCACAGAGGAATTTTTGTAGATAAAGAAATTTGATCAGTGCAGGGAATGAGATGCTCCATAAGGGTACATTTGAACGGCTTAATAAGAGACCCTTTCACTGAGCTTCAGGATCCTCCTGCTCCGTCGGTCCCCTGTGGCAGGCTGGATGCCAGAAGCCTGAGGGAACCCTCCTTTTCCGGATGAGGGTGAGCAGTTTAAGTTATCTTTAGACTGGAGTTCACGGAAGATTTTTTTGTTCATTGTTCAAACTCCAGTCTAAAATAAAAAAATATTTTTATAATTGTGACTCCGATTGCCTTTGAGCTCTGGCTGGGATGGTTGGGTTGAAAGGTAGTGCGTTGCAGTCAGAGGTGATGGAGGGGTTCCTCTTCAGCGCCATTGCCAGCAGCTGCAGCCCGCTCTCACCTCGGTAACCTCAAAACCACCTTTGTTGCTGCTTTCAGTTCCTATTTTACACAGAATAGGGGAGCTGGGAAGTCACAGTGGTCGTCCCTGGAATTTAGAGCCAGTAGGTGAAGGAATAAGCCAGGCCTGCCGCACTCCAGCCTGGAGCTGTCACTTCCCTCTTGAAGTTTGGGCGTCTTGTGTGGAACGTTCTAGTCCCGCCACTGTCCTGTCTCTCCTCCCTCACTTTCAGAAAGATCATCTGTACAAGCACTGTCCCATAACACAGGCCATACGTGTAATTTAACATTTTACAGTAGCCACATTAAAAAATAAAAAGCAAATGAAATTAATTGTCATGTTACTTAGCCCAGTGTACGTAAAATAGTGTTTCAACAAGTAACCAGGCTAAGGATTATTGAGATGTTTTACACTCTTATACCAGGTTTTTGTAATCTGTTGCATACCTTGCACTTACAGTGCACGTCGGTGTGGACTCACAGCATCTCAGCGATCACACTTGACCTCTGGCCTTCATTTTGAAGAGCATGAGCCTGAGCAGAAAGGCGTGCTTACCAACTCACCACGCTCATTCTTTTATTAATGGATTTGTGCGTGCAACCAGAGCATCTTCTGAGCATCAGTGTTTCCCTGTTTTTGAGCAGACGTTAGGACCACATGGTCTCCCCTTGAAGGAGGTGGCACTAAGCCGATGCCCATAGTCCCTCACTGAAGACGCGCGCTGCGGGGCCCTCCAGTCTCCCTGGTGCCGCCGTTGTCTCTTTAGTGCTGTTTGTGAAAGCTCTTTCTCTTTCTGACAGAGGCGTGGACTCTGTCCCAGTGGTTGGTAATGTGTCTCCGTGTATCACACTTCCTCTGTAGGGCGGGCAACCAATCCAGAGACGCTCTTATGGTGCCTCGCATCCGTAAAGACCAGAGGGGTTTTCAGAGAAGTGATGCTTTGTTCCTGGGGCCTAGTTACTCATCGCTCTGTGTTCCTTCTTGTGCCCACAGTGATGCACCATGCCAATAGTCGATAAGTTGAAGGAGGCCCTGAAACCTGGCCGCAAGGACTCGGCTGACGATGGAGAGCTGGGGAAGCTCTTGGCCGCCTCTGCCAAGAAGGTCCTTTTGCAGAAGATCGAGTTCGAGCCCGCCAGCAAGAGCTTCTCCTACCAGCTGGAGTCGTTAAAGAGCAAATATGTCTTGCTGAACCCTAAAACGGAGGGAGCGGGTCGCCACAGGAGTGGAGATGAGCCACAGGCCAGGAGACAGGGTACAGACGCCTGGGTGGCTGGCAGAAGGGGTCTCACTGTGTGTTGACCGTGTGGGTGGACGAAGTGTTGACGATTAGGAGGAACAGAAGCAGAATGTGGTCCGAGTTGTGAAGCTTCCGTGGGGTCAGTGGCTCTGTAGCTACAGAAATAATGATGCAGGGTTGCCTCACGAAGAGATCTGTGTCTTGCGAGAGCCCTTGGAACTTGTGTGCGTTCAATCAGATCAGAAGCAGGGCTAGGAAACAAACCAGAGAGATGGGCGGGGCTTCAGAGTGCTGCGGTCTGGCTCCGGCTCCCGCTGTCCAGACTCTGAGTGTCGTCTCCTCCTCCGTGGAGGGCTCCTTGCATTCCAGACCTGAGCAGTCTGCAAGAGCCACGGGATGACTGGGTTTTCACCAGCTTTCTAGTAACTTCCCGTGGGGACGCCAGTTACCCTTTGACACTGCTGTCTTGGCAAGTGCGTGCTGACTGTGCCTATGAGCGTTTGTTTTCCGTGGCCCACCTGTGCGTAGATTTAAGCCCTGCTTTCCTCCCTTGTCCCTTTCTCTCACAGGCAGCGAGCATGCGTACGAGAGCGGCGGGGATGGTGTCCCTGCCCCGCAGAAAGTGCTGTTCCCCACGGAGCGGCTGTCTCTGAAGTGGGAGCGGGTTTACCGTGTCGGAGCGGGGCTTCACAACCTTGGCAACACCTGCTTCCTGAACTCGACCCTGCAGTGCTTGACCTACACCCCTCCTCTGGCCAACTACCTGCTCTCCAAGGAGCACGCACGCAACTGTGAGTGGCCGCCGGCGGCCGTGGGTGGGCCGGGAGGCACGGGAACCGGACGGTCTCTTGGGGAGACCAACCCTTGTGCCCGTGGTGCCAGCAGCCCTCGGCCCCGGTCAGATTCAGGAGCGAAGTCCATGATGTAGTGACCGATAAAACGTAAATTTCACATGTGCCCACTCCAGGCCGGGTCATGGAAGCCAGTGACTCAGGTAGAGTGTTGGTCCCAAAGTGTTCTGAAAGTGAGTACCTAAAGGGAGAAAGTGTTTTCAGATAACACGTCCAGAGCGTGTGCATTCAGTGACTACACGGCCGCAGTTACACCCGTCAGTGTTTCGTGTACGTTTAGAACATGGCCCAGAGGAGAAGTGGAAGATGGGGAAAGATGAGATACAGTGTCGCTCACCAGAACTGAAGCAAGTAGAAAGCCTTTTAACTACTCAAGAAATTAAGTTGGTCATTAAAAATCTTCCCATGACGAAAATACCATGGTGAGGTGATTTCTGGGTGAGCTTTTTGAAAATGTGGAGAAACAGATTGTTGCAGTGCTTCACAAATTCTGCCAGAGAGTAGAAAGAGAGAACCCTCAGCTCACTTTATGAGGTTCTTATAACCTGCGTAATAACAGAATTAAGCAAGTACAGTAGGAGGAAGAAAAATTACAGAAATTACAGTCCCATCTTATTCACGAGGGTAGCTACAAGACCTGTAGACAGAATGTGACCACGTTCAGTAGTCTCCGAAATACTGCAAGCAGCTCGTGTTCATCCTGCTGAAGCAGGGGCGCTCTGCTATCAGGAGATCTCTAAGTGTGGCCGGGGAGCGCACAGCACAACCGCCCAAACCCCTCCTCCAGAGCTGGGCCTGCCGGGCCCTGTCCCGGCTCTGCCCCCTAAGTGCTGTGATCCCTGGAATGTTACCTAGCCTTCTAGAAGCTTCCTGTTCCTCATCAGCAAAGTAATAGTATCATCTCCCTGATAGAGCTCTTGGGAAGCTTAAATGACTGATGTAAAGTGTTTAGAATAGTACTTGGCGCACAGTAAGTGCTACGTAAGAGACTGCTAATTTTGCCTCCTTAATTACTGTATCAAGAGATTCAAAGAGAGGTCACCTGAAAGTGATGCCCTCAGAAGACATTTACGATAAACTTTTAGCGAAGGAGCGGTAGGAAGGAGTTCCCCTTACCTTGATAAAGGGTATCTACCAAACACTATGAGAAAACATCCTAGGTAGGAAAATACAGGAAGTATACCCTTCAGAATATAGAGGGAAACAAGGATCTCTCTCGCCACTTGTGTGAAGACGTGTCGATGCTAACCAGAGCCATGACCTAGGAGACAAAAGGAAGGAGTGCACTACTCTTCCTTGAAAGTGACATTTCTGCATTGAAAAGCAAGAGAATCTATAAATTAGAAATTGGGCAATGTGACTAGATATAACACCAGTATACAAAAGGTCAGTTGAATTTCTCCACACCAAATAACAAAGAGTTTTTTAAAAATTTTGCCACTATAAAAAAATTATAATCACAACAAAAGCGATGGAGCGTCTAGACTTAAATTTACCAAGAAATCCTTCACCGAAAGACATGAGATGGTCATGTACATGCATGAAGACTGCTGCCTTCAGAGGGAAGCCTCACTATCCCAAAAATGTTGATTCTCCCCAGATTAACATAACTCCACCTGGTTCTAAAATTTATATGAAAAAGCAGGGCAAAGGACCCCAAATCACCAAGACACTTCCGAAGGAGACTATGAAAAGAGAGGTACCCTACCAACTAGGAAGTCTTGTCAAGTTAGAGAAATTAAAATGTCGTAGGATTGGGTCAGGGAGGGGACGTGCTCACCAGCGGAACGGAGTAGAGCCCAGAAACAGACCTGCATACACCTGGAGGCGTGTTGCGTGTTGGTTCTTCACGTGTCTCCTGTTTGAAATAAACGAAACTTTAAAAGAACTCTGGCTTACGTATGGAGGAAGCAAATAGAATCCCCATTTCACAGCGTACCTGTGCACCAAAAAATGCGTTAAAATTTTAATATGAAAAGCAAATATTAGGCTCTTACAACAAACATTGGCAAATCTCTTTCTCACCTTGGGATGGAAGATTTCTTAAACAAGGCTCAGAAAGCACCAGCTACAAAAGAAAAATTATAGATTCCGCTACATCGTAGTTAACATTTGTCCCCAGAAAATACTTAAAAGGCAAACAGGGAGCTATGAACTGGAGACAAAGCCCGGGCCATAGAACCAGCAGAGGCTCACTACCAAGAAAGAATTCAGACCAACAAGGGAAAGACAACCCATACAAAAGCAAAAAAAAAATTATGAATCGGCATTTTACAGAAGGGGAAACTCGTGGTCAGAGTATAGGGAGAGATGGGAATCAGGGATGTGTCATCATAGTTGTGACAGGTGCGATGACACACACCTTTGTGATGGGTGCGTCTGCAGAGGCCAGGTGGTACTGAGTGTCAGTGAGAAGATGAGTGAGAACCTACCGGCCAATGGTTCTCCATCTGGAGAAGAGCTCTGATCTGTGCCTCTCGGGACACCTGTGTAAAAAGGTCTGCAGGCAGCAAACAATCCGTAAGCCGCTCAGGTGCCCATCAGCAGAACAGATGCTCGAATCACATGCAGCGGGGCAGGGGAAAGAAGGACCACTCCGTGCGTGGTGGGAAGTCCAGAAGATTGCGTACAGCCTGAATGGCTATTTGAGGAGCTGAAGAACAAGATGATACAGTGTTCAGGGGTACACATATGGAATAAGACTTTAAAAAATGATTTTTTTAATTGGTAAACAATGACGGTAAGGAAATCAGGATAGAACCAGAGGCAGGGAGATGGGAGCAAGAGAGGAGCAGTGTTAAGATAAAGGTGGATTGTGCGATGTGTTCGGGGAGATTTGTCGTAGGATTTTTTTTAAATGAGTGAAAGGTGACACGCGATGGAAATAGCATTTTTAAACGTCTTGTGATCGTGATAGCTCTGTGGTGGCTGGAGTTGACACGCTGAGGCACCGGGCCCACGGCAGGTCAAGTTGGTCATAAATCTCGATTTCTGGTAGTGACCTTGGTGATGTTGAGGGCATTCTGGGTGGACTTTTAGTAAGACTTGACTGGGCTGTCTTTGTGGGTTTTTTGTTTTTTTGTCTCTTTGAGCTTTTTTTTTTTTAGATGGAGGGAGCGTGCACACAGCAAAGGGAGAGGCAGAGAGAGAGAGAGAGAGAATCTCAAGCTGACTCAGATGCTGGGGGCTCGAGTGCAGAGCCCGAGGCGGGGCTCAGTCCCATGACCCTGAGGTCACTACCTGAGCTCAAATCAAGAGTCAGACACTCAGCTGACTGAGCCCCCCGGCACCCCGGCATTCTGGTTTTTTCTCACGACTGTGGGGGAGGAGACCCTGCCATCCAGACGTAGGTAGCTCCGCCGTTCTCTTGTTCAGCCTGCTTCCCTGTGCAGCTGCCCTTTGGGTTTGCTTCTTCGGCAGGACCCTTTGTCACTCGATTAGGGTTGATGTAGGCAAAGTAGGCGACCCCCAGAAATCCCCACACATACTCTGCAGCTCCGGGGAGCGAGGGCGTGAGGTGGGAGCGGCCCCTCCTCGTGGTGGGATCTCTCGCCTGCCCGCATGACGCCTCTGCTGTGAGCGCCCAGTGTCCCTCTGCATCACTCTGAACGCTGGCCTTAGTGTCAGCTTTCCCAGACTGAAAGCATGAAGAGAAGTCTTAGAATCTGTTGTCTGTATGCCCCTGGCTCCTGAGTGACCCCAAGTGGGCTCAGCCTGTCCCCTCGTCCTCCCCGAGTACAGGCTGTTCGGAGACTCGAGGACTCTGAGAACGGTCACTTGAACCGCCAGACGTGAGCCCAGAGCACCGACTCCTGCTGCACGCTTCCACACCAGCTTCAGGCTAGAAAAGAAACACTTCGTTTACGTACTCTCCACACCCAGCGTGGGACTCGAACTCAACCCCAAGATCAAGAGTTGCACGCTCCACGGACTGAGCCAGCCAGGCGCCCAGAATCGACCATTATGAATGTACAGCTCAGAGGCATTAAATACATTGACCTTATGCAACCATCCATTTCCAGAGCTCCTCGCTCTTCCCACACAGAAACTCTGCCCCTTCCACACTAACTCCCCGTCCCTTCCCTGGCGTCCACCCTCCTACTTTCCGGCTCTGTGGACTGGACGACTCCAGTACCTCGTCGAAGTGGACTCCTACAGTATTGATCTTTCTGTGTCTGGCTGACTTCATGCAGCATTACGTCCTCACGGTTCCTCTGTGTTGTGGCAGGTGTCAGATTTGCTTTTCTTCTTAAGGCTGAGTCGTACTCCATGGTGCGTACATCTGTTCTTCTTACCTGTTCATTTGTTGATGGACGCTCGGCTTCCGTTAGGTCCTGTGACTAATGCTGCGAAGGCTGGTGCACAGATACCTGTTCGAGCCCCTGCTTTCATTTCTTCCAGGTATAAACCCAGAAGTGGGATTGCTGTTTGGGAATTCTGTTTTTAATTGTTTGAGGCAGCGCCCTGCTGTTTCCCACAGCTGTTGGAGCAGTGTGCACCTCCAGCAACGGTGTGCAGGGAGGGGTTCCCGTCCCTCCACATCTTTGCCAACGCGAGCCATGTTCTGTTTCTAAAGACGACAGGCTGCGTGCTGCTTTGTTACTGACTTTGAGATGGGTCGAAGTCACTGGGTAAAGAGAGCTGTTGCACGGGACAACAGTTGGTTTGCGGTGTACTTTGTGTTAGGACCGGGTCTACTTGGGCAGTACCGGAGTGTATCTGAGACAGCACCAAAGATGTGTTTGCCCTTGGACCCAGAAGCCTGTCGTGAATTTATGCTTTCGAGAAGGTTGGACACAAGGAGACGGGGCAGGATTGTCTGTGACGGCGGAAACACAGAAGGACCCGTGTGTGTTCGTGGGAGCACATACGTGAACTCTGGTCTGTCCGTTGGGTGAGAAGCTCTAGTCCATGTGAAGGGCCCGGAACTATGTCAGAACCGACCGCTGACCAGTACGTACCACGTGGCATAGTTTGTGCCACGCTGCGTGTGTGCCTCCACGTGTGCTGGCGCAGAAACCACGTTAACGAGAGCAGCAGGGACCCACTGAGGAGAGCGGTTCTTCCCGTGAGAGGCTGCGGACAGTGCGCTGGAGGGACCTCAGTGTGACAGCAGCGTTTTACTTTGAACACACCCCGACTGGGTTGGAGCTGAGTGGTACAGGCTTTGTACTTTGCATGTGAGAGATCTCCTAACTTGCAATAAAGGTTAGAAGGCACCGCTCTCTAGCCTGCTGCCCAAGCAGCAGCAGAGAGTTTCGGACGTGGCAGGGGCTGGCGGCCCGCGGCCTGTGGTCTCAGCGGGGCCCCCTTTGTGAGTCAAGTTCTGCCGGCCCCCGTTCCTGTACAGTCTGCGGCCGCGTGCTGTGACCGCCTGGGCTCTCCGGAGGCAGACCCATGTCACCGTGGACGGGGGGCTCCGTGTTGGAGGAGCGAACTCAGGGCTGTCAGGAATCTCTAGAACATTCTCACTTACTGACCACGTGGCACCAGTTAGAAGTTAGGAAATGTTGTAAGCTTCCTTTTGAGACTCAGACTTACTCTTCTTATTAGCAACTAGCACCAAGGGCACGTGGCGAGGGCTCGCACAGGTGGGTAGTGCGAGCCCGGGGTGGGGTGAGTGTGGGGACCGCAGTCTGGATGGGAGCCGTGGGGCGCGGGGGCGTCAGGAGCGAGCGGGGAACTCTGACCAACCAGGACCCCCTCGCCCCTCGTGCAGGTCACCAGGGCGGCTTCTGTATGCTGTGCCTCATGCAGAACCACATGGTCCAGGCCTTCGCCAACAGCGGCAACGCCATCAAGCCCGTCTCCTTCATCCGAGATCTGAAAAGTAAGAGTCCCCTCCTGACCGGAGGGCAGCTCAGCCCGAGTCTGCGGTGGACGTGGGGGGGCGTGGGGGCGTCAGGGGCACGGGGAGGAGTCAGCAGCGAGGCACGGGAGTCCCACGACCTCACGGACTTCGGCGCACGTGGTGGTGCTGACTGAGGGGCTGGTGTGTATCGGGGTGGGGGCAGGGCAGTGCCGGCCTCCCCTTGAAGGACACAGAGGGTCGGGTGGGGCCGGGGGCTGTGTCTCAGGAGGAGCGGGAGGCTAGGGCTCTTCCAAACATCCCGGGACCGGTTGGCACAGATCACCTGTTTGCTCGGTAGGAGACAGAGGTCACTTGGTTTCTGAAACCTCGTGCGACCTCCTTGTGACCCGCTCGTGCTCTGTGCTGGCTCCTGGAAAACCAGCTCACCAGTGGGTGTCCCACCCTTAGTCCTTAGTGCGGCATCCGTGCCTTCCCGTGAAGTGTGGAGTCTGGGCCCTCAGGTCGCACGGAGAAAACAGCTGCCGCGAAGACCCGGGATTGGGACGCACGGTTCCTGCGCGGCTCTTGGTTCCTGCGCCTGCCGCTGACCCCTGGGACAGCGGGGCCTCGGTGATGGGCACACAGCGGTCGCGGACTGGGGGAGAAGGTGTGAGCTCGTCCCCGCCGGTCTCACGCTTCTCTCTTTCTTTAGAAATTGCTCGGCATTTCCGCTTTGGAAACCAAGAGGATGCGCATGAGTTCCTCCGGTACACCGTCGACGCCATGCAGAAGGCCTGTTTGAACGGCTGTGCCAAGTATGTGCCTCCCTTCCCCTGCTTTGCTGAGGGGCTTCAGACCCCCGCTGCCGTGGGGGCGGCCAAAGCCCATTCTTGGGGAGGCAACTGCTCCTCCGCTCCCCCGGGCGGTCTCTGTAGACACCTGTGTCAGGTCCCGCAGCTGCGGAAGCTCAGATGCGGGACCCCTCCTGCATCCCAGGGCACGGCCACCCTGCGCAGCCTCCACGCCAGGGGCGGGTCAGCGGGGCCAGGCGCCGAGGGGGAGCCCTGTCCCCGCAGCTCGCCGCAGGGAAGAGGCTTTGGCAGATCTTTCTGAGGGCCGTCAGCTGTTGTCCTAGACTCTTGCCATCTTTTAGAAATCGCGTCATGAGTTTGACACAGAGGGTGGGTGGTAGGAATCTCAACATCTTTATGAAAGGGCGCGGGGACGTCTGCGGGTGGGAGGTTTGTGATTTTTGAGGCTTCATGCCGCATGGTTACGATGTCTTCATTTTTGATTTGGAAGCAGAGACAAACGCATGTGACAGGTTGCTGACTTCATGCCACGGCTTCCCTTTTGTGAAACAGTTAGGGTCAGGGATGTTTTTGTATTCCTCCTGGCTCCTGGGTTCAGACAAAAGGAAGTAGGCCGAAAATGCTCCCTGTTGCGAGGCTGTTGCCTGGGCTTAGGGTAGAACTGAGTCCTGGAATCTGGAAATGCCCCTTAAACAGCTTAAGAAACATCTGGAATGTCCTTCAACAAAGTTGAGTTGTAGCTATGATCATGGGAAAGCTCTGGTCTCAGTGGTGTGATTCTTTTTAAACCCTGAGAAGACTTTCCACGGGTTCTTCTGGCATCTGTCCCTTGCTGTGCTGAGATGTGCAGCAAGGTCACATGCTTCTCCCCTTCGGTCCCTGTAGGTGCATAGATGCTGGGGCTGCCCTTCCCGCACCTCGCCCCACCCCGGGCCTCCCCCCACCCCGGGCCTCGCCCCATCCCGGGCCTCGCCCCATCCCGGGCCTCGCCCCATCCCGGGCTCTAGCTGTTGATTGGAGCTCTTTGCTGATGCCCCCTGCGTGCCAGGCACTGTGTTCGCACTGGGTACTTGCAGGTGAAAGACTGGGCTCTTGAGTTCAGGAGCTCAGGGGTGGTGGGGAGGCAGATCCTGGCCAGTGTCTACAAGGTCACATGGTAAGTGCTGTAGGGGAAGACTCTGGGAGCTGTTCCCAGGACAGTTCTGCTGCCCTCTTACCCGCAGGAGGCCTCCTAGAAGGAGTCCCCGCAGGGCTCAGATGGGGGGAGGGAGGGAGGAGGTAAGGAGTGTGGCTGGTCCTGGGTGAGGCCTGCCGAGGCAGGTGGTGAGCCTGTGGACTCCCCGCCGTGTAACTGAGTACAGCTCATGCCTGGCAGGGGCTCCCAGCCCTGCTCACACAGCGGGATCACCTGGGAGGCTTAGGACAGCAGCTGACCCTGCCACCACGCCAGCCTCATTACCCAGGCCCTCCAGGGCTGGGAGAGTCCGGGAGGGATGGGCCGGTAGGTAGGATGGGTAGGTTCGGGGTTTGGGCCTGGGACGGATGGGGCAGAGTCCAGGTTTGTGGTCTGGGCAGCAGGGCGGGTGGCTGTGAGTCTTTCATGGTCCAGGGCACAGAAGTGGCCGGGCATTGGTGCAAGGATGAGCGTGTCTGATGTCAGATGACCCAGGCACGGCCAGGCCCCTGGGCAGGGGGTCGTGGGTGCTTTCCACACACCCGTCTGCAAGAAAGGCTTTGCCGCTCTTAGTGAAATGAGAAAAAATAGGAGTCACACCAGCTGAACGATTCAGTTTGATTTGCAGGTGGAAGCGACTTTTTTTTCCTTTTGGTTTTGTTAGACTTTTAGTTGAACTCATGAGCAGAGAGTATTTATAACATTTCTATTGCGTGGCCCTTGCTCAAGCCGGCTTTGTGACCCGGTGCGTGCCGGGGCTTTGCGCGTGTTCCCCGTGCACCTGACATGGGTGTGCTCTCCTGTCGGCGGGTAGCTGGGTGCACATCTGCCGGGAGACCTGCCACCTGTCTTCCCGCCGTGCTCGCTTCCTCCCGCCTCGGTCCCTGCGCCGGGCGGCATGTTCAGTGTCCCAGCCTTGCCGGGCGTCCGCTTCCTTGTGCCTCCTGGAGCTTTTTCTTGGTAAACCCACAACCGTCATGTCTTTGTTGAAAGCCCTTTGCATTTACTATGACGACTGAAGTTTGGTCTTGACCCGACCATGATGCTGAGATTTATGAGGATCACACACGGCACATTGACTGTGTTTCTCCTTCTCTCTGGTTTCCCTTTGTGCGTTAATTTTTAAGCTTTCGTGCGGTGCTCAGGGAGACCTGTACCTCTGCTCCAGTGACCTCTCCACGCACGCTTGTGCATGGCCTTGCTCCCCTTTTCTGGACCATGGCTCTGTCTGTCAGCGTTTGGGGAGGCCCAGCCCCTCCGTCCTTCCATCTCCTCTCTGGCCTGCCTCTTCGTTGCATCATCTCTTACCTTACTGTGTTCCCCTCCCACGTTCGTCCCCACCTTTGCTTCAGTCTTTCCCCCGTTAAATAGGCCGGGGGGAGGGAGGCACTGTCTTCCTGCCCGGGCTGCCCAGGCAGCCTGGGCTGGAGGATGCGGGGTTCCAGAAGCCCGAGGCCAGTCCCTCTCTTGACCTTGCAAGGACCTTACCGAGAGGATTCAGAATCATTTTCACTCTCTGAAGTCTGGTGATTTCACTAGGAACGTCTTTAGAGCTGATTGTTGTCGGTCAGTTGGGTGGACCCCTGAGCAGTGACAACGAGAGGTCGCACCTGCGACCACGTCGACTCGGGCATCGTGGGCGCAGGAACGGTGTCTACCGGCCTGGGCACGTCGCTGGCAAACGCCACCCGCTGCGGATCAGCTCAGTCTGAACATCGTGGCTCGAGAAGGCACGACAACACATGGGGCAGGTGTCATGCATCCACGTGTCGTGCCCGGGCGTGGTTTCCCGGTGGGGTGTGCGCCCTGCTCTCGCTGTCGTCTGCGGGGACACTCACACTCGTCGCCGAGCCCTGTCCCCGCTGGAGCATGTGACCGTCTCGGTTCGATGTTAAAGGCCTGTGTCAGGGTCTCCAGTCACTCGGGCCTCCTGCGGGACCACCTTCTCTCTGGCGGCTTTCCTTTCCTCGGCCTCCCCTCCGGCCGCTGTCCCGCCTCGTCGCGCCGCTGCCCCGTGTCCACGGACTCTCTTCTCCCTTCGGCCACTTGCAGTTCCCGCTTCATTCCCAGCCCGATTGTGTCTGTTCCCTCCGTGTTCGTTCACTTTCTCCATTTGCTCTTTTTTATTTTGAGTTGTGAAACTTTTTCCGCTGGTCTTTCCTCCCCCATGCGCTTGTTGGAGGGTCTTTAGGTTAGTTGGGATCCTGTGTCACCCTTCTCGTCGGCCCTGTGCTTGCTTTCTGGGGGCTCATCTTCACCAGACGAGGTGCTGTGATTCTTGTTCCCTGTTTTCCTCCGGCGGTGCCCGTGCGGGACGGAGGCCGCTTCAGCACCACCCCTGGGCCTGGTGGTTTGCGTGGTTCTCAATCTGGGGTGCCTTCTGTCCCAGAGGCCAAGCACTGGACGGCCCTGGTGTGGCCTCGGTCTTAGGACCCAGCGGGCTCCTCCTGCCGGGGTTTCCGGGCGGCTCCGGGGCTCCTTTAGCCCCTGGTTCTCCCTCGGTGTTCCCCAGACCAGCCCGTCTCTAGCAGGGCTCCGGCAGGACTGTTGAAGACAGCTTGCTGGAATCTGGCTTCTGTTTCCCGCTGACGGCTGATTTGAGCTTGGAGCTTGCTTGCCTCGGGGTCCTGAGAGTGGGTCCTGTGCGGTGGTTTGCTCCTCCTGTTCTAACGGCCGGGCCGGCTCGGGGCCACTGGGATTTCAGCAGCCACCACCACGTGGGGCCGGCCACGGGGTTCCAGTTTGCGCTGAGATTATGTCCTCGATGGTTTGGGGAGTTAAAATGTTCCTTCTCTTGGAATGCTTGGGGGGCTCGGTCAATTAAGCTTCTGCCTTCGCCTCAGGTCATGATCCCGGGGTCCTGGGATCAAGTCCTGCATCCAGCTCCTTGCTCAGTGGGGAGCCTGCTACTCCCTCTGCTTGTGCTCATGCACCTGCGTGCTCTCTCTCTCTCAAGTAAATAAATAAAATCTTTTTTTAAAAAAGTTCCTTCTCTTGACGAATGGTGAAAATACATAGTGGCAGTTGGTTTTTTATTTCCTAATTTTACAAAAGGAAAATATGCCCTTGTTTTGGTCCCCCCCCCAGGTGGAGTCCCGCTCATCAGTGAGCTCTCGGAGTCTGGGCCGCACTGTCGTGGCTGGTCCCATGGCCGGTCCCGTGGCCAGTCCCACACACTGCAGGAGAGCCCAGCGCAGGGGCCACGTGGTTTGTGCAGGGGGTGGGGAGGAGAGCGCTGGAAGGCTGCACGGCCCAGCGACTGGCCAGGCCCGGGAGTCGGGGAGTCAGGAGAGGCAGCTGCAGAGCCGGGGCTCAGGGGGCCTGGCAGGGAGGGGCGCGTGCCCGCGAGGGACCAGCTGCTCTGTCCAGGGCTGTTGTGTTCCAGCACAAAGACTGTAGTCAACTGGATTTGTGTCCCAGAGGATGACTCCTGGGGACGGTTTCGGAGGAGTGAGTCTGAGTTAGGTTCCATGGGTCTCAGGCGCATACCAGGAGCAGAGGCTAGAGACAGGGTGGTGTTTCCAGAATCTTCATCACACCAATGGCTGTGGGGTGTGGGTGCTCGGCCTGGCCGCTCTGTGGGGCAGGGGACCAGCAGCCGAGGCCTAGGGCGGCCTCAGATCCTGGCTGGTAAACAGGGCTGGGGATTTGAGTACAGGCCGGCCTGACCCTGGTGCCCACGGCATGACAGCTCCTGTCCTACCAAAAGATACAGAGGTGGGGGTTTTGTCCCCGCTCGTTCCCCTCTTCAGATAAGAGGCTCGGGCATATGATAGCCAGCAGGAGTGAGCTGACCGTGCAGGACTGAGTGGGGTGAAATGGGGGGCAGGTGGTGGGTTCCAGGTGAGGGGGGCGCCTCTGTCGTTGAGACTCGGTGGGCATTAGGTGCGTTTCTCCGACCACTCATTTCCCGTGAAGTGGGGGGGGTTGCCTGCAGGGAAGATGGGGGTCTTGAAGGTCTGAGATGATGTTGTAGGGAGTGGGCCGGGCCCATTGGAGCAATGTGGGACGACTGGGGGCCTGCAGAGAACTGGGGCGAGCGCGTCAGACTCATTCTGGGCTGGGGGTGAAAGGGGCGGGGGGCTGGCTCCTGTCCTTTTCTTGAAGGCTGTGGCCTCCTTTCCAGGTTGGATCGTCAAACACAGGCTACTACTTTGGTCCATCAAATTTTTGGAGGCTATCTCCGATCGCGTGGTAAGTGAAGACGTTTTCTCTCCCCCTTTGTTGAGGATGAGAATGTGAACCAGGAAAGACTAGGAGCTCGGGGCCAGGTGGAGCCCCTTCCTGGCGGGCAGACCTGGGGGAGCCACTGCAGCCCCAGCCTCTTCTGAAAAGCACCCTTGCCAGTGGGCTCGCTGTTCTGGGAGGAAGTTTGGAGCAGAATGTCCCGCGGGTAGAGGAGGGTGGCGTTGTTTTTCCTCTGAGTTCCTTAGTTCTTCATAGGTAGCCTTTGCCCTTCAGCGGGGACTCGGGCCTGCCGAGGCCACGGTCAGGGCGGGGACGGAGGCCGTCACAGGGCTGGGCGGCGAGGCACTGGGTTGACAGACGTTCCTTTGTGGACTCTGGCTGTCAGTGAGCTCTCTCTCCAGACACTGGGGTTTGCGAGGGACTGGCGAGGTCTTGGGGACCTGGGGCGACACACTGGGGAGGCGCCTGCGCCCACCCCACCACCTCCGTGTTCCATTGCAGTGAAGTGCTCCGTGTGCAAGAGCGTCTCAGACACGTACGACCCCTACCTGGACGTGGCGCTGGAGATCCGGGTACGGACCACGGCTCCGCTGTCGTGTTTGCCTTCGGCTGGGGAGGCCAGGGGCTGCGGGGGAGCCCGTGAGGGCACATTACCCGGGCAGTTAAGGAAATACTGGGAATCCTCCTGCCTTGAAGTGGGGGCCTCCACTTTTACGCGTTGATTTCTAGCCTTTTCCCTGTGCGCGTTCACACGGGAAGATAAAATGCGGCTCCGTGTCCCGAGGCACGAGCGATGAGCGCACTGTGGATGCAGGACACAGAGCGGCTCGCATGGGGGCCGCGGGGAGGGCAGTCCCGGGTCCTGCTCCAGCCCTCCTGCTGTGGCGGGGGGGGGGGGTCCTCGGCCCCCGGGGAGCAGGTGCGCCCTGCAGGGCCCCGCTCTGTCCGTAGAGCCCGTTCGGCCGCCGCGGCTCCGCACTGCTTCCCCGGACGGCCTGGGGGTCGGAAGGCAGCCGCCGTCGGGCCCGTTTGGACGCAGGCCGATTGCGGAGGTCTGCGGCCTCAGCCTGAAAAAGGCCTTCCGTGCGGCGTTTCCTGAGTCGGCCCCTCCTCCCGCTGGCGGCTCCCTGTGCTTGTCTTCCTCAGCAAGCTGCGAATATTGTACGTGCTCTGGAACTTTTCGTGAAACCAGACGTCTTGAGTGGAGAGAACGCCTACATGTGTGCGAAGTAAGTTTCCTCTTGCTCCCGGCACAGCGCGCCCGCCGTCGGGGGGACCTCAGGGCCGCCACCTGGCCCGTGCGGCGGCTGTGACCTCCCTCCGCGCCGCCCTTGACCTCCCTCCGTGGGCCGCCGCTCAGTCCCTCGGGGGCGCGTCCGTCTACAACTGCAAAGCACTGGGCGCCTCGGGTGAAGTGTCGCTGCGGTTCACTAGCGCCGCCGCCCTGGGCCTGCGCCAGGAGCACCCCTTGCCAGGGAAGTAGGTCCCAGCGGGGCGGCGCAGAGCGGAGGTGGCCACGCGTGCCACCCGCCCTGGCCTTTCTGCTGTCCTGCGGCCCCGGGAGCCGCCCTCTGGGGCCCGGGTGTCCGGAGGGCCGTGCAGACTCACCGCGTGGGTGTACAGCTCACTCAGAAGCATAGTTTCCCTAATCACACCTTTCAGATTTACTGTCCTGTGCCAGAATGCCGCTTCCCCTCTGGGACTTGGTCTGTCCGTGCCCTGGAGGCTGCGTGTGTCCCTTCGTCCTGTCCCTGCTCCCTCCCACGTCGTGTCGCGTGGCCAGTCCCGCTCCAGGGGTTCCTTCCCACCTCCCAGCGCTGCTGCCCGGGCCTCTGACTCAGTGGCCTCCGTGGGAAAGAGCGTCCCCGTTGCACTGCGGTCTCCTGCTTTCCTCGGTCCTGGGTTTCCTGCGCCGGCTCCCCTTCCCTTACGCCGTGGGGGTGCGTGTCTCGGGATGCAGGCGGCGCGCGCCTCAGCAGGGGTCGCCGCCGTGGGCCCGTGAGCACGGCATTCCTCCTAGCATCAGCTGACCCCTGTTCACTCACCCTCCTCACAGATGCAAGAAGAAGGTTCCAGCCAGCAAGCGCTTCACCATCCACAGAACGTCCAACGTCTTAACCCTCTCCCTCAAGCGCTTCGCCAACTTCAGTGGGGGGAAGATCACGAAGGTGAGCCTTCGCTGTGGTATCCGGTCAGCATACGGGTCCCAGGGCCACCCCAGAGTCTGGAAGACGGGGCTCAGGAGTGTGCGTGTTTGCAGAATCCTCAAGTTCAAGAACCACTGTCTTTTTTTTTTTTTTTTTTTTTTGAGGTTTTATTTATTTATTAGAGCGAGAGAGAGCGTGAGCTAGTGCACAAGCAGGGGGAGCAGCAGGCAGAGGGGGAGGCAGGAGAGGCAGGCTCACTGAGCAGGGAGCCCGATACAGGGCTCGATCCCAGGACTCTGGGATCATGACCTGAGCCAAAGGCAGACGTTTAACCACTGAGCCACCCAGGCGCCCCAAGAACCACTGTCTTAACTAGGTTCTTTTCCCCAACCTCTGTGTGTGGCATGTTCCCAATACAGAAGCTCATGGTTTCCTTCAGAGTCAGCACGAGTCCTGCACTGTGGGGCTCTCATCTACCACGTGCTGTTCCGTGGCGAACATAGTGAGTGCAGTTGTGTGCTGTGGCTTTTTGTGGAAGGTAGAGCAAAAACCCACATTTGTACCGTGGCATTTGATTTTACTTCCTTTTTTTTAAGTCGTCTCTCTACTCCCAACATGGGGCTTGAGCTCCCGAGCCCAAGTCAAGAGACGGACGCTCCCCTGACCGAGCCCACCAGGTGCCCTGCACAATGGTGTTTTAATAGAAGGTGTCATATCATAAACGTGGCTAGAGCTGACTTAGATGGTTTAGGGCAAGGCACTTGTCAGAGCCTCCGCTTCCTCGCTGGTGGTGATGGGGGCTTGCTTCCGTCAGCATTTTCCACACTGGTTTCCACAGAATGTTGGTGCTGTATGTTTGCAAGATCCCGTGTTTTGTAGTTAGAACCGTATTGTACTTTGAAAACAGTCTGTGCTCAGCACAGACTACCAAGCTGAAGTTCAGTCCTTTTTAATTGCAGGCCTTCTCAGAGCTTTTATTAATAATCGGTGTTGTATTTTGAATCTCCAAGGGGGAGCTTTAGTCTCAAGAATTTTCTTTTTCTTAAAGATTTTATTTAAGAGAGAGTGAGAGAGCAAGTGGGCACCACAAGTAGGGCTGGGGGGAGTGGCAGAGGAAGAAGCAGAGTCCCCTCCTTGCGGGGAGCGCAACACGGGGCTCAGTCCCAGGACCCCGGGGTCGTGACCTGAGCTAAAGTCAGATGCTCAAGCGACTGAACCACCCAGGCACCTCCTGTGAAGAATTTTCTAAAGTTAATTGTGTTGGGTCCATTCATTCTTTCGTTTTACTAACAGTGAACGTGCTTACATTGTATAGTGTGTGCAGTGCATTGGGAAGTCAGGGGGACACCATCGGTGGTCAACGATAGTGGTGGTTTTGCCTGAAGAGCTCATGTTTCACCTTAACATCTCCTGGAACTAGTTTTCCATGGGAAGAGTTTGAGAAACTGATTTTTGGATCTGATTGTGGGGGTCCCATATCTGGCGAGATTACATTGGGGTTCATGATCTTGTGTCTATTGGCTTTTGAGACTTGAGTTTGTCACTGGAAGGAAGAAGGTGCATAGGGTCAATACCAAAGATACTACGTGGACCTAAAGAAGCCAGACACAACCAAGTGCATACACTGTGTCTCTGGTTGTCACTTACTTATTTTAAAGATTTATTTGAGAGGGAGCACAGGCAGGGAGAGCGGCAGGCAGGGGCAGAGGGAGAAGCAGACTCCCCGCTGAGCAGGGAGCCCGATGCGGGGCTCAGCCCCAGAACCCCGAGATCATGACCTGAACTGAAGGCAGACGCTTCACTGACTGAGCCACCCAGACGTCCCTAAACTTCATTTTTAAAAAGTCAGCATGTATAGGGGCGCCTGGATTGTTCAGTCAGTGAAGCATCAGACTCCTGGTTTCAGCTCAGGTCGTGATCTCAGGGTCTTGAGATCAAGCTCTGTATCGGGCTCTGAGCTCCACAAGGAACGTGCTGAAGTTTCTCTCTCCCTCTCCCTTTGTCACCCTTCGCTTGCTCTCTCAAATAAACCTTTTTTTGTTAAGTGTGTATAGATAGAAGTGAAAGTAAATCTCTTACCATTCAAAAATAATTTTTATTTAAAGATTTTATTTATTTATTTGACACAGAGAGAGATCACAAGTAGGCAGAGAAGCAGGCAGAGAGACAGGGAGAGGAGGAAGCAGGCTTCCCGCTGAGCAGGGAGCCCGATGCGGGCCTCGATCCCAGGACGCTGAGATCATGACCTGAGCCGAAGGCAGAGGCTTTAACCCACTGAGTCACCCAGGCGCCCTCAAAAATAATTTTTGAAAATACTTTCCTATGAAAAATTGTCGGCGTTTTTTTTTTTTTTAATTTAAATTTTTCGTGAGAGAGAGCAAGAGAGATTCAGAGGGAGAAGCAGAGTCCCTGCTGAGCCAGGAACCTGACGTGGGACTCGATCCCAGAACTCTAGGATCATGACCTGAGCCAAAGGCAGATGCTTAACCAACTGACCCCCTCAGGTGCCTGAAAAATTGTCAGATTTTGAAATAAACTGTGTCATGACTTTGTCCTGACTCACACAGTTACGGTTTCGACTTACTGTGACCGCTGGCTCCATGGAGTGAGCGCCTTTTTCTCTGAAGGCCCAGACCCAGGCATCGCCTCCCTGTTCCTCAAGTGGCGGGAGGGCCTGAGCCTCTTCCCGTCCCCTGACCCGTAGGGCCCGCGCGGGGCGAGCATGGCCGTGGGTGCGGGGCGGAGACGGGAGCAGATCACGGAGCTCTTTGTCGGACAATAAAATAGGGTTTTGTGTCGGTTGGTCGGTTGGTTGGTTGCCTCCTATTTAACCCTTGACCGGGGGGCTTCTTAGTACAGCATTGCCACGGGCCTGATCGCCTCCAGATTATCCAAGACCACCCGAGAAATTGTACATCTTACGTGGATGGAGGGGATGAATTGACCCTTTCCCCCACGGGTGAATTTTCATTGCTTTTTCCTTGGCCTTTTGTCCAGGACGTGGGGTATCCGGAATTCCTGAACATCCGTCCGTATATGTCCCAGCGCAGCGGAGAGCCCATCATGTACGGGCTGTACGCGGTCCTGGTCCACTCGGGCTACAGCTGCCACGCGGGCCACTACTACTGCTACGTGAAGGTCAGCGCCCCCACCTGTGGTGGTCTGTGTCGCACGCCGGTGCCTGTGGGTGCGGTTCCACGTGTGGGCTCGGTGCGAAGCGACCGTGTGCGTCGTGTGCGGGGCCTGTTGTCGCTTCGGGGAAGGGAGGGCCGGGGCGTCTTTCAAAGCCATCCCTCCAGGGGCTGTAGTGTCCTTGTCCTTGGATGGGTTGCCGAGGGGGCTGCTTCCGGGGCCCGATCCTGGCGCCCTGGGATTTTGGTGGGAGACGCTGGGCGGCGCAGATCCGAAGTACCCTTCCGAGGGGAAAGCTCACGTCTTTGGGGC
Organism: Ailurus styani; assembly: GCA_002007465.1. Taxonomy (NCBI): domain Eukaryota; kingdom Metazoa; phylum Chordata; class Mammalia; order Carnivora; family Ailuridae; genus Ailurus; species Ailurus styani. The sequence goes on from LNAC01000274.1 coordinate 1,715,307, forward strand.
ACCGGGAAAGAACAGGGATTCGAAGCATACTTCGTAGTCCCATGCAGAGCCAGGCGAGCGTGAGACCTTTCGTTGCTCGTTCATCAGCACGTGGAGACACGCGGCCGTTCACCACAGATTTCTTACTTCGTTCTCTGAAAACTGAGGGTGATGGGATGCGTGCCAACTGTCCCGTTTTGTTTTTGGCCGCGTCCCGTGCTGCTGCAGGCCAGCAGCGGACAGTGGTACCAGATGAACGACTCCTTGGTGCACTGCAGCAACGTCAAGGTGGTTCTGAACCAGCAGGCCTACGTGCTCTTCTATCTGCGGTGAGCGACTTCGGCCCCTGCGCCCGCGGAGGGGAGCGGGCGGGAAGGGGGCGAGGCGGCGTGTCCCCGAGGGTGCTCCTCGGCCGCGCCAGCCCGGCCGAGGAACAGCCAGCGCCTCAGGGAAGGACAGCAGGCCTCCCTCGGCCTGCTCCACGCGGAGCTGACGCGGAAACGGGCACGTTACCTCCTCTCGTGTGCTGTCGCCACAGACGAGGTGTGTTGCGTGTGGACAGCGGCTCGCCGACGCACCTTCCTCTGGGGGCCGTGGAGGAAGCTGTCGGAGGGTGGAGGCCGCCGCCAGGCACCTTCTCTCGGGGCCGGTTGTCACCGACCCGGAGACCGGAGGCCTTTTTGCTGCACCGTAGCTGTTGTGCTGAATTTGGGCGCAGTGACTAAGGGCTCTCTGGCTTTCTGGTAAAGCGAGAATCTGGCCTCGGAGCCGCTCCATGTCTGCTGGGCTCTCCGTTCACGCTGAGCCGATCTCCGAGGCTGCGCGACACGTCCACGTCGTCGCAAGGGCAGCGTGGGAATTCCGAGAAGCACGTCCGGGGAGCCGGGGTTCTCTGTGGGACGCCTCTGTGGCTTCAGTAAGAGGTCTCCGACGGGTTTCCTTCCTTCGACAGAATTCCAGGCTCGAAGAAGAGTCCTGACGGCCCCCTCTGCAGGACTCTCTCCTCCCTTCCCGGCCGCCCAGCCGTGGTTCCAGACCACTTCAAAAAGAACCTTGGCAATGGGACCGTTGGCTCCCCGCTGACTGGAAAGGTACGTGTTTCAAAAGATCCATGTTGATGCAGCAGACCTTCCTGCCTGTGCCTCTCCAGGGACCGCGGAGCCCCCAGACCTTTTCACGCTCAGGAACTCAGCCCGACTGAAGGAAAGCTCAGTGCATCCTGTTTTATCCCATGTTCTCTCTCAAATTGGTCACGAGCCGACAGCGGGGACGGAGTGGGGGGCGGGAGGAGGGACGGTGATGAGAAAACCTGACCCCATGAGCGGACCAGACGGTAGCTGGACGTGCCCCCGTCCCGCGCCAGCTGCTGTGCACACTCGACCTGAAGCGTCCGGGGAGAAGTGTTTTTTATCCCTACAGTTCAGTATTGAGAATGTGGGCCGTCTCTAGCAGCGTTAATATCCTGGTTTTGATGATGATGCTGTGGGTCCTTGTTCTTAGGAACGTACACCAACATCCTTGCGAGTAAAGGGACGTTATGTCTAGAATGTATTCACATGGTTAGGAAAAGGCGTCACACACGTGGGCACATGCACGTGGAGTGAGTGAGCAAGAAAGCTAACGTAAAACGGTAACAATTGGGAAATACCCACATTTTCAAGTGATTTTTGTTGGAACTTGTTTTTGTGTGTATTTAGATTTTTCTACTACAAATCAGTTTTATTAGCAAAGTAGTGAGCGGTTTCCTTGCTACGACACAGTTCTTATAACTCAAAACACATCGGTCCTTCCACCGTCTACATCTGATTGTTCCCCTTCAGTCTGAAGGTCAGGGCCAAACGCCGGCTTCGGGGCCTTCATGGTCCACAGGGCGTTTGTCCTTCTGGAAATCGGCGTTTCCCTTCCAGCGCGTGAGAAATAAGGTGTTAGGATTGACGTGACGGGGAAAAGCCATGGCCTGAGGGCCAAGGGGGTTGTCACTGTGGCCCAGACTGGGAGTCGGTACCGCGGGGCCGCGCCACCGGTCACGCACGTTTGCATCATGAAGATAACGCGCCACACACACTGTAGTCACACAAGAGCCATTTTACTTTAAACGACAGTGTAAGTTCCATAAACTGAAGTGTTCAACCAATGAGAAGGTCTTACAGTTTAGTGGGAAGGCGTGGTCTTTTTTTTTTCCTAAAGTTTTTGAGAAAGAGAGCACAAGCAGGGGGAGCCGCAGGCAGAGGGAGAGGGAGAGGCAGGGTCCCCATGGAGCAGGGAGCCCGATGCGGGGCTCGATCTCAGGACCCTGGGATCATGACCTGAGCTGGAAGCAGACGCTTAATGACTGAGCCCCCCAGGCGCCCCAAGACGCGTTCTCTTTAGAAAGAATATAAGTAAAGGATGAATTATTTTTAAATGTAGGGGGGAAAAAAGAGAAGAAGAAAGTCAGAGGAAAGTAGAAGTGAATTCTCGGTAAGCCTCCAGAAGAGAGAAGACTTTGTAAGTCAGAAAATACAGAAAAATAATAAACCAGATAAACGAAAATTTGAGTTTTTGTACATGAAATATTAGAAAGAAAAGAAACTTCTTACACTATTTGCGGCAAGTACAACAAAAGGTCACTGCTTCTAGCACGTGACGGCCTCGTTCACGAGACCTCAGGTCACTGGGCACGGGGCTCGGGTAGCGGGAGCCAGCCCTGGGGTGGACTTACTGAGATTCTTTTTTTTTTTTTAAAGATTTTATTTATTTATTTGACACAGAAAGAGAGAGAGATCACAAGTAGGCAGAGAGGCAGGCAGAGAGAGAGGAGGAAGCAGGCTCCCTGCCGAGCAGAGAGCCCGATGCAGGCCTCGATCCCAGGACCCTGAGATCATGACCTGAGCCGGAGGCAGAGGCTTTAACCCACGGAGCCACCCAGGCACCCTCACTTACCGAGATTTTGAAGAAGCGCTCTCCTTCCCTGTCGCCGCTGACAGGACAGCAGGTGCCCTGGCGGGGCTCGGTGGCGCCCTCGGAGGCGCTGCAGCCTCACACACGCTCCCAGGAAGCCAGCGGGGGTTCCTCAGTAGGGAAAAAGGTTGAGTCTCTCGGTGGTTCGTTTAGCCCGGTGTTCAGCAGCCGAACGCTGAGGTCAGGTTCTCGAAGACCCTGCGCTAGGCGGGAGGCGGGAGCGGGGAGCAGCACAGACCCGGGCCGGGGGGAGCGCGGGGACCAAGCCGGGATTCAGAGCCGGGCCCATGGGTCGGGAGGGGAGGGCGCAGCTGCTGGGTGGCGCTGCTCGTTTCCGCGGCGGCTGGAGGCAGGCCGGGCTCGGAGGCCCCACGCAGAGAGCTGGGGCCAGTCAGACGATACAGACCTCGCCCGGGAGCGCGTGGCTGCGCCTGGGCGCCCCAGTGCGGGCCCGGGCGTTCCGGGCGCAGGTGCCAGCGTGTTCGTCGGCGCTTAGTCTGGGCAGTAGGTGGAGCCCTGGTACTTTTTTTTTCCTTCGTACTTTTTTGTGTTTCTTCCCTCCTGACGGAAAGCGTCCTGCTTTCAGTGAAGGGGACCGTGAAGATACACCCGCCGTGTGCGCAGCTCACGCACCACCGGCAGCGCTCAGAGAAGCGGCGTCTTCACCGGCGTCCGTGTAGATGCTCTGTCTCGGGTTGCGTGGCAGGGACCCCGCCTGCCGCACGAGGGGCTCTGACCCTGTGGGGGAGCCGGCGGCCTGCGCCGCCCCCGGGCTGTGACCGTGTCCCCGTTGCTCTCCTGCAGCGGCCAGACTCGGCGCCGACCAGGAAGCTGCCGGCCCCGGAGGAGCTGGGCGCGCCCGTGTCCCGAAACGGCTCCGTGGCGGGTGCGAAGTCTCAGAACGGACACGTGCCTCCCAAGCCGCCCGCGGGGTCCCCTTCCCCCCGACTCTCCAAGACACCCTGCCACACGCCGAGCGCCCTGGACGAGCCCGGCAAGAAGGCGAAGAAACCGACTCCCCCGCAGCCGCCCTCCCCGTCACGCAGAGCGCCTCAGGGGCCCCCCGGGAGCGGTGGCGGCCAGGGCGGCAGGAGCGAGAGCCGCGGGCAGGGCTCCTGGGACGGCGGCGGTGGCGCCCTCTCTACCTCG
>LNAC01000274.1:1719594-1739879 GCA_002007465.1 Ailurus styani
GGAGGCCTTCCGGCAGCTCCAGCCCCGAGCCCGCCCCGCAGACGCCCAGGGCCGGAGCCGCGCCCTCGGGGGACTCTCAGGGACCGCGCTCCCGGGCGCTGCCGGACGGAGACGACGCCCCGGGGGGGAAGCCCAAGCCCCCCGTGCCGAGCAGCACCACCACCGAGCCCGCGAGCATCATGTCTCCTCCACCAGCCAAAAAACTGGCCCTTTCCGCCAAGAAGGTGGGTGTGCGGGAGTCTGTCCGCTGGCAGCGGGTCTCGGGGGCTCGCAGAGCAGGTTTGCTTTCAGTCTGGGGACGGTGGGGGAATGGAGTCGCGGCCGTTGGCCTCTCCCGACCAGAGGAGCGAAGGTGGTGTAGGCATTTGCAGATGACACAGGGCTGTCCGGGGGCCAGGGCAGGGCTTCGGGGGACCCTGATGTGACCCACACTCCGTACGGCTGCTGGGGGCTGGGCAGAGGCGGCCGGTCCCCGTATTCGTCCGTAGACAGAATCTTCTAGAGAAGCCTCAAGGGGAAGACGGGGCAGGTGCGGTGGGCTGGGCAGGGAACCCGAGCGCAGGGGGCGTACAAGACACGCGGGCTGGCTGGCACCTCTGCGTGTAGCACGAGGCTCGATGATGTAATTGTGCTGAGATTTTTGTTTAAATTTCCTTCCTTTTTTCCTTTTTGTTTCTAACCAAAAACACTTCTGATTCTTCTTCTACCATTCCTCTCCCCTACCTCCCCCCTTTTTTTCCTCCTTCTGTCCCCTCATCCTCCTTTCTGGGCTCTTTCATTTTTATTTTATTTTTTTTATTTATTTATTTGTTTATTTTTATTTTCCCTCTTCACTCACGGCAACCTCTTTTAGACCACCAAGTTTTTATTTATGTCAATAACTGCAGGCCAGCACCCTGCGGAGGGCAGCCGGCAATGACCTCCGTCCACCCCTCTCACCACTGTCCGACCTCACCTACCCCAGGAAAACCACTCACCCCGTCGCCGCCGCCTCTTGGCCTGTTTGTGCAATCAGGTGAGCCGTGGGCACAGGCCCTCGGGCCGGCCGCCCCTCCCCTGTGCTTAGCGTGTGCTTGGCTGGTGAAGACGCGCGTGGTCTCCAGCCTTGCGGGATGGACGGTGGCGCGCAGCTGGACAGGTACAGGGCAGGCCCCGCACCGACTTCTTCCATTTTCTCTCCGTCGGCCAGAGGAGCTCCGGCCGGTCGGAGGCAGCCTGCTCTCTGCGGTTCTGGCGTTTTCACTTTGGTCTTCATTTCCCATCTACCTGCTGTGTCAGTGTGGGGATGCGGTTGGGCCCTGGGGTCCCTCCCCAGCCTTGTGACAGGACTCCAGAGTCGAAGAGGAAGGCAGGAGTCCCAGGAGGACCCTGCATGAACCTAGAGGCCTGGGCCCCCGCCGAGGGCTGTCTTCTTGCTGCCAGTATCACTCTGTATCTCCCGCCGGCGCTCCCCGCATCCTCCCTACCTCCCTGCGTGGACTCCCCCGGCTGTCCCCTTGCGCTGGCTCCCGGAGCTTCGGGGGCTGTCCAGAGAGGGGAGCTGTGGTTCTCTAGGAGCTCCGTTCGGGCTTCCCGACAGACGCTCTCCCGTCCCGTCCCACACGGGGGTGCTTGTATCCTTCAGGGTGTTGGGTAGCGGACAGCCAGTTACTGACACCTGCTTGCCCAGAGGCCCGCGGAGCCTCTGGCAGCCAGGGAGGCGGGGAGGGAGGGAGGCAGCTGGGCAGGGCCAGGAGGTGGTGTGGGTGCTTCGGTGTCTGTCCCGGGCCCTGATGTGTCCTCTCCGCCATCTGGCCGCTCCAGGCTGGGTGCTGCCTGCCGCACACCCTGTCACCCCCATCACCCGGCCTCCCCCGCCCTCACACTCAGGCCGGACCCAGCACGGTATTTTTGCGCGTCGTAGGTCCTTAAACATGTAAGGTATTTACTGTGGGTTTTTTTTTTTCCTTTTTCGACGTGCAGTCTTTTTTTCAAACTTCCCAGAAGACAGTAAACCAAGTAGTCGTGCAGTTTGTCAATGCGTCTGTCCTAGTTGAGGTCACAACAGTCTTGTTTGATTCCATAACCCTTTGAGATCAGCGTTACTGTCACTCAGCTAAGAAGCGTGAGGCCTAGAGCAGAAGGTTAACCCTTGCAAGGTCACATCTGGTGAGAGATGGGTCATCTGACAGAGTGCCCAGTCCTGCCCTTGCCTCGTCTCGCTGTGGGATCGGCTGTAGAGTCTGTCCCTGCTTTTCCGGAGCCCCCAAATCAGAGGGGAATCCTAATGCATGACATACAGGCCTGTGCTGGCCCTTCTTACGAGGCTGGCATGGGTGTGAACACCTTAAGGCTTGTGGGCAAACTTAGAGAAGTTTCTTCTAACACGCTTGTGTTGAAAATAAAAAACGGAGTTAGGGGCGCCTAGGTGGCCCGGTTCGGCGGCCGACTCTTGATCTCCGCTCGGGTCATGATCTCAGGGTTTTGAGCTCCAGTCCCGCAACAGGATCCGAGCTCAGCAGGGAGTCGGAGATTATCTGCGCTGCTCCCCGTGCCCCCCGCCCCCCAGCCCCGCTCACATGCGTGTGCTCTCCCTCGCTCTCTAGGATACGTAAATCTTTTAGAAAAGAAAATCAGGAACACGAGTCTGGAAAAATACGTTAAACTACTTGGTGACAGGAAACTAATAGATAGGTTCTGATTTTTGTTAACTTTGCTTTTCAGTAAGTCGGAATTTAGCATTTTTGTCTTTTCTCACTGGGTGTAATTTCCATGTATCTGAGATTCACCCAGGTTGGGGGGGAACCATTGGAAATCCTCGTTGGGACGGGCAGGGGCTGCGGGCGGGCAGGAGGGCCCTGCCTGTGCGTCAGAGCAGCGTGTCCCCCACAGGGCGCTTTCACCTGCTCCCAGACCATCCAGCCACCTGAAGCTCCCCGTCGGTCCCCACTCTGCGTCACTTCCCAGTAGCCCCCGACTTCTCGGGACGTCAGACCCACCGAGCTGCTCCTCCACCTCTGCTCCCCCGCCTCAGGTCAATGGGGGCCTCCAGGCCCCTCCACACCAGCTGTCAGAGGCCAGCAAGTCCCCGCAGAGCCTCTGTAAGAAGAGGAAAAGGAACCGCAGGGGAGAGAGCCAGGGGCAGGGCTCAGAGACGTGTGCGGCGGCGGCCTCGCCGGGGAAGAGGAGAAGGAAGAAGAGGAAGCGCGCGGGGGCTGTGGGGGCCTCCCCTCTGCAGGAAGGCCGGCCGCAGAGGCCGCCCTGGAGCCGCGAGTGTGGGCAGGAGGCCCGGGCAGAGGTGCCCGGCGACAGCCTGGAGGACGCGGGCGGACGGCGGCAGGAGAGCGTCCGGCACGTGGGGAGCGTGACCGACGGCCACCCCGTGAGCAGCAGGAAGAGGAGGCGGAAGGGCGCCGAGGGCCCCGGTGCGGAGGGCTGCCTCCGGCAGGACCCCCCGTGGCCCAGGTAAGCGCGGGAGCCGGGCAGCCTGGTGCCACCGCCAGCGGCGCGGCCTGTCCCAGTGGGCAGTCTGGAAACCCCGCGTGCTGGCCAGGCTTCCAGGACGGGACCGTGTCCTCGGGGGTCTCGCCGGGCACGCGAGTGGGCGTGCGGGTGGTCACGCGCCCCCCGGTCGGCAGGCACTGCGGCCGCGCCATCTGGCCCGGAGGACTCGCCCGGGTCAGGTGCAGTTGGGGGCTTTTCTGCCCGACGCGTCTCTGGCTTGAGCATGGCCCCTGGACCGCGGGCGTGCTTTGTCCTGCTCGCGTCTGCGGGCTGTGCTCGGGGTGGCTCTTCTGCGGGGTTGAGGCCCGTGCCAGTTGGGATTTCTGGGGTGGTGACCTGAACCCCCGCTCGCCCTCAGTTTGCCCGGAGCTGACTATTGACTCTGACTTCCCAGGACCTGCTCTCCCCTGGACGCTGTGGAGCCAGAGGCCACTGTAGCATCTCCAAGGAAAAAGAAAAAGAAAAAACGACAGCAGGAGTCATGGCAGGAAGTAGAAGAGAATGAGCACCCTGCAGCCTGCGGGGGTGAGAAGCAGAGGGGCTCTGCTCTCCCTGGGAGCCCGCCCTCCCCGCCTCTGGATGGCAGGCATCCCGGGGACGGAGCCGGTATGCACCTGTGAGGGACGTGGGGGGGGGGGTCACCTGGGGCACAGGTGTGCCCGGCCCTGCCGTACGACTGCGGGTACGTGTAGTGCAGGGGAAAGGCCCGAGTGAAGACCTCGCACCTCTGCCCTGCGTCTGCCCTGTGGGCCACAGCGTCCTCATCTGGCGAATCACGCAGCCGAAACCACTCTGAGCAAAAACCTAGGAAACACTTGAACTTTTATACGTTCTCAGAATATAGTGTTTCTTCTGATTCAAGGTGCTTCCTGCCTAAACTTTCCTGTTTGGAGGAGTCCTGGGCCATCCAGCCTGAAGTGTTTCTGTGACTCTTGAACTTGAAAGTCTGGGTTCAGAAGTCAACTTTCTTCTGTCTGTTTTTATAGATAGGCTTTTTTTTTCTTTTTCTTTTCTTTCTTTTGTTTTTTTAAGATTTTATTTCTTTGAGAGAGTGTAACAGAGGCAGAGGGAGAGGGAGAAGCAGGCTCCCCACCGAGCAGGGATCCCAATGTGGGGCTCGATCCCGGCACCCCGGGATCATGACCCAAGCGGAAGCCAGACGCTTCACCAGCTGAGCCCCCGGGGCTGCAGGTTGGGCCTTTCTGGAGACAACACGGCCTCTTGCTGTTGGGCTTCCCAGCACTTCGGCTGTGCCCCAGGCCTTGGGTGCCCGTGTCTCAGTGACTTCCCCTGGTTTTGTTTCCTTCAGGGCTGGCCAGGCTCAGCTGGGCTCTCCCGGTACAGTGTGTCCTTTAAGCGAAGGGGAGAGCAGCTCACCCCTGCTTGGGAAGGGACCGGCATGGTCTGCTCCGCAGCCTGGGGATCCAGTTAACGCTGGCGCTTGTGCGGGTGGACAGGCTCCTGGGGGTGGCTTATGTTTGTCAAACTCCTGATAAATGAGTCTGTGACTAAACATGAGTCCCATGACAAGGGACACCTGGGGGTGGGGGGGAGGTGCAGTCACTTAAGCGTCCAACCCTTGGTTCCGGCTCCAGCCATGATCTCAGGGTCCTGGGATCAAGCCCCACGTCGAGCTCCAGGCTCGGCATGGAGTCTGCTTGGGACTCACTCTCTCCCCTTCCTTCCCTCTGCCCCTCCTGCTGGTGTTATGCCTCTCTCTCTCAAGTAAATCTTAAATAAATAAAATCCCTTGACAAAACGCTACCACTGGGAATGAGGAGGGCAGCCAGTCTGTTGGAAGAAAGGCTGCTCACAGGTGTCAACAGAGCAGGCCGGCGGCGGTCATGAGACCACAGTGCTTGCTTGGTAGCATGTTGAGCATGTGGAGATGCTGCCCGGGCCTCAGGGCCCGCTGCCTGGTGCACGTGGTAGGGGTGTGGGGCCCAGCCCCTCCTCTGTTTGCTCTCCATCCTGAATATCGAAGAGCTGGCCCCGTGGGGAAGGGCACTCACAGCCGAGAGACAGAGAGCGCGTCGTGGGTGGTCCCGTGTGCGCGCCGGGCCGGGCTGTGCTGTGGAGCTCAGGGCGAGAGCCCGGAGAGGGCAGGAGGGACTGGCGCTGGGGCATCGCTCTGGACACTGCACTTGACCGTCATGGGATAACTGATACACTGGAGGCCGGGAAGCAAGGTCAGGCTCGTGCTGAGGGAGGGGAGTCCGTTCCAGCAATTGTAGGTGGTTAGAGGGAACCAGGCAGGCCCAGGACCAGGCAGACGTCCTTTCTAGAAGTCTGAGGAGCGTGGTCTCTGCTGTCACCGTCCAGCTGTCCGCGGTGGCCAGGCTCTTCCAGCACACGGCTGGCAGACAGCCTCCCTGGAAATCGTGGTGACAGCCCTTTGTCACTCCCTCCAGTTCCTGCCATTTTTTGTTTCGGGCTGTTTCCCTGTGGGAGGGGCTGGACCCCCCTCCCCGCCGGGCTCATTCTCACCCTCCCTGCATCAGACCCGGGGCTCTCACTGCTGGTTGCAGGTTTTCAGTCTTGTTTGGGGGGGTGGGTCTTTAGTCTTTTCCGAGAGTTGATTTGGACAGTAGCCCCCCTTGAGAAGTGATCAAGGGCCCCGTCCGAGGCGCGTGGACGTCAGCGTGTCTCTGGTTGCAGGGCAGACACCGGCTCCTGTCGTCTCCTGGGCCAGAGAGCGGGAGCCCGACGTGCTCCGGGAGCTGCTCAAGCATTCGTCCGATAAAGCTTACGGGAGGAAAGGTACTGGTTTCTAGAAGGGACTTCTGTCCTGGGGTTCATTCACAGGGCTGCGCACAGGTGGGGAATGGACCTGTGGTGTCGTGGTCCTGGGGCGGGGGGGGTCAGTGGGCTTTACGGGCGGGGAGAGGAAGTCAGCCGAGAACCCCCCTGAGCTGCGGCCGTTGCACAAAGTCCAGAACGAACCCCTGCGGGTGGGTTTGCTGTGGGAAGGTCCAGAGTGCTGCCTCCTGGGGGTGTGGGCAGGGGTGAGGAGAGCAGACCCTGAGCCTCTGGGTGGCGTGGGCAGCTTGGGAAGGGAGTGGATGGGAATCGCCCAGCACTGTTGCTGCACGTCCTTAGTCTCAGAAGGAACACGAGACCTTTTTCTCTCTGACGAGAGCACGGGGTTGAAAGGAGCTAACTGGGGGCTGGTGGTGCAGAGCTAACAACGTGCGCGCTTAAGGGACAGACCACTGACTGTCCTGCACGCTGGAGAGCCCCCTGCCCTCCCTCGTCCTTCTCTGCACGGTCCGGTTCACCGAAAGGTAGCCCTTGGACGGGCCGAACGTATCCCGCGTAGGTCAGTGTGGGTCGTAAACATTCTGGAAGCAAGTGCACGAAGTGCCGACACTCGGTGTCTGCTTTGTAGTGTTGACATGGGGCGGCGAGGTGTCAGCTGTCAGTCAGGACGCCATTCAGGACAGCAGATGGGCCCGCATGGCCGCGGTCATCGACGACTGGGACGAAGAGTTCGATAGAGGGAAGGTACGGGGTGTGCTTGCGGCTGGCGTGACATGGCGCTCACGGTGGCCCCGCTGAGGGCCGGCCAGGGAGGGCTTGACCCTTTGGGGCCGTTGGAAGTGGCAGCGACATTATAAAGTGGTCACGGACCACGGGAGGCAGGCTGCTGGGCTCAGGTGCCAGTCTGGCCACTGTGAACATTGTGTGGCCATGGACGAGGCATTTGTCCCGGTGGCTTTGTTCCTTCGTCAGCAAGGTGGGGACAGTGGGGACACCTTCCTCAGGCCACATGAAGAGCAAGCCGGTTGGTTCTGTAGCAAATTGAGAATCGTGGCCCGAAAAGCCTTCACAAGGACCCACAGGGACCAGGGGAGAGCCCTTTTCGGGAATTGTGACGCCTGGGGTTTTTTTCTGTAGGAAAAGAAAGTGAAAAAGTTCAAAAGAGAGAAGAAAAGAACCTACAACGCCTTCCAGAAACTTCAGAGTAGACGGAACTTTTGGTCTGTGACTCACCCAGCTAAGGCTACCAGCCTCAGCTACCGCCGCTGACATTGCTGCTGTCGAGATGGGTTAGTGTGGGGGAGCTGTGAGGGGTGCGTTAGTGTGTGGGGGCGGGGGTGTGATATGTGTGTGTGTGTGTCCAGTGCGTGTGTGTGGTGTGTGGTATGTGTGCCAAGGCGTACATTAGCGTGTGGTGTGTGGTATGTGTGCTGAGATGTACGTTGGCGTGTTGTATGTGTGCCGAGGTGTACGTTAGCGTGTGGTGTGCAGCGTGTAGGGCAGGACCGGGTGTGTTCAGAGTGCCATCTAACGTTGCGTGTCGTCCCACGTGGACGCGCACTCCGGGGGTGTCGGGGGGACTCCCAGGGTCTCCGTCTCATCAGGAGCAATGTTGTGTGCCCCGCAGCGTCTGGGGACGAGGGGTCCCGTGCTGGGCCCCGTCCGACGGGACCGAAGAGTGGCCTTGTTGGGGACCCCGCCGCCGCCAGGCCCACGGGAGCTCGCTGTGGGAGGACGGCCTCGGACCTGGGCTTCGTCGGGTCGGGAGCTCTGGCGTCACAGCTCACGCCATGGCGAACCCCGCGGCGACGTGTCGAGCGGGCGGCGGCACACCGGCCGGGAGCCTGGACCGCGCAGCATGTGGCGTCGGGCCGAGAGCAGGGGAAGGCGGCGGCCTGGAGCGAGCAGGTGCCCCCGGGGCGACCGTGTGCCGGGGCCTCTCGGGAGCCGCCTGTCCCTGCTGCTGGCCCGCGCGGCCGTCTGCCTCTGCCCTCCCCGTCCGGCGGCGCGGGGACTTCGTCTGTATGCCTTACGTGTCCCCGCAGCAAGGAAGCCCAGGGCCGCCCCCGCCGCACCGCTCCCTTCTCTGGAATTGGGGGGCGGCCCTGCCAGCGCGTCCCTCCCTTGCCAGAGACTCGAGAGCATCTCTGGAGAGGAGCGGGCTCTCCCGGGGTGGGGGCTTGAAGCGACATGCCGGCGCCTCTGCCTTTCCCGCTGCTGATTCTGAGGTGGCTTCGCCGTTCCTTCCCCTGCAGCTGCAGCGACCCGCGGGGCTTATCGAGGTGGTGGTCTTGGGGTAGAATCCTTTTATTTTACTACTTAATAGAGACACTCGTTTTGACTGGGTCTGTGGCTCCCATTTGCGATATATTTCCTTTCCCTAAGATGCGATACTGGCTTTATTTGCTCAGTTTTGTGAGTGCTTTTGAATTTAGATGATTGTATGACTCGAGATCACTTTTTTATCTTGCTCAAGCTGTGCGTGCGAACTTGTAATTTAATAACTACAGGAAACCCTTAGTTAAGGTGACGTTTTCCAGAGAACAGACCCGCCCCGTCGAGGAGGGTACCAAGGTCAGCCCGAAAGTGACCCCGTGGATGTGTCTCCGTGTCCTCTTCTCCAGAACGTCACAAGCGGAGGCAGACGGATGTCTGATGCGGACGTCTGTCCTCCACGGTGGTTCTTCGTGGCCTGAGTCCCCCCGAGGGCCTGGTCTGGCACCCCCGTGCCACCCGAGCCTTGCCGCTTGCTTGGGGCCTGGGGGGAGGGGGGCAGAAAAAAGTGTTCTTTTTCACAGGGCAGGGTGGGGAGATAGGTTCATTTTTTCACGTAGGTAGTTCTTTTTGATTTTTCTTCCTGTTCTTGTATTTCTCTTTGAAAAAGGTGGGAGAGCAGCGATGCCCATGGCCCGAACGGGGGCTGCCTCTGGCCCCAGCAGGAAGCGAGCAGGGCACTGGGAGCCTTTTGCTCTTTCTCAGAGGACGCGTTGCTCTGCGTGAACCACACCTTGTTCCAAGATGAGGGTCGTCCCCCCGCCGCCCAGCCCCCGGTGCCCCGTGGCTTTCTTTCCGGCCACTTGGGGAGGGGAGGCAGGTGCCTTGAGGGGCGGGCGTTGTTTGGTTCCTCTCTCGATGTTGGCCTGTTTTTCTGTCATGTTCTGTAGTCGAAAAGGGAAGTTGTCGTCTGCCGCACAGAGTTGATCTCTTTTCTTGCTCCCTCCTCTTCAACCAGGCTCTTCCTTCTCCGCCGTGTAATTACGAAACCTTTTCCTGAGGAAAACTTGCCCGTTGAGTCTTGGGCGGTGCTGAGCACTGGCCTGTCTGCAGCATTTATCACTGTTCCGCAGGGGCGAGCCCTTCCCTCCCCCACGCGGTCGTCAGCCAGACTGGGAAGGGGAAGGATGGGCCCAGAAAATCAGTCCAAGCTCTGGGGGACATGTAAATATATAAATATATATAAACAACTGAAGCTTTTATAACAGCGGTCACTTGGTTGACTTAGAACGTGGGTTTAATTTAACTTTGTGTTGGGGCGTCGCCTCTCCGGCGGTCCCACGTGGCCTCACTCACCTGCCTCTTCCTGGTGGGCTCCGTCTGCCCCGTCCCCGTGCACTGCGCCTCTGCTCCGGGGGCTGAGGCGCCCCGATGCTGCCAAGTTCCTGGTGCAATAAAAGGAGGTTTTGTGAGCCCTGCCTGTGTCTTTGCGTTTTGCCCTTTGATTTTTAAGAGTTCACATCGCAGCCCCCGGTTCCCATGAAGGTTCCCTGCGGTGCACTTCCGGGTCACCCGTCAGTCTGTGGGAAAATTTGGAGCAGATCTTTGTTAAGGATAAAGAGGAATAAAGAGATTTATCTAGACGTATTGATAAATACATGTGTTTGAATTTAAGAAGACACAGGAGCCCTTTGCAGGGCCCGCCGAGCTTGGTGGGTGACTTGCAGTGAGTACGGTGTTTGGGAAACTGCGAAACCATGTTCCACGGAGGTTTGCTGTTGTTTGAGCTTTTTGACTGAATAACGTTTGGGTTTCCGCAGGGAAAGATGACAGGGAAGTGATAGGTTTTGTGGAACTAGGAGTTTTCCTCACCGTCGGCAAGAGCAACACAGGCCTCCGGTTCGAGGCCCTCCCGTGCTGGCAGCAGCACCGCCAGGAGCCGGTGTGGCCATGCGCTCGGCACCCGCCTTCGGCCCCCGGAGCCGAGTGGACGTGCCCGGCCGCGACCCTGACGGCGCGCTGGGGGGCGTGGGGAGGAAGACGGGCGGTGGCGGGCCCTGGGCCTCGGGGCCCGCACAGGAACTTAATTTGGGCTCCTGGGGAATGTTCCGGTCTTGCCACGCCGGGCCCTGCTGAGCAGGAGGGTCAGGGTCTGGCTGATAATGTGGCCTGGAAGTTGGGGGAGGCCAGCAGGGGCAGCAGATGCCTGCAGGGACGGGTGCGACCCCGAGCCTCCGTTTGGCCAGAGCAGCACGGGGGGTGGGAGATGGAAGCAGAAGCAGCCCCGGGCAGCAGCAGGGTTTCCAGTGGCTCCTGTTCCGAATACTCCACGGACACTACCGGGCAGGCCCATCCGCGGAGTTCCACCACTCCTTCCCTTTTTCTTCCCCTTAGTGTCTCTGAGCTCCCACCCAGTCGTTCCCTCAACCCTGGGGAGTCCGCCCTGTCGCCGTGGGCTCTTAGCCAGGCAGCGAAGTAGGAACGGGGGAGGTGAGACCACGCAAGCGGGGTGCCCAGTGGGGTGGGAGACTTTGGGGTGGCAAGCCAAGCTCACGTCCACAGTGTCTGAGGCTGGGTTGCGGGAGGTTGGGGGTCCCCTTCAGCCCTGGAGCACGGTGGTCCTGGGGCAGGACCATGGCTCTCTCGTCACTTTTCCAAACTTTTCCACTCAATACTGGTGCTGGGTACACGCGAAGGTGGACAAGGCGGCATTTCTCAGGCCGCGTGGTCTCCAGGGCGGGACTGGCGGCGCTGGGAACCACGACGAGCGTGTGGCCAGCCCTGCCTCGAGTGGCACCGGCCAGGCAGGGCCCGCGGGAGTGTCCGCCGACACAGCGAAAGCACAGGCTATGTGGTGGTTGACAATTTCAGCGTGAACCACGATCTGCCGGCCTCTATGTTGAGAGTTCCCACGAGCTCCTGCATGACTTCCAGCAATAGCTGGCAAGGTCCGACGGGGGCTTTAGACTCTGGAGGCTGACGGCAGCGCATAAAGGCCCAGGAGGTCGAGGAGGAGGGAGAAGACAGGTGAGGATGATCGGCCCACAAACCAGCCAATGATGGCTCCAGGCCGGAGCTGATGGTGGCGGAGCTGTTGGGAGGTGGGGTCACCTGGGTATTTGGAGACATAATAGAAATGGTAGGTCTGGGGTGGAAGCAAGACAGCTCCCAGCTTGGGTGGGCAGGTGAGTGCCAGGGCCAAACAATACCAGAGAGGCAGGTGGGTGAGACCCCCCCCGACCCCCTGCTGCCGTCCAGCCAGGCCTGGGGAATTTGCGTGTTCCCAGAACGGGAACAGAGGGACAATCACCCGTGGGAGAGGTGGGTGAGCCGTAAGCCCGGAGTCCGGGGATTCAGAGGAGTCCAGGTGTGTGCCGCCCCCTGCCCCACCCCAGGAACCAGCTGGGGTCATCGTCGCAGCCAGCGCACCCTCCAGCCCAGAGAAAGGCCAGAGCACCAATCCCTGCCCTGAGTCTCGGTGGCGCGGACAGGCTCAGTGTAGACAGGACGCGCTCTCGGGTGGCACTTGGCAGATGCCCAGCCAGCCGTGCGGGGCCCCGCTGCACTCTCCTCACAGACCCTGCCGGTCACTGCATCCCGCTCCTCCCCGACCTGTGTCTGGACCAGCTAGCTGCCCATCTTTGTTAGCTCTGCTTGCCCCGGAGGTCTGCTCCGCTCCCAGCCGCTCGAGCAGTTATCCCAAACACGTTGGCGCTCCTCCTTCCTGTGTGCCACTAACTCTTGGCAAATGGTTTCCATCCCACTCCAGGAATCCCTCCTCCCACTGCAAAATAAAACACCTCCTCTCCATCTCCATCTGCTCCTTTCTCCCCCTAACCTGATGCTTCCAGCACTCGCGGGGCGGCAGAATCAGCTGGGCGAGTTATTTAGGACTAATATGAATGAAATGGGAATCTGGGGGAGAGGCTTGGGCACCCGCATTTAAAACCCTTCCGTGTGATTCTCCCGGGCAGCTGGTGCGGAGAAGTGCTGTTTTCTGGTCCCGTGCCTCAAATCAGAGCGAGCATCAGGATCTCCAAGGGGAGGGGCGACGGGGGGGGGTTGCTCAGTTGGTTGAGCAACTGCCTTCGGCTCAGGTCATGATCCTGGGGTCATGGGATGGAGTCCCGCCTGCATCCAGCTCCTGCTCGGCAGGGAGCCTGCTTCTCCCTCTGACCCTCTGCCCTCTCGTGCTCTCTCTCATTCTCATTCTCTCCCAAATAAATAAAATCTTTAAAAAATAAACAAAAAAACTCCAGGGCGTCGTCCCAACACCCATGTCGCTGGGCACCGTCCCTGCCCAGTCTGATTCGGCAGGTGGGCTGGGGCCCGAGAATGTGCATCTCTCACATTCCTGGGGAGCTGGTTCTGATCCGATGGTTCTCGGAGTGGTCGGCGGGGGTGGGACCCTAGGAAGGCAGGCAGAGGGATGGACGGAAGACTTACCCTCCACCTTGTGGGGAGGGCCTCAGACTGTAGCCACAGGGTGTCCCCCCTCGGTAGGGCTGGTACCCACCTGCACTCTCGAGGCCCGCCTCTTCCACCCCTCTGGGGAGCTGTCTGCCGCCTTCTCTCATGACATGTTCACGTGTCTGCCATCCCCCAAAAAGCCCCTCGTCTCTGTGCTCCGGGCCTGCTTACTCTGAACGCCGCCTCCGCCTGGCTGTCCTCCAGGATCAGCTGCTGTGTGCTGTTCCTGCTCGAAAGACTCAGAGAAGAGTCGGTCCGGGTCAGGCTCGCTGCGGAAGGGAGGCCAGCCCACGGAGCGGGCCCCGCGCCCTGACCCGCGCTCCGCCACGAGTGAGCCACATGAGGCGGGGTCCGTTACACCCCCGCTCTGTTCGAAGCCCTCGTGACTGTTGTCACCATCACACTGCGTGCCTCCCGTGCTCGCTCTCCCTGGTGTCCCTCCCTGTCTGCTTCATGTCCCAGACACCTGTCCCTCAGGCAGGTCCCGGGTGTGTGGGTGGCTGTGACCGTCGCGGGCCAGATTGGAACGGACAGGTGGAGAGGGAATTCAAGTGCTTTTATGTAAGCAAGTGACTTTTTCCTGGCTGTGTTCAGTGAAGCACCCACCTTCATGTTCCCGTGCTAACAGCCGGGACGGTTAAAATGTGGTCTTTCGCCCTTAGAGTCTTAGAGGTGATCTGTGTTTAATGCCCCTTTCCCTCCCCTTTCACGTGTGTGCCTCTGTTTCCCATCTCACGTGGCCGCCGTTAGGTGCTTCCGGTTTGCAGGGAGCAGCGGTCACTGTCTCCAGCAGGGCCCAGGAAATCCTTGCCAGGGGAGCGCCCTGGAAGAGTCACTCGGGGAACCATCCTGGATGACTGTGCATCTGGCCTCTGCCGAGAAAATGGGCAGCCCCCCGCCCCCGCGGACATCACTGGCTTGACACGCCGCAGGTATCGCTTCTGGGGGACGTGGCCTACTCTGAGCCCAAGCCCCCGTCCGACCCCCTTTGTCTCACAAGTGAAATCACGTGGGCAGAGACCGGCGGGAACTGGAGCACCAGCCCCCCATTTGAAGTGAGAGCCTGAATTGCGTGGCACGTGGCCAGCTGCTTTTGGGCGGCGCGGGAGCCGTCGGTGACAGCCGGATACAATCAAGTCCCATTACAAACACATTTTAAGTGCCATTCACACAGAAGAAATTGCAAGCTTTAGCAAAATAAAATCTGAGGGTTTTCAGAGCAAGACAATGCCCCAATCTCGGCCTGCGTGAGCGATCTGGTTTGTGGCCTCTTCCGTGCGTGAGGCACCCCTTCTCTCCCGGTGCACCCCCCCGCCCCCCAGGGCAGACCGGGGGAGCCAGGCCAGGCTCCGAGGCTGCTGGGCCCCTTGCCTGGTACCGTCGAGGACGTTGGCCCCGATGCTTGTGTCAGCACTGTTTTGCCTGCTCACCTGGGTTGGCTTTCTTGTTTTTTGGGTTTTTTTTTTTTAAAGATTTCAGTCATCGGTTTGAGAGAGAGAGAGCGCAAGAGGGCACAAGCAGGGGGAGTGACAGAGGAAGACGGAGAAGCTGACTCCCCGCCGAGCAGAGAGCCCGATGCGGGGCTCCATCCCAGGACCCTGAGATCATGACCCGAGCCGAAGGCAGAGGCTTTAACCCACTGAGCCCCCCAGGCGCCCCTGGGTTGTCTACAAGAGTTTCTGCCCTGCCTTCCACCTTGGCCTCAGGAGGACCGAGAGCTCACGAAGGGGTTGGGCAGGTGTCCCGAGGTATTTCTCAGCCCTCGATGTCCCTTCCAGCTCTGAGCGGTGGCTCCTCAGGTAGCAGTTTATGACCCCGCAGGGGGGTGGCCAGAGGTGAGGCCATGTTTCCCGAGTCTCTCCATGTCCTTGGCCTTCCTTTCTTTCCCTGCCCCTTCAGCACGTGGGGGGGGGGGACGTGAGTTTTTCCCTTCGTGTCCGTGCTCACACAGGGGACACTGCCCTCCCCCTTCCAGGAAAGCCTCCGGCCTGTACCCCCCGCTCAGTGCCCCGCAGCCTCCTTCATCCTGAAGGAGACGAGAACCGCAAGGAAATGGACTCGTTTGTTATAAAAAAAAAGGAACTATATAAAATGCAGGCATGAGGAAGAGTGGAAAGGTAATCGAAAGGTCCCTGAGTGTGGTATCGTGTCTAAGCGGCCTCTAGACAATTTTTTTTTTTTAGATTTTATTTATTTGTTTATTTGACAGAGAGAGAGAGAGAGATCACAAGCAGGGGGATCGGTAGGCAGAGGGAGAGGGGGAAGCAGGCTCCCCACTGAGCAGGAGCCCGATGCGGGACTCGATCCCAGGACCCTGAGATCATGACCTAAGCTGAAGGCAGATGCTTAACCAAGTGAGCCACCCAGGCACCCCTAAAATTTTTATCTTAAAAATTAACTCATCTTAAAAATTAACTGGCTCAGTTAAGTGTCCAACTCAGTTTTGGCTCAGATCGTGATCTCCGAGTTGTGTGATCGAGTCTGAGCTTATCAGAGAGTCTCTCTCCTTCTCCCTCCCCCCCCAAATAAATAAATATTCAAAAATATATAAATAAAATAGGTATATATCTGGTATATAGCGTATAATTTAAAAGTTCTGTATTTCCCAGGGCCATAACAAAGCCCCACAGATTGGATGGCTTGAAACCACAGAAATTTATGTTCTCACCCTCTGGAGGCCCGAAGTCTGAGCCCTGCGGAAGGTGTGGGCTGAGCTGCGCTCCCTGGGAAGGCTTGAGGGCAGAACCCTCCCATGCCTCTCTCAGCTCCTGGGGCGGAGGTGGGGCTCAGGGGTCCTTGGCTTGTGGCCGTATCCCTCCAATCTCTCCGCCACCTTTCCACAACCTTCTCCTCTGTGTGCGTCTGTGTCCTGGTCTCCTGTTCTGACAAAGTCACCCATCGTTGGATTTGGGCCACTCTTGTGACTTTGTTTGAACTGGATCACGTCTGTAAAGAACCGATTTCCAATTGACAAGATGCTGGGGGTTAGGGTTTTGGGGCACACGATCCAACCCCTAACAGTATGGAAGGGTATGTAACGAGCAGTCCCTCCCAGTCCTATTTCTCTGCAGTCAGCTCTCTCCTCCAGGGGTGCGCACGGCCACCCCGCTAGTGACCATCTGCGAGGGTGGACGCCCCGTGAGCGCCGGGCTCTCCCAGCACCCTCTTCGTTGCTGTGTCCCCAGCACCTTGAATGGTGCTTGGTGCCATGCAGGCTCCCCAACAAATATTTGTTGGATGGCGGAACGTGCAAGTGTCAATGTCTATTATGTGTATACATATTTTTATTACCAATGGAAATATACATGGTGGTCCTATCCTTACTTTGTTCATTTCATACAGCTTGCGAATCATCTCGTGTTGGTAAATACAGAAATCAGCCTCAGTCTCTTTAAAGCCTGTGAATGGTCCTTTGTAATGAAAGCATTGTAACACAGTCACCCGTCCCCTGTTGAACATGCTGGTTCTGAAGAAGTTTGAAACACCACAGTAGAAGCACAAGAAAAAAAGTTTTTTTCTAATAACTCTAATTTTTGAGATTATTATGTAAGGCAGGGATTGGTGGGAGAGAAGAACCAACTTTAAAAAGTTGTCAGTGGACCAACCACTGAGGATGACAGATCACAGGGAAACAGCGGATATCCAAGGTTTTCTGGAGAAGGAGCGACGTGGGGAGGAACCGGCAGACGGGAGGGAGTCCCAGATGGTCCACGGAGGCCTGTTGCTCCCGGCTCTGCCTGCCTCCAGCTGTCTCCTCTCCAGGGAGAGGACACAGGCAGCCAGCAAAGCCGGATCCCGTGACTCGACCTTGCACTGTAACCTCTGTGAGCCTCAGTTTCCAAATCTGTGGTACAGGGATGACATCCAAGCGATCCCTCTGAGTCACGACTGTCATCTAATGGAGCATCTTTGACCGTGACTCCAGGTCAGAAGTACCTGTTCCATCCTTGCATGCGTCCACACACAGCCCAAACAAACACTCTCCTTGTTCCATGGGATAGACGCTGATTTTTTAAAAATTAGATTCTATCTTCATCTACCAAGGATTGATTTCTCAGGCACTGGGAGTTGGGACCAGTAATAGAACCAGGCAAGGCAGAGGAACTTGTAAAGACTCAAGTGCTGTGCTATTCGCAGTGAGGAGCATTCACAGCAGGACCCCTCACTATCCCAAGGGGCTAGGTTTGGGAGTTCAAATAACAGTTTTGGTATTGATAGTGAGAATCCACCTGTCATCCCGATGGCTCTTCTGAGCAAGAGTTCAGGTGGCAAGGGACACCTGTGTCATGCTGTTAGGGGAAGAAAATCAGCTGGAATGCCTTGAGTTTCCTGGTGACTCTGGCCTAGAGAGCGGTAGGGGAACAGGCGGGAGGGGGCAGATGACCTGGAGACTCTCAGTGATCCACCAGAGCGAGGGGAGATCACCCGGTCAAAGCCAGTGGGCTCTGAGAGCAACGAAGTCCAGGCCGACCCAAAGGAAATGTAGCCGGATCACTGAAAACACACACACACACACACACACACACACACACGCACGCACACACAGGACGTGGACACGCTGGGGCCAAAATAGGACCCGCTGCCGTCATGTCCCCTGCAAAACTAGACCATCTGGCAAAATCAGTGAAGCTGAAGCTCATAAATCCACCAGAATCAACCTTGCAGGAGAAAGAGAAATGTCTCATTTCTGGAATTATTTGAAAGAAAGGTACATGGGAAATGTGCCTAAGGAAACAGATCGTCTTCTTAGATTTTAGCGTGACACCAAGCTTCTCCACAGGAGGCTGGGTTGGTCACTTTGTGAAATTGAAGAGGGTTTATGAATGAACAGTTTTCTTAGAAGACTGGGCCAGAGCTGTACCCCCAACAGGATGTAAAGATTAGGGTTCCTCAGGCTGATAGTTGAAATCCATCTCATCCAACAGAAATTCCCTGTGTAGAAGTCAAGCGGAAGACCGGGACTGATCTAGCAACTTCAGAGGTCACTTCTGGGCGGAAGCCTGGATTTTACCGGCAGAGGCTGCATGTTGTGGGCAGGAAGAGGTTGGGAAGGTTGAGCTCTTCGCCCAGGTCACAAAGCTAATCAGAAGCAGATCTGAAATAAAAGTACAGTTTCCTCATGGAAATGACTTTTCTTTGTTGCCTAGAACAATGGAGAAGTCCTGGGAGGCGTACCTTAGGGTGGGCCGATAATGAAACAGGCCGCCACGAGGGGTCACGCCTCCCCCTGTTGGCGATATTCCAGGGCAGGTCCTGTCAGCTTTCAGGGACTTTGCCAAGGCCTGGGCTGAGCTCTCCCGCAGCAGCCCCGGGTCCAGCACGTTGAAATCGGAGTCAGGTGGTCTGCTTACCCGGAGGGCCTTGGACCATCCTGGGAGATGAGTGATCCTGAAGTCCCTTTCAACTGAGGCTCTTGTAATTTTTTAAAAATAATTTTTAAAGATTTTATTAATTTATTTGAGAGAGAGAGCGAGCATGAGCAGGGAGCCTGACATTGGACTCCATCCCAGGGCCCCTGGATCATGACCTGAGCCAAAGGCAGATGCTTTCCCGACTGAGCACCAAAGCACGAAAGAGCTTGTGCCTCGGGGAGTAGCTAGAAAAGTGGCCTTTTTCTTTTCTTTTTCTAAATTCACGACAAAAATACATTCACGTGTTTTAAAACAACCAGTCAGCACAGCAAGACCACAACAAAGTACATACAGAATGAAAAGTAGGTCTCAACCTCCCTTTCTCCCAGTTTATTCCCATGTTTTGTGCCTCCTTCTTGAAGAATGGTTTTGCACAAAGCCACACGTGTACGCCACATTTGTATCTATCAGGGAGTGTTTTAAAGTGGACAAGTATGGGCGCCTGGGTGGCTCAGTGGGTTAAAGCCTCTGCTTTCGGCTCAGGTCATGATCTCAGGGTCCTGGGATCGAGGCCCACATCGGGCTCCCTGCTCAGCGGGGAGCCTGCTTCCCCTCTCTCTCTCTGCCTGCCTCTCTGCCTCCTTGTGATCTCTCTCCCTCTGTGAAATAAATAAATAAAATCTTTAAAAAAAAAAAGTGGACAAGTATAAGGCAGTGCACTGGGGACTGAAAGACTCTAAACTGTCCACAAAAGTTGGGAGCTATCANCAAGTATAAGGCAGTGCACTGGGGACTGAAAGACTCTAAACTGTCCACAAAAGTTGGGAGCTATCATTGTGGACAAACTGGCACTCTCAGGAAGGAACACTTCCAGCTGGGAAGTCAGCCAAGACAGGGCTGGACTGGCGACAGAAGGCCCCACAGGAAGAGCTCTTCACCTTCACCTCCCTTGGGTGACTGATCGCAAGCTGCAGTCTGTGATCTCCACGGAGCTCCTGAGGTCGTGCTCGGTGCATGGCTGGGGAGTCACGAGTCACTGCAGGGGAGCTTGTGGGTTCTGGGGCTCCCACTCTGCAGCCCTGGGATTTTCCTTTTTGTCACAGAGAAAACAGCCTCCAAATTTCTTAGGGTCTCCCTTGATCCCTTATTTTTGTTTTTGCGGTGTTTTGAGCAATTCCTTTAAAAGGTCAGGTAGGAGTGCATTTCAGTGGGTGGGGTTTAGCATGGGACTGTTGGGAGACACTGGGGAGAGAGCGCCCTGCCCGTCCTGCCTCAGCTCTGCGTGTGCCCTGGCCCTGGGCCCCACTAGGCTTCAGTTTGTCTGGGAGCTCTCAGGACAGGCTGTTCGACAAGGGTCGTTCCAGTTTGTTCCCGTGTCCCCGCACTGGCTGATGCAAGCAGATACCTGTTAAAGAAGACAGAACCTGGAGAGAAGAGGTCTCCAACCTCCAGGCGCAGAGCTGCTGCCCTGGGGCGGCAAAGGGCCCCTCACTTTCCAGGGGCAGAGGGACTGGTGGGCCGAGGGCAGGCGAACAGAACACGCAGAGAACAGTCTAGAAACGTGTGGATTCAGAGATGATGAGTCAGGGTCACGAAAATCCCGAAATGCTGGGAGATGAGGTGCCTTCCTTTGAAACCTGATCCAGGAAAATTCGGGGGACTCATAAAGGGGTAAATAGAAGCAGTGAAGTCAGGACCCCCGTGGAGCCGAGGTTCAGATCACAGAAGTAAATTCAGATGCTCTGCGGCCTCTGGCCAAGGACAGAGCCCTCCCTGGAGAGCTGGGGCCGGCAGGACCTTCGAGGCTCACGTCAGCGAGGACCACCCTGCCCTTCCGTGGCCGGACGCGACCTTGCGACCGTGGGCAGCTTTCCGCCTGTTGTGGGACGGGCCTGCCGCGCCGCCCTTGCGAAACCCGAAACGGGAAGGGTCCGCGGGGGCGGGCGGGGCGGGGCCTCGGGGCTTGGGGGCGGGGCCCGGGCGGCGCACGTGCGCAGGCGCAGGCCT
>LNAC01000274.1:1740749-1798933 GCA_002007465.1 Ailurus styani
GCTGACCTTACCCCGGAGCCGGTGGCCGCTGCTGCTGACCTTACCCCGGAGCCGGTGGCCGCCAGCCAGGACAGTCCTCCCTCCCGGCGCGGGGAACTGCGCGGCTTGCCGGAGGTCACTTGCAAGTGCTTTTGATTAATGTATGAACATTGTATTCGTGAGGAATTTGAGGGTGGCCGCTCGAACCAGGGGTGAACTTCAGTGGGTTGGTAGCCGCCTGCCATACGCGGCAGAGTTTAACGTGTTCGTGTGGCCGTGTGGACGCATTCCCGGCGTGCTCACCGAGGCAGGTTCTTATCTCTTCTGTTTATGCACAAGTAAGTCACGGTGGAACTGTGTTCGGGAAGACTTGGCTTTGTGACCTGCAGCTTGACCCTGAGCCGCGAGCCGGGGGAGTGTGCAGCTGCTCTCGGGTCGCTGGCAGCCTGAAGTAGGAGCGCCCGAGGGATGGAGACCGACCGTCCCAGGTCCCCTAGTTCCCTTCCAAGTAAAAGCCTTCCGTGCTTTCCTTTTGTGATTGAAAAAAAAAAAACCCCACCTCTGGGCTGGTCCCAGAGGGTTTTCATCCCCTCCGTACCCCTCTTCCTGCACAGGAGCGGCCTCGAGCAGCTTGGCCCGCTGCTGTTTTGTCTACCTCCTCTTGCCATTTAATCTGTCGGACCCCACAGTCCTGCCAGGCTCTCCTCTTGCCCTTTGCTAGTGTTGCTACCCACCAGGCGAGTCTGGTTGCTTTTTATACAGTGACCGCTTTGCCAGCAGGCACGACATGAATTTGTATTTGGAAGGGGTAAATGTTAGCGGGTGCCTTCGTGTCCTAAGGCAGCTGTAACAGATTAGCAGGAACTCAGTGGCTCAAAACAGCTTGTAAAGGCATGACCCTATAGTTTTGGAGGTCAGAAGTCCAAATGTAGTCTCACTGGGCTCAAGGTATTTGCAGGGCTGCCTTCCTTTTTGGGGGCTCTAGGGACATATCCACTTCTTTGCCCTTTTCAGCTTCTGGAGGCCACCTTAATTCCATGACTGGTCCACCTTCCATCGTCAGAGCCAGCAGGTAGCGCCTTCTCGTTTCTCTCTGACATCTGCTGCTGCTTCTTAGGACCTTTGTGATTACATTGGACCCACCAGCGTGATGCATCGTAACAGCCTTGGCTCTGCAGGGGTAATTCCACTTTTGCCACATAGGGTAACGTAGTCATGGGTTCTGGAGCTTAGGTCATGGACATTTTTGGGGGGCCGATGGTCTGCTGACCACACATAAAGATGAGAAAGAAGTTTATTTCTCCCCCTCATACAGTTAAAAATGTCATCTTCTTTGTATTTTGGAGGAACCAAGAAGGTTGAATTAAAAAAGGCTCCCCACTCATAGCACTCCCCACACAAAAAGCACCTAATAGCTTAAGAGGGTCATACGAACAATAAGATTCTCAGTTCTGTAGGGTTTCCCTAGTCTCCGAAGCTGTCTGTCTCCCTCGTAGGTTTTACAGGGAATCTACCTGGAGGGCTGAGACGGCCACTCAGGTAACACGTTTTACAAGCACTGTGTGCTGTGGGCTCCGCGAGCACAGGGAATGCCTGCCCGGACGCTCCCTCAGACGCCAGGACCTCTGTGGTGCTGTGAGGTAGCCCAGGGCACCGCCACTGTTCGGAGCCCTGTGTCTTCGGGGAGAGGACTGGGATTTCCTAGCTGCCGTTTTGGCTTAAAGAACTTTTGGAACAGAACTCACTTATAATGTGTTGAAGGAAGAGCACAAGTTTTAAAGTTGTCCTGTTCCATTACAGAGAATTTCAGAAACCTCCAGAACAGCCTTTCTGGATGCAGACTCTGGTGTTCTGTCCGTCGAGCGACTGCACCACTGAATTCGGAAGTCCTTCCTCCCGTAGACACTCCCTGTAATACCTAAGTGTTTATCAGAGGCTCTTAACTCCCTGGACAGGTACCTAGACCGGTGTGTTTCATGCTGCCGGTGTGGTGTGACACACCGGACTGTGAAGACCTGGGGGCGGGGGGCCGGAGGACAGCTAAACGCAAGTCCTTTTCAAGCTTAGTTTTCTTTGAAAAATGGAATTAGTGATTTTCTAGAAGCTTAATTGACATTTGAAGAAAGATGTTCCTGTCGATTGTGGCTGGTTGATCTTTGTCTCCCCAGTTTCTTTCTAAATGCTGTGAAATAATTGGGACTTTTTTTTTTAAAGACTCCTATAATCTTCTTAAAGGTCTTTGTTTTTCGTGGACTTCCCAGTTCTCTTTGCAGAAGGAAGAGGTACTTTTGCTTTCGTAGGGTGCCCTGCCCAAGAAAAGACTCTGTGACCCTCCCCGCCGCTGCCCCGTGACTTCTGAACTTGAGCAGACGTTCCTAACTTGTGGACGGTCTCGTCTTGGGCCTCCGGAGCCCTTCGGAGGTTGTATGGGGAAGTCTTCATGAATGTGCGTATTTGGAGGGTCCTTAGCTTACTTCTCAAAAGGCTCTGAGCCCAGGAATGCTGGGCTCATCCACCTCTCGCAGGACAGGCTGTGAGGTAGAGATGGGCAGGGCCACGGGTAGTGACCCTGGAAGTCTTAGTGGTGATAATTCGGCATCACAACTCTGACAAGATCAGCCAATTTCTGAGCGTAGGTTCTTAAATATCCGCACCTACGGTGCCATTTCTGGCCTTCACTTCTCGAACACAGCTTCTACTCCTCTGGCTTTTTACGAGCTTCAGACTTATCCCTAGTCTGGACACAAGGGAGAATTGGCCTTTAAGAAGCGGGCGGCTCTGCGACGGCGTGGAGATGCTGATCTTAGTCAGGGCACGACTTCCGCCGTCCGAAGATGAAAGGAGGCGTGGGCCGTGGCGGGCCCGGTCGCCGCTGCGGGGTGAGGGGAGCCCGCCACGTGCAGGGGACATGGGCTCTTTCATCTTTGTGCCTCCAGAACCAGCATGGGGCCTGGTACCCGGTGGAAGCAGCTCAGCAGCTCTTGAGGGAATAATAGACTGAACCAGGTTCTGTGCGGCGAAAGTTAACATTCAGTGATTGAGTTTTTGTCTTCAGCTCTCCATCCTGAACAGAAACAAGACGCTCTTCGGTACATGTTTGCCTGAATGCCAAACCAGTTTCCTGTGTTCTTCAGTGATATTGACATCTTTCATTGTTGTCAAATTTAGTTATGTGCTTAGTGATTTGCTTTTATGGAAATGAATACAGTTGCGAAGTCAGGGTTTTCTTAGAAAATCTGGAACATAAGGTTACCATAATTATACATTCTGTGGTCTTTAATGTAGAGTTCCAGGGGTGATCTTAACATGTCAGAGGGGATAAACACTTTTAGAATTCTTGATTCATGGTGCCAATTTGCTTTCCAAAAGGGCTGTACCGATTTACCCTGTTCCTAACCGTGGACGGAGTATCACTGTGGATGCGTCACCGGTGAGGATTTGCCTTTGAAAGCTTTTTTTTTTTTTCTTTAAACCAACCTAATGGTCACAGAACAGAATGGCACCTCATTAAATCTGTTGATCTCCAGCTACGTTGAAAAAAACTCTTGCGTATTTGTGTATTATGACCCGCCTGTTCACGTGGGATGTTGGTTTCTTTATTTACTTGACTGAGATTAACTCTTTTTTTTTTCTTTATGGCCTCGAACAAATCAAATGACTGTTTTTCTCACTCTGATATTTTCAGCATGGGGAAAACATATATTCAGTCTGACTGGGGTTGAGGGGAGATTTTGACCAATTGTAGTAGTCACCTGTTTACCTCTCTTTAATTTTTCTCTTAACGATGGATGATCTCTCAACCCATATGTTGTCTTCTGGCCAAATACAAACGGTTCCTTTAGAGGAGAAATTGTGAGTTACGTAGCTCTTACTGGTCTCGGTTATACTGATAAATGGGTCAGTCTGTGGGATCTTAAGGCTCATACCTGCTCCTTTCTAAACGTCCCACATAGCGATCAAAAACAGTCTTTCCAAATAGATGATTTCTTACGTGTTTCATGTGTTCAAGATCAGTTAGTTCTATAGAAAGAACTAGAAGGAGAGTGCCTTCTGGGTTCAAGGTCCAGAGCACGCAGATAGGTCCCTCCACCAGGGAGGAGGCAAGCGTGTGTGGCTCTGGAAAGTGAGGTGTAGGTTGGATCTGCAGCTTGGAGTCCACCCCCCCCGCCCCCCCGCCCCAGCGGCCTGTCCGCCCCTTTCCTGCTCACCCTCCCACATGAAAGGCTTGGACACTGGGCTTCTGAAGAAGAGTACTTTGTCTGAACCTGTCCGTTGGCTTTGTTGCCACACTGCTTCTCGATTGTCTCTCTAATTATTGTTGCTTAGTTTCAGTTGCAATAATAGAGGCATGGAGGAGGTGGAAAATTATTTAGAAATGTTCAAGAAGTGAATCCCACATCCTCTGAAACTGCTGGTGGTGGTGTTTTGCCTCTCTGTCTGCACTGACTAAAAACACGTAAGATGGGTTGAAGCCGTGTAGGGGGTTTTTGTGAGTCTTCGTGTACCAGGATGGAGTGACGGTGTGTTTCTGTGTTTTTGACGGCGAGGAGGTTATGAGCTGCTTTCTGTGCCGCCTGGCTCCTGTAACGGGTCAGGACGGGACCTCCCTTATCGGAGTCTTTTCCTGTTTTTCACTTTCCCCCCCTTTTTTTTTTGACTCTTCAAGGTTTCTATTTCAGAAGAGTGCCTTTCTCTGGCGTGGTTACAGTCCGTCCTGTAATTATCACCGTTGGGTATGAACGATGGTGTTGGTGAGACGCTATTAAAATCCCGTTCCCCTCAGCAGCGCTGTCGTGGGCTTGCTGTCGGCAGGCGGCATGTCCCCGCCACTTGGCACCACGCGGCCCCTGTTGTTGGTGCCTCGGGCCTAGAAGACAGACGTGGAGGCAGGCTGTGAGGGCAGGGGTCCGAGTGGATGTGGCAGGTGTGTGCATGAACACCCTAGGTGAGCAGGGGGAGCACCCCTGGCTGGAGCTGGGGCGGAACCGGGCTGGACAGAGGACGTTTCCCAGGACTGGAGTTTGGGAGCTGAGTTGGTGCTGACTCGGCGAAGGTGGAGGGGCAGTACAGTTCAGAGAGAGTGAGAGCCAGGGCCGGCAGGGAGGGGGACCTGGCCCCCCGGGGAGACTAGGAGGCCAGAGACCGGCTCTGGGGAGGAGGCCGGAGTCATGGAGGGCTTCTCTGCGTTTCCAGAGACTGATCTCTGAGCCCCGAGGAGCCTGGGGGGTTGCACTGGAGTATTTCATGACAGTTATTTTGCACTTAAGAAAGATCGCACTGCCTGGTGTGCTTCCCGTGGGCAGCGGGGAGACCCTTAGGGGGTTGCCGCCGCCGTCCTGGTGGAGGCAGTAGGCGTGGGCCGAAGGGGGCGGTAACGCCAGGACACGTCAAGGGAAAAGCTTGGGACTGGTTACCAGGGTTTGGGGAGACTCAGCATTGTGGGAGATGAGCAGGGCTCCAGATGACGCCAGGGTGCTGACTCAGAGGAGTGCTTGGGGGAGGGTCCCAGTTACATGCAGGGGCTTAGTTGTGGACACACTGAGTGGAGCTCGGCGGCTTTTAGAGACCGTCCCCTGAGAGAGGTCTGTTTGGACCGTTGGATTTGTCGCTGGAACCCACGAACTTAGCAGCACAGGAGTGGGAGTGGAGCAGGGAAGTGGGGAGATCTCGAGCTGACCGAGCAGAGGGCCAGGGGTGCTGTCCTGGGCACGGCGATGCCCCCCACTGCACGGCTGGCCAGAGCCAGGTCTGAGAGGAGGCCTCGTGGGCAGGTGTGCGCGTCGCTCATTCAGACGAGTGGGCTGTCGGTGGGCAGAGGGGGCAGCGGCTGGAAGGTACTGTGGAATGGAGAGGCTTGCTGTAATTTGGGGATCCTGTACGTCTTTATAGAGTCTTGTTACTTTTTTGTAAGTGAGCGCTGCGCCCAGTGTGGGGCTTGCACTCACACCCCCAAGATCAAGAGTCACGTGCTCCCCCCAGGCGCCCCTGTAAACTTTTTCTAGTAAACATTTGGAAACTGTTCGAGCCGGTCTTGAATTACAGACTGCCGCGCGGCGCGCTGGGAAGCTCGGGCAGGACCGGGCTCAGGTTCGTCCTCTGCGGGGCCCTTCGCGCCAGCAGCTGCCGGACCACGTGAGCCTGCGCGCCGGTTAGCTTCGCTTCCTTGCCGCTCGGCGCTGCCCCGGACACGGCTTCCAGCAGCCCTGGTGACGGAGGCGAGGAGGGCGTTTGGAGTTCTAGCTGTAGTTTTGAATTTCCAACTGCCTGGCCACTCCCCTTGACCTGTTCTCCTGCCCCTCCGTTCCGGTCCTCCCTCCACACTTCCCTTTTCTTTTTTTCCTTTTCTTAACTTTTATTACCATTACCTATCAGCCCAGTTACCCAGGCTTGAAGAAACAGCTGATTCCATTGTCTCCCTTGCCCTCTGAACTGTTTTCCAGCGACCCCTCCATCCAGCCGCTGATCAGCCTCTCTTTCATCATCTTCTTGGTGTCAGGGTGTTTGCCTGAATTTTAAAGTACAGGCCTGCTTTCAGGAAGCTCATAGCGTAGGGGAGTTGACATGTTGAAAAATTTCAAGAATATGCAACAGGTGCTTGGACAGAGATGTGAGCAAACGCTGTGCGAGCCTGGGGCGATCCAGTTTCACTCTGGTTTTGGGTGAGAGCTGCTTTGGGGGAACACACCTGACTCTGGGGTCAGATGCGACAGGAGCCTTGCAGCGGCTTGCTCTGCCCCCATGGCAGCCCCGTCCCTCCACGGGCGAAGGATGGTGTTGGGGTCGCTGGGTGTGCGACCCTCACTGGAAGCCGGGCTCGCAGATGCCACGTCGCTTCTGCTGTGCCTGCCTGCTCCTTCTTATTCCCGTTGTTTCAGATCCCTTTCCTACTTTTCTGTACCCTGTATGCTTTTCAGAAGCTTTCTAAGCATTCTGTCTTTTCTCCTGGAATTGGGGCACAGAGTTCTGTGTGTCCTGGTGCAGTTTGGATAGAGTTGTGGTTAAAACCTGTGTTGGGGGTCACGAAGCAGATTTAGATTGGAAGAGCCCCGTGTTGGCTTTAGGGTGGAAATTGGAGGAGTTTGTAGGATTGCACAAGAGAGGCCGTTCTCCCTCCTTCATCTGTTGGATGGCGTTGGTTTAGAGGCCGGTGTTCCCTCCCAGGGCATTTAGTGGTGGCACCAGGAGCGTCACGGCCTGACCTCTGAGGACCCCCTGGGGCCAGAGCACGCATGGCGGTTGGGCAACCGGGAATCTCTTGAGGAAGCCGGGTAAGCAGGGAAAGGGTGACGTGAGTAATCCTGCCCCTTGCAGGCCTGCGCTGAAGCGGGCCTCAGCCCCTTGCAGGGACCTTCTCCTGCCCCTTCCGCACCTTTTGGCCCTTTGTGGTGGCACGTAGCAGGCTGCTGGAGAACGAAGTTCAGCAGTGACGTGGGAGAGGACTGCTGAGCGGTAGTGTTTCTTCCGGCGAGCGGCAGAGTGAGTACCTTCCAGCATCTTCCTACCCCACATTCTGGCTTTGCGGGCTTGTCTGGGTCAGAGGAGAGGCTCGTTTTTGCACCAGGCCTCATCCGATGACAGTCCCTGGTGGGTTCACTGAGGATGCTGGTTCAGGCCTGAATTCAGCTCTGCAGCTTCCGAAACAGACCCGGAGGCCTAGACTCCTGACCTGGGTGCCGTGCGAATGCCGACTGCTTGCTGGGTCTGAAGGGGTGTTGAAATGCGCCCGTGGCTCGTGGGGGCCCGCCGTGGAAGCTCCTGTGAGGGGGCTGTGGTTCGGGTGCCAGAGGGCCGGGGGCACGCCTCGCGGTGTCCGCCGGGGCCCCCACGCTCCCGTCATGGCGTTGGCGCTCAGCTCCTCGGGGTCCTGGGCGGGCTCCGAGCAGTCGAGCGTCCGGGTCTGGCGGTGGCCCCGTCGGGCGCGGTTCCTCTCCAGGGGTTCCTCTCGCTCCGTGACTTGTCCTGCTGCGAAGGGAGGGCCCCTCACTCTGCTCAGGAGCTTGACAGAGACCTTAGTGATTTCCCTCTGTGTCCACACAAAGCGTGGAGGAAATGGAATTCCGAAGTTGTCCTCAGGATTAGAATCGGAAGATCATTTCCTGGATTTGTAGTAGGGGTTCCACCCCAGCCTTGCTGGTCTAGCTCTAGAAAACGCCCCCTCTGCTCTGTCCGAGGTCTGCAGGGGCGGCTCCTCCGAGTCTGCCGACCTCCGAGCGCCCCCCTGCTCCCCGCGCCCTGAGACCCGACCTCTCGCACGTCCCCACTCTTCCTGCTCCGCGCACTCACCGGGAGGCACCCGACACTGTCCCCCCCGCCCCCGGGCCCTTCCTCTGGATGTTCCTGGGGCTCAGGTGCCTCCTGCCCGACGTCCTCAGGGTCAGTGCCCCCGCCCGCCGCCCTTGGCTCCAGTGCCCGTCCCCCCGGGAGACTTGCCCAGGTTGCCCAGCTCGCTGGACCACCCGCACAGCCCTCCCCAGGCTCACCCCCGCCGCGGGACGCGTCACCTCGTCACCTCCGACCGGTTGTGTTACTGCGCGTGCCTGTCCCCTCCAGCTTTGGGATCGGCGGCGACCCAGAGGCCTCGCACGGGGCCCCCTGCTTTGTAGGCTCTTTGTCGGAGTTTGTTGAAAGACTTGCTCAAGACCTACTCCCTCTCCCCCCAACTCCCCCGTCTGTGTTTGACGGGAGATGAAGCCGTTGAAGTTGCAATTAGAATGTAGCCCTTTTACCTCGTGCGTAAAATGTCCCGTTTCGTTCTTCGCCTGTTCTGGGCTTTGTCTGGGGCCTGGGTTCCTGCTGCCGCTGGTCGTGGCAATAACCGGGTGGAAAGCTCCTCACTGCTGAGTTGCTGGAGGGTTATGGAGACGCTTTACATGCATTCAGAGATTTCAGCCCAAATCTTAAAAAAGGAACATTTAAACGAAAAATAGGATTATTCTATTCTTGAAAGATGCATGTGGCAGAGAAATTCTTTAAGAAGGGCAGTTTTATTCCATAGTGAGGTGATTTGTGGTGTGAGCTCACTTTCTTCCAGGAAGCGCTAAGGTGTTTGACAAATGTTTGATAAGGATGAGACATCGGTTGTTGATTTTTTTTTTTTAAGATTTTATTTATTTATTTTGAGAGAGAGAGAGACATAGCGGGGGGTGGGGGGGACACTAGCGTGAGGAGTGGGAGAGGTGCAGGCTTCCTGCCGAGCAGGGAGCCTAATGCAGGGCTCGATCCCAAGACCCTGGGACCGTGACCTGAGCCGAAGGCAGACGCTTAATGACTGAGCCACCCAGGCGCCCCTGTTGGTTTTTTTTTAATGGTTCACAAATCAGGAAAGCAGCTGGATGTGGTGGTGGGAAGCGGCTCTGACGTGAGACACGCCCTTAGCACCACTGAGATGGAGGGAGTGGCTGCACTCTCTTCCGGTGGCTGCTGTTCAAATGATCACACACGTAGTGGCTTTCAAAGTACAACTTTATTATGTTGTTGTGCCGGGGTCAAAGTCTGGAATGGGTCTCACTGGGCTGAAAGCAGAGCGTCAGCAGGGCCGGATCTCTCTGGAGCCTCCTGGAGAGATTTCCTTGCCCTTTTCACCTCTGGAGGCTGCCTGCATCCTCGCCCATCTTCAAAGCCGGCAGTTACCGCGAAACCCTGTCTCACGTCTCGTCGCTCTAACACTGAGTCTCCTGCCTCCTCCTCCTCCGTGTGAGACGCTGGTGATTCCATGGGGCCTGCCTGATGGCCCAGAGATCTCCTCACCTCCGCGCAGCTGAGTAGCCACTTCCGTTCCATCTGCCTCAGTTCCCCTTTGCTGCGTGATTTAGCAGATCCACTCGTTCCAGGGATTAGGATGTGGACATCTTTGGGGCCGTTGTTCCACCAGCCACATCCACCCTAGTGCTCCGGCCCCTGGGATGTTTCTCGTGGGGGTAGGCAGTTCCGTCCGGGGGAGGTGTTCCGTGTGGGCAGTCAGGGGTATGGTCCTGGGACAGACTGCGTCTTGTCTTGGTGAGCATCGCTGGTGCTAGGAGAGCATTCCTAGTTCGAAGGTAGAGGAGAGAGTGTGCAAAGCAGCAGCAGACTTTGACCTGTCCATCCTGTTTCTGCTCCTCAGCAACCCTGTTTGTCATCCGATTACCAGAACAAAGAACGTCTTCGTCGGAAGGCTGCGTCATGGCTGCCAGTGCTTAGGAATGTTTTTTTTTTTTTAAAGATTTTATTTATTTATTTCACAGAGGGAGAGAGATCACAAGGAAGCCCAGAGGCAGGCAGAGAGAGAGAGGGGGAAGCAGGCTCCCCACTGAGCAGGGAGCCCGATGTGGGCCTCGATCCCAGGACGCTGAGATCATGGCCTGAGCCGAAAGCAGAGGCTTTAACCCACTGAGCCACCCAGGCGCCCTTAGGAATGTTTTTGTACTTTCTTTGAGAGTAAGGAGAATTCTTCCTGGTTTCAGGTAATGGAAACATCCCCGAACAGTGGTGCTCGCTAGGAAAAGGAGTTCATTATTCTCGAAGGCGATGTTGGCATAACACGGTTTGGTGATTAGTTCCCCAGACAACTGCCTTTTCCTTGAGTCACACGACGGACACCTCCTTGTGCGGAGGCGGCAGGCGAGGTGCTGTTCCTCCTCCACAGACTCGTGGCAAGGGCTCATTTGGTTTAATTTCCACCCCCAATAGATTTCAGGGATACAAAACTGAATTTTTGGCTAAATATTACTGTTCTTACTTAAGCTCCCATTTTCTTAAACACGTACATGTATTTATAGCATTCTCCTAAGAGGAATTTAAACTTCTACTTTAAAAAATTATAAAAATAACACATCTTTATATTAAAAACTCAATGGCTAGAGAAAAGTACATAATTAGAAGTCAGTTTTGATTTTTAAAGGGGTCTTTATAGGCCCTGGGACGTTGGCACGATTTTCATTCTCTGTATCATCCCCAAAGTGACCTTGCGTGTTTCAGCCTGGAGCATCGGGACGGAAGGAACCAGCCCCGGTCAGACTTGGTGGCACTTGGAGGAAATGAGACTGTCAGGACGGGTGGCCATGTGAGCGTGGATGTGAGCCACAGCCTGGCTCCGGGAGTCAGAACGTGGGCAGCGCTAACTGTCCCATCCGGAGGCGGATCCTCCTGCACACAGTTGTGTGTTTGTGTTAGGGACTGTCAGGGGCCTCTTTAAAGATACGAGATCTGTGTGTTACGGGGGTGCAGGATGGCCGTGCGATGCTGAGTGAAAAAACGGGTTGCTCGTTACATATCCTCTTTATTAAATATGTATTTTATCAGTTCACATTTGTATGTGCAGAGAAAACCTCAGTAACCTTTATAAGGATTCAGGCCAAGCCCCGTCCCCAGAACAGGACTGTGGACTGCGGACAGGGCGGCGGGGGCGGCAGGACAGGCGGGCGCGGCTGCCCGAGCTTCACAGGTGAGCATGGGAGGGGCCGAGGGAAGGAGGGTGGCCTCTGGCCTCCTTGACCGTCAGGAAAATGACGGTGGCCTAACCGTGCTTGTGTTGGGATGGCTTTGACTTTAAGAAGCGACCCCACCAGACTTATTTGGTATCTGCAGAACTTAAAAAGTAGGCATGTGGTGCTTTGTGTGTAGAATTACTTTTTAGTTCTGTTTAAAAATCCTACAGTTTGTGGGATAGTGGGATTTTTGTTTGTCTTAGGAAAAAGCATTCAGACAAGTAATATGTCACTACATTCTTTGTTAAACTGTAAAATCCTAACTATTTGGATAAGAGGCTGGAGTTGAAACATCAGTGGTCCCCCCCCCCCAAAAAAGGAATGAAATATTTCCTGAATTTTTGGCTTTTAGACATCCAAACTTGTAAAAATAACTATGTTCCAGATGGACATCTTTTTTTTTTAAGTTTTATTTATTTTTTAAGTGATCTCTATACCCAACGTGGGGCTCGAACTCATGACCCTGAGATCGAGCGTTGCACGCGCCTCCGACTGAGCCCGCCAGGCGCCCGCAGATGGTGACCTTTTACAGTTGGAGGAGTCACGTGTCCTCGGAAGGTAAACACACAGAAGTGGTTTGTTTAACCTCCACGAAGTTTGTAACCTAATAAATTGGAATTAGCACGGTGGTTCCCATACCTGGCGAATCTGCAGACTCACCTGAGTGAGTGTTTTCTTAAGAAAGCAGGTTTTTTCTGGGGCCCCCCTCGAGCCGAACCTACTGAATTGGGACCCTCCGGGGTCGGATCCGGGATCGAACGAGTGAACACACACACACACATTCTCAGAGTTGTGCGTTCGAGGAGCTCAGGTGTGGGAGAGCCCCTTCCTCAGGAACCTCACACGCACACTCACACACACACACACCCACACACACCCACCCCGGGGCCACGCGGCAGCGCCCTGGCTCGGGCTGGCGCGCCAGCGGTGGCTCTCCTCGCCCGCGTGGGTTGTGTGTCCAGGGTTGTGGGGAGCGCGGCTGGGCATTAGCTGCAGCTCCGGCCGGAGCCCTCGGGCTGCTGTGGTTTTGCTCTGGGCCACTTAGAATTCCCCTCAGAGGGTTCTGAGCTTCAAGCAGAGGTTTTTAAGAAGAGGCTCAGCAGATCAAAGAAGAAGAAGAAGAGAAAGAGAACAAAAAATCCAAAGAAACACCCCGCCAGGCTTGGTTGGTGTCTTCCTTTGTTCGAGGGGCCAAGTCGAGCGCCCTGCCCGCCCCAGCTTCCCCCCGAGGCTGAGGTTTTCGCTCTGTTCCTGTGAGAGACGCCTTCCCTTTGTGTCGCTCTGTTGCTAGGCAGCCCCTGGCCTGATGCCACGGTCTGTCCGGCAGGGGAAGTGACCTAGAAAGATCCTTCCCCTGCGCCCTGGGGCCTGGCTTGCCGGGCCCAGGAGCCTGCGGGGGCCGCGGGGGCCGCGAGGCCCGGTCCCGGTGCCGGCGGTGCCCCCCCAGCTCGCTCTGTCCCCGGGGCTCCGGCGGCCGTAACCGTGCGTGTCACCGGGCACACTTGCCGACGGAGGGTTTCACCAGTGCGCGCGGGCAGAGGCGACGGTGTTGGGACCCCCGCGGACCCGTTGCTGGGGACGCTCTGCCGCCCTCTGCTCGCCGTCTTCTCTCTCCTGTGCGCGTTCCTGCCTGTTGACCCGCCCAAGTCCTTTTGGGGAGACGTAGGACTAAAAAATAAACCTCAAAACGAGCTCCAGTTGTCCTATAGAATGTTTCGTAGCTTCCTGGAAAGAAAGAAAACATGGGTTTTTCTCTGCCGTTAAAACTTGTACGTGGACAGCTCTGGTGGCTCCTGGCAGGTCCGGGCCGCGTGCTCATCGCGGAGGCGAGACCAGAGCAGAGGACACAGGCTGGCTGGCTCGCCGCGGCGACCCCGGCGCTGCCAGCAGGGAGCGACACAGCTGGTGGCACGTGGGGAGCGCCGCCTCCCCGACCCAGGTCCCACGGGGGGACGCGAGGGCCCCGACGATGGCCGCGCTCGAGTCGGGTCAGTCTGCAGCGGAGGAGCAAGGACCAAGCCCCTTGCGTAGCAGGCAGCCCGTAAGCCCGACCCCCTCCCCTGGGAGCCGGCGAGCTGCGCCGTGTGGTCGCCTTGACCGGCCGAACGCGACAGCGGGACGTGCAGGGCGGTGCGGGCCCCATGGCGGCGGCCTCTGCCAGACGCGGTGTGCGGGGAGGCGCCTCCCTGGAATCATTAGCCTCTCTTGTTGACTGTCGAGAAGTTTCCACTTTGTTCTTACAGCAGATAACCCTGTAACATCATTATTGGTAAGAGGTCGCCCCCATTTCTGATTGTTGTCTTAGGCTAGATTCCAGCAAGTCGAATCACTGGGTCAGTGAGTTTAGCTTTTTATTTTTAGTCTCCTCGTAGGTGCTGTCAGATAGCTTTCCAAAAACTGTCACGTACACATTGATACCTCACTAGTGTATGATTATATTAGTTTACCCTTCCCAGCATCGAATTTTTTTTTTTTTTAAGTAGGCTCTACCCCCGATGTGGGGCTCAGACTCACGACCCCGAGATCAAGAGTCACGTGCTTCACCAACAGGGCCAGCTAGGCGCTCCTCATTGAACTTTAATCACTGGCTTTTTGATAGAATGTTTAGATATTTCTCTCTCTCTCTCTCTCTCTCTCTCTCTCTCTCTCTCGGTGTTGGCAGGGTGAGCTTCACCTATTCTAAGATCTTGTCTAGTGTCTGTATAAGTCAGAATGGGGATAGTGGCTTCTCCCCAGGCCTTTCTTAATTAATTACTTAACAGGTGTTTATTGAACACCTACTAGGAGCTGGGTGTCCAACAGGCCTTGGGATTCCGGTGTGAGCAGAGTCCTCGGGGACCTTCCAGTGGAGGCAGAAGCAGCTGGTTTCTGTGGATAGTGTATGTTTCATCCAGTTTCATTTCTCTGGGGAGTTCAGATGCAGGCTTCTCAAGAATAAAGTTAAGGTGGGAATCCATCTGCTTTCCACCTTGTGGACTGTCGTCTTCATTTTTTCCCGTGTTTTCTGGACACGGGGCAGTGTTGAACTTTGTGTCCCCTTGCTACCGATGGACATCAGGCAGCTGTGTTCCCAGGATGCGCTGAAGACTTTTTGAGTTTTGAGTTCACGCAAACCATGATTTAGCTGTGAACAGATAGGTTTTGAAATCCTTTTATGTCAGGAGAGAGAAGGCAGTTCCTGTTCAGGGACCCCCCTGGTTGAAAGGAGCTTGAACTTTGCTTGATTACTTTGTCTTTTAATACTCTTTCCAGAATGCACTCTTACAGATCCTTCCTCAGTCAGCCTTAATTTTCAAAACTCTGGCCATCTTGTGCCTTGAGCAAATTCTCTGTCTTCTCCAAGGGCCGCCGAGTTGGGGGTAGTGACACAGTCATACCTGACTCTCTGGTAGGGTCTAAGGAAAGGTCTGGTGAGGTGTTCAGCATCAGTTGGGGGGTGGGCACACAGCAGGCAGGCACCCACGGCTGTCACCCACGGCTGTCACCCACGGCTGTCACTCACAGACACCCTCCAGGGCTCCACCGGGCCTGCACAGCGACCTAACTAACCCACCAGAGGTGACGTCGAAATAGCTTTAGTCATAGTGAGTGCGTTCATTTCCACTTACCTGTTTTAACAAACTTTTCAAGTTCCCTTTTCTTGTAGTTTTTTGAACAAACTTAACTTTATTTTTTTAAAGAGTTTATTTCTTTTAGACAGTGTGCATGGGTGTGAGCGCGTGTGTGAGCGGGGCGGGGGGAGGGGCGGAGGGAGAGGATCCCACACAGACTCGGGCCCAAGCCCAGAGCCCAGCGTGCGCTCCGTCCCAGGACCCTGGGAATGCGACCCGAGCCGAAACCGAGAGTCGGACGCCGCCCGGGCCCCCTGAAAGAACTGACCTCACCGGGTGTACTTCGAGACGGCAGGCCGTGTGCGCGTAGAGCGTGCGGTGGGATGAGGTGCGTGTCAGGTTAGGGTTAGCCTGCAGCCGCCGGTGCCATCAGCACTGGCACGTCACTGCCCTGAGGGGACGCTTCCTGTCTGTTTGCAGCCCAGCCGTCCCGCCTCCCGCGGATCTGCCTCTTGCCACCACAGACGAGTCTGCGTTTCCCAGGATTTTGTGTTAACGGACTCCTGCGGCGTGTTCTCCGGTGCCCGGCTCTCACTCGGCACGAAGTGTTCGAGATCATTGTTGGGAGCGTCAGTCTTTCCCTGTTATTGCTGACTTCTTTTATTTCCGCTGTCTACGCAGACCACATTTTATTTATCCATTTTCCTGTCGCGAGTATGTGGGTCGTTTCCAGTTTGGGGCCCCTTGAACGAAGCTGCTGTGAGCATTCATGTACACGTCTTCCTGGGAGACCTGTTTTCATTTCTCTGGGGTCAGTACGTGTGAACGGAGTGGCTGGGTTATCCGGCAGCTTTTTCTTTTCCCTTAAAGATGTTTTATCTTAGGTAAAATGTAACCGAGATCATAAGGAATGATAGGTACAAAGGGTACGCGATTAGTTTTGAAATAAGTGAGAGAAAAGCTTTTTTTAAATGTAAGCATAATATGCAAACCTGTTAAAGAATGTTTAGTATGATATGAGGAACTTGAGGGTCAGGGCGGGGGGTCGTGGGGGGTTGGGAGGGAAAAATAATGAAACAAGATGGGATGGGGAAGTAGACAAACCATAAGAGACTCCTAATCTCACGAAACAAACTGAGGGTTACTGGGGGTGGGAGGGCGGGGATAGGGTGGGTGGGTTGTGGACACTGGGGAGGGTTTGTGCTATGGTGAGTGCTGTGAACGGTGTAAGCCCGATGATTCACGGACCTGCACCCCTGGGCCAAATAATTAAAAAAAAAAAAGAATGTTTAGTATGTTATTTTGCATCAAATCTGGGTTTACAAAAAAAAAAGTGACACGAACCTTTAAACAGTCCCATAGGAAATGTAAACTTTTTTTTTCTCTTCTTGCAGTTAAAAATCACAATTTCGTACTTAAAATTAGGGAGAGGGCCTCACAAAAGTGTTCAAGTATAAATTGCTGTGGCCGGGCAGATCCTCCTGAGAGCACTGGGCAAGTCGGGAGCCGGTGGAGAGGCTTCCTGGAAGCTTCCGTCAGCACGGCCTGCTTCTCCTCCGCGGTTCACGGCTTTTGTCCACGACCTTTATGAGACAGACAACAGGCAGGCGTCTCTGCCGGCCACCAAGTGTAGCTAGGGGAGCCCCCGCCAGTGTCATTAGCCAGGTGTTTGTCACCCCCTGCATTATACCCCTGCTGCCCAGAGTGGTCAGTCCTCTTTAAAAATGGGGGAGGGGTGTTAGTATTAAAAGGGATTCTTATATAGGCTCTTTTTAGAATCGTTCTGTTGTTTAGGGGTTTGGGGTGTTTAAATGACCAGGTAGGTAGATAATCTAATTTGGAATTCAGGTGTCCATTGAAGGTTATCCTAAAGAATCCATGATTTATGGCCCTACCCAAGTTAGATGGCAGGAGTTAAAAGTAATTTAAAGTGGGGGATTGATCTTAACATAATTGCAGCGTGGTAAATCACCTATTTAGTCTACTTAGTACCTTATTACGTGCTGTTTTCCGTCCTAATCGTTAGTACTGCTTAATTAAATGTTTGTGATCTCCTGCAAGACTCCCTCAGGACAGTGCGTGAGACCTGAGTGGTTAGCAAGGGGCTGTCGGCAGCCCTCGGATCCTTAATTCACTGTCTGTCAGCCTTCGGGCTGGGTGAGAAGCTGAGCGTCCTCTTGCCGCTGGGTGCTTACTCCACAGTCACCTGGCTCGCCTGAGCACACGCCTGGAGACCTGGGGAGGGGAAGGGTAAATCTTGGGGGGAGCTGGGGTCCCCCTCGGAGCGGTCTTTTTTCTCCCCATGTGTTCCCGGAGCCTTGTCTCCCAGCCAGCACTACAGTTGACTTTTTGGCAGCACCGCGCTGGACTAAACAGGCAAGTTTCATGTTCCACAGCACTGCTTGTAGCCTCGTATTTAATTAGGGATTTTACATTTCCAGTATAAAATTTAATCTGTACGTCACTGTGACGTGGGGTTTGTGGCAGGAATCACGTTGACTTGGTCAGAGTTACAGACGAACGCACGTGCTTACAGAGTTTCCAGTTGTCTTAACCCCCGGCAGCGGCTTTATCCTGGTGATGCTGAAACCAGGTAGTTGACGATAGAGACTTTACTTCAGTTCGATACTTTTGAAAGGTAATTTCTGTGAAAATCACCACGCAGAGCATGTGATAAAGCTCTTTCCTTTACAGCGGGAGAGAGCGCTGGGTCAGATTTCGTTCTTCTCCTTCCACGTTCTGATTGCGGAAAGTGGACACCGCACCGCCAGCTTTGTCCCTGGCGAGGGGTTGGAGGAGGTGCCTCGCTCGGAGCCTCGGGGAAGGGGGTGCAGATTTGTAAAGTCGGTCCCGCTTCTCCCTATTTCTTCTCTGGTGATCGGCTCTCTTGACCACTCGGAGTGACCGTGGGACCCGACCAGGAGCTTCAAGAACTGCCTTTCTTCTCGTGCCGCCTACGTTCCTACGGCCCATCCTCAGTGTTTGTCGGGCCCGTGTTTGTGCATCTGCCTGCTCGCTGGAATCTGTCAGCCCGAACCAGGAGAGAACGGTGCTCGGGCCGAGGTGCGTGAGCAGGTGCAGCGCCGTGGAAAACGCCCGTCGCCCGCTGCAGGTTCCCGTGCGCGGGACAAGGTGGCGTCCTGCCTGCCCGGCCCTCCCGCCGTCAACAAGGGCGCTTTGCCGCGGCTTCGCCCTGTCTGCCGGCGACGTCACTGTTGACAGCAGCCCCAGGCACGGTGCCGATGTGCTGTCCGGCGTCCGCACATGCAGGGAGGCTGTCACATGTCCCCCCTTCGGGCCTGTGTCCCACGTCAGGGCAGCAGCGACGTAGACTGCGTAAGGGGCCCTTGAGGCCAAGCACACCGAAGGGGCGCTCACGTGTTGCTTGGCGAGATGGTGTGATCGGGGGCTCGGGAGCCCCGGCCTGGGCTTCCGGGGCACGTGGCCGTCGTGCAGGGCTCTCGCGGGGCAGCGGCAGCCCTCTCGGGCCCCTGCCAGAGTGCCTAACCCTGACCTCTGGGCTTCAGGCTCTGCTGGCTCACTCGTCATCCCCCAGGATGCCCGCAAGGCCGCAGTCAGGGTGACCCAGCTGTCCCCACCCCAGGAGAGCGCGCCATCCACGTAGGTGTGCGCGTCGGACAGAGGTCGGGAGACTAGCCCCGACTCCCTGCTTGCTCTCGTTTGCCGGGTCCGTCTGCCTTCAGGATCCCTCCTAAAGCATCCACTTGTCTCCGTCCTCACCGCTGCCAGGTGAGAGGAGGCCACCAGCTCTGCTGCCCGGCGTGCGACCCCAGCCTGCTGGGACTGACGTCGCCGTGCGCTCAGGTCACGCTCTCCCCCTTGTGCTCACGCGTCCCTCCTGGGACCCAGAGGAAAGGGGCCGAGCGAGAGTTCCCTCAGGGAGACGGGGTGTTTCTTTGGGTGACAGCAGCTTCTGCAAACAAAAAACTGTTCCAGGCCTGGTGGGAATGTTTTTGAGACTGGAAGGGAGGTTGTTTTCTTGTTTTTTTGTTTTCTTGTTTTTTTTGGAAAATAAACATCTAAACAATAGTTTAAGAGCTTGAAGAAAATCTTGAAGAAGCACGCTTTCAAAAACAGATCAAGAGTTTTCTTGTTTTGTATCTTCCTGACACCACCTGCCTTCTGAAACAAGGAGACCAGGTTTTAGACAGAACAGTGGCTTCTGCTCAGTTTGTCTTAAAATCGGTAACACAGCAGGAGGAAGTTTGGACTGGCTGACTTGCGTGGTGCCTTCCTGGCTCTGCCCACGACGGAGTGTGGGCACCGTCTGTCTTCTCGCCAGCTTCTCCAGCTCCTCTGTCTTGTAATGGCTTCGTCTCCAGCGGTTCATTTTGTTCTCTGTCAGCTGAGTAGAAGGATGGGTGGAGTGCACGGATTTTGTAACGTTGGTCTTGTGGTTTTACAGAGAAAGGGGTGATGTACAATTAGCAAGGCAGAAGGGGAGCAGGGGGAACAGGAAGGGGACGCGGGGTGCTGGCACAGCGGAGTGGATGTCCGAGGCGGAAAACACGGAGCAGCAAAGCTCCCGCATTCCCGCCCCCCACCGCCTCTGACTTGTCAGAGAGCTGCTGGAGTTCCACACTTGCTGTTAATTGTTTGCATACTTCGTGAAGCCTGGGCATTTTTTTCCCCCTAAGTCTACTAATTAAATTTGGTTTAGAAGTGCATAGAAAGCCCAGTGAGTTGATTTGATCATCCCCGTTCAAGTAGTAAAAGTACCGGAAAAATCACTTCTGGAAATAGCAGT
This sequence comes from Ailurus styani, assembly GCA_002007465.1. NCBI lineage: Eukaryota > Metazoa > Chordata > Mammalia > Carnivora > Ailuridae > Ailurus > Ailurus styani. Next base: position 1,760,513 of record LNAC01000274.1, read on the forward strand.
TGAATTTGTCATAAATGGTTGGTGCCTGCAATGCATTAGTTTAGTCGAGTTAAAGAATGAAGTTTCCCGGTAGCTTGGTCACCATTGCCCTCCTATAAAACTGTTAGGTTTGTTTGATCTTTAAGCATTTTCCTTTTGACCCAGGACATTGTTAACCGTCCGTTCCTTCTACGGTGGGCTGATGAGTATTTCTGCCGAGCTAATGGGATACCTGTCGTGATTCCTCTGTGATCACCTCAAAGCCTGAAAAGCTGGTTCAGCAGAACCTTTTAATCTTTGAGAATGGGAACCTAGTTCATAGAATCATAAAATGTTCAGAGATGGAACTTATGACTTTGGGCCCATCCCTTCCTGTGTATGGGGCTGGGTGGGTGACAGGAGAGAGCCGTGGGAGGGGCTGTGGGGCTGCACTTTGAAGACAGGTAGGGTCCAGGTGGGAGACTAGACAGTGTTACCAAATTTATCTTATCACAGCGGTACACGCATCTGCTTTAAAAGATCACACACCACCCAGACGTTTACATGAATGCTTATGACAGCATTATTCCTCGGCTATAGAATAATGGGTAAACCAAGTAAGGTACAGCCCTACAGCGGAATAGTATCCAGCCACAAAAAGGAAGGCGGTGTCTGTGCTACAACATTGCTGAATCCTGACAACATGCGGAGGGGAAGACACCTGACACAGAAGGCCGAGGTTGCACAGGTGTGAGTCCACAGACAGAAAGGTTCCTGGCTCCCAGGGGCTGCTGATGGGAATGGATTTTCCTTTTTGGGGTGCTAAAAACGTCCCAGAATTAGATGGTGGTGGTAGTTACATGGAAAAGTAAATGCACGAAAACCACTGAATGGTACACTTTGAAAAAGTAAATTTTGTGGTTTGTGAGTTACATCTTCATTTTCTTTTTTTTTCTTTTTTTTTTAAAAGATTTTATTTATTTATTTGACAGAGAGAGACATTACAAGTAGGCAGAGAGGCAGGCAGAGAGAGAGGAGGAAGCAGGCTCCCCGCTGAGCAGGGTGCCCAATGCGGGCCTCAATCCCAGGACCCTGAGATTATGACCTGAGCCGGAGGCAGAGGGTTTAACCCACTGAGCCACCCAGGCGCCCACATCTTCATTTTCAAAAATTCTACCTTAAGGAAATTCAGTGTGTTGATACCCTTTGCAGTTGAAGTAATTTTTCAAGTGTTAAGTCTTCACAGAAAGAGTGGAACCTGCATGAACCAGCACCGATTCCCTTTGACCTCGTAAAGTTGGATGGTGCGCACTGACCTCAGCCCCCAGGTGCCGTCGGGAGAAAAGAAGATGGTGGGATGAACGGAGGGATGAAACCCAGCAGTTCCCCGTCCCACCGGGAGACCCTCCCTGGGGCAAACTGGTGTAGCCCGGTGTCACACCGCTTGGTTCCATTCCAAAACCGCGCTCTCCGACCCGACGGCGGGCGCACCGCCCGGGTCAAGACGGCCGGGGACTCCCGGCGGCGCACAGCGCGGTCCGCCGAGCCGCCCCCGGGCCTCCCCGGCGCCAGGCCGCTTTTCCGGGAGCTCCGCTTCGCCTCTGCTCGTCCTTCGCCTGGTTTTCTTGGAAATTATGGGTGGTTTTCTAAAGTACTCCTCCTGTGCCCCGAGCTGCTCTCTGGTGCTTTCTGTTCCTTCTGCTCAACTCCAGAGTCGTTCCTCTTCTTTACTCTGGTCCCCGCGGGGACTTCGCCACGAGTCGTTCTGGCGTTTCCGCTCTGCTGCAACAGCTTCCCTGTGTTTTCTGTTTGGGGTTTGTCTTAAGTTTATAGAAGCATCTTTTCTAGAAGTTTCCTAAGGAAGGCTGCGTGGGAGGTTTATGTCCTGAGTTTGCATATTAGATAATGTCTTGATGTGTCCTTAACACCTTTTTTTGGATTTGATGTAAAATCCTTTCAGTAAAGTTTTCTTGTTACTTTGGTGGCTTATTTTGTTTACCTCTGTATGTTCCTGAGAATTACCCACTTCGTTTCATGGAGCCAGTTTGTTCATTTTTACCGATGTATCACCGTTCGTTATTGGAACAGAACACAGGTTGTCAGAACCCGTTCCACTTTCGATGGATACTCAGGGGGTTTCCAGTTTCGCGTTACTGCTGCAAACGCTGCCCTGACTGTTCCTACTCACACTTCCTGGTGTTTGTGGGACGCGTCTCTTCCCAGCAGCGTCCGGAGAGGAGCCCGTCTGCGGGTTTTTGTGCGCGCCGAGCCGTGTGGCCGGCCCTGTCCCCCATCGAGCGGGAGCGTCGGCCTGGGGCCCTGCGGTGCGCGCTCTTCCTCCTCCCCAGCCGGCACCGCACGGCCTCACGGGCCCTGACTCGAGCAGTGCAGCCTGCTGGCGTCGCGACTCCGGGCCTCGAGTCCGTAGGTCGTCTGGAAAAAGCTGCATCGTTCGTGTGCGAGTCCTCCGTACAGTTTCCCTCGCCGCTGACTCAGGGCCTCTTCAGAGTCTTTCAGCGACATTATAGGATTTCCTTCCCCGGAACTCTTGCCCGTTGTTGGTAGATCTGCTACTGGGCACCTGCTTCCCGGCAGTTGCTGATACACAGAAATGCACGTGAGCTTCACGTGTGGGTTTTGCTGGGACCAGCAGTCTCGTTAGACCCTGGTGATGACTCTAGCGCCTTCTCTTTATGTTCTTTTACCTGTTCTACGTGGACAGTCAAGCCAACCGTGAAAGTAGTGGCTTTGTTTCTTTTTCTTCCCTCTCTCCAATCCTTAGGCCGTTTTTCTTGCCTGTTTGACGGGCTAGGGCCTTAGGACCTGACTCTTCTGTGCTCCTTGCTTGAGAGAGCTCGGACCAGACAACCCTCTAGCCCAGGACCAAGGGAGTCGCCCAGTGTGATGTCCTCCATTTCTTCTCTGTCTTCACGGAGAAGCTTTCGACTTCTCCCTACAAAGTATCACACGTATGATGAATTGTAGACACCTTCATCATGTTAAGAAAAGATTCCTCTGTTTCTAGTTTGCCAAGAGATTCTTTTTCAGTCATGAATGGATGTTCAGTCCTTACGGTACTTTTCTGGCACGTGTGTGCACACATACACACATGTGTGACATTGCCACAGGGATATGTGACTACCTTAGGTGGCCAGTCCTGTCCCGGCCGGGCCCCTTTCCTGACCAGCTGTATTGAAAATGTGGAGCGTGCTCCCGTGTAAAACAGGCAATGCATTCTGAAACCTTAGTACGAAAAAAAAAAAAAAAAAGCAAAGTGTCATATTATTTATTATATTGGTCATATACTGAAATGATGTTGTAAACATGTTGGATTAAATAAAATTTATTATTTCAAATGAATTTTACCTGTTTTCAGTTTTTTGATGTGACTCCTAGAAGATTTAAAATTACGTATTTGGCTCACATTATGTATCTCTGGCTCCCACTGGCTAGATCGACCAGTGCTTGTGTGCAGACTTAGTTTGTAAGCAGCCATCGGGTATGGAGTGTTTCCTTGATGTCTGCTCTGTTCCAAGCACTTTTCCAGTAACCCTGTGAAGTGATATTTTCTCCCGTTTCCTCGATGAGCAAACTCACAGGCGTGGATAGACGCATGGCTCGCAGCTGGGACACCCAGCACGGCCCCCCAGGCCGTTGGCTCCTGGGTCTGTGCCTTAGTCACCACCTGTCCAGACCACAGTGACATCTCAGGGCAGCGGGGAAAGGATGCGCTTCTCAGTAAATGGTGAGGACGCTTGACTATCCATTCAGGGAAGATTTAGATTCCCTTTGCCTTTCTGTACTTAAAAGAACAAACAAACAAACTCCAGATGGATTGCCGATCAAAGTGTAGAGGCCATATGTAGTTTCTGTGCATGTTTGTATGTGCACGTATGTATTATATATACGGTGAAGGCTTTTATTTATTTTTCTTTACTTGGGGGAGAGAGCGCGGCGGGGAGGAGCAGAGGGAGAGGAGGAAGCAGACTCCCTGCTGAGCGCGGAGCCCGGTGCGGGGCTTGATCCCAGGAACCTGCGATCTGAGCTGGAATCAAGTCAGATGCTTACCGACCGAGCCACCCAGCCACGCTCCTCTCTCTTATTTATACTCTGACCTGTAACCAGTTTGAAGGTTTTTGTTTGTTTTTCAAAGGATAGAGTGACAAAAATGTGTAAATGTACACAAAGTATACATTATCTACACGTGTATATAATGTAAATTTTAAAGTGAATATTTTTTATAGTTTTCTTTGGGACGGAACACCACTTCCTAACCTGGTCCCAAAAACCCAGATCGTAAAAGAAAAAATAATTAACAGACTTGGCTTGATATGAGTGAACTTTAATACATAAACATTTATATTTTATTTTGTGTGACAGAAGCCCTCATAAGGAAAGTTCACACAACCAGTATAGTCGGAGAAAATATTTGCAGCACTTACAAGTGAAGGATTATTATCCATAACTTATGGACAGTACCTACAAATTCAGACGGTAGGAAATAGGACAAAAGATAGGAACGGTTCACAGGAGAAACGTAGAGAGCCGATAACCTAAGTGCTCAGCACTCCTAGTAAACAGAGAGAGAGAAATTCCCACAGACATCGGATTGACAAGCAGAAGGGACCCCAGACAGGGCTGTGGGGACGGGTGTCCTTGCGTGTGGCATGGAGCGTCGGGAGGCAGGTTGGTGGTCTCGCCGGTGGTTGCACCGCCGGGTGCCCAGACCTTGGTTTCTCAGTACCGCCTCCCTTACAAGGAGCCGGGGATCGTGGGGGACATGCCTGGTTCCGGGGCTGGGGCAGGGGGAATTTGGGCTGAGCCCGCCTGGAAAACCTGGTGATGGCAGTGCATCCTCCCCCACGGCTCTCACCAGCTTCCGAGGGACATCAGTGACAGAGACCTGCTGCTCACCTTCGCCACACGCGGTCAAGGTCAGCCTCACGGGCCTCGGCCATGATGCTCTGAGAGGAACGAAGCCTCGCTTTTTGTGCCATTCTTGCCCAAAGTGCACAGCCTCCGTGAAGTCTGCAGGGAACCTCCCAACCAGGGAACGTTCTACAAAATAAGTGACCAGTTCTCTGCCAGGGGCCAAGCCCATGACACACAAGGACCAGGGCACTGTCACAGGGTGGGGACTGAAGTCACACGACAGGCAGTGGGACTCCGGATTGGAGGCGGCGAGAGGCCTGGCGGCGTCCCTGGGCGTGCTGGGCGGCTGTCAGCACCGTGTCCTTGTCCGCGTTTGGTCGCAGTGACCGTCCTGTGGTTACGTGAGACAAGGACGGTGACGCTGGGGCACGTGGGTGAGGACGGTCCGGGGACTCCGTGTTGATGCCAGTTCTGTGCGGATCTGAAATGATTCACAGTACACGGTCGAGTGCCCGAACCAGCGTACTGATTCAGCTTTCCCCAGTGTCTTCCTCAGACGTACGTGCCCAAGAGCAGGAAGCCTGACGTGGAAGATTGGGGCTGGTAGCTCGGCTTGTGGCGGCGAAGTATCGGAAGCAGCTTCAAGGTCATCCGTCCGGGGTCAAAGTCGGGCAAAACTTTCCCGGGCAATGTACGTTTTTAAAAATTGAGGTCGATCTATATGGCCCAGCATAGGAAAATCTCTAAGACCTATTAACGCAAAAGGTATCTTGTAGAAAAATACATATGAACTAACCTTTGTTAGGTAGGCCATGAACAGGGACTTGTGTGTTTTCTGTTTTCTGTCCTGTCCCCTGGGCCTCTACCAGGAGCATAGTAATCACCTATTTCTTCTCTAAAAACAAGAAGGGGGTGCCCGGCAGGCCCCGTCGATGGAGCGCGTGACTCCTGATCTTAGGAGTTGTGAGTCCGAGCCCCATGTTGGATGTGAGATGCCTTAAACCTAAAATCTTAAAAAGATAATAATAATAAAGTAAAAACAAGAAGAAAGTTTGGCATATTCTGCCTTCAGTGGACAGTCCTTTCTTTGTGTCAGAAATACTTAGGGTAATCGTTTGGGTAATCTTTTAAGGTCCGTGCTTTATTTCATGAGCAGTCTGTTTCGAGGAAAACACGGAGCCTGGAATTCAGCCCTAGGGAGCCGTGCTGACTGGTTTGCCCCTGTGGCTCTTACTCTTGTTTCGGGAGCAGGGCTGTCGTCGGGGCGGTGCGAGCGGTCAGGGAAATGCTTGCCTTCCGGGCTGCGCGTTTCTGTGCGGCTACTGTGGCCGGCGTGTGCCCCACAGGGTGGGGGAGCGCACGGAGAGCCCTCGGCCGCGGGAAGGCCCCCGCCGGGCGTGGGGTTGGCAGGCCGGCCGGCGTGGCTCCTGACGCGCTCCTGTGTCCTGAGCGCGCCTCGTCGTCACATGCGGGTGTGGGGATGGTGGCCGTAGGCGTGGCCCCCTGCTTTGCTCCAGGGTTATTTTCACGCTGAAAAGAGAGTCTGTATTTCTGTGAAAGTATCTGTGTTTCTTTGCAAACTGATAGGTGCTTTTTACGATCACCTGATTGATGATTGTGCATTAGCCTGTATCCCTCTAGTTCACACGGCAGACCCTCCCCGGGGTCTGCCAGCTCTGGGCCTGTTCCTGTTTGGACCTTCCCGTCTTTTTACCTTCGAACCTGCATTTACTGGGTCTCTTGCTCATGCCCACTTCTCTTCCAGGTAGGTTTCCTGGCTGTGAAGAGAACGGGCGTAGCCCTGCCGACACAGCTCTTTGCTCGGTGACCTTGGGTATAAAACCAGTTTCAAACAAGAGTGCATACCTGCAGGGAGGATCTGGTCAGTGGAGGGAAGTTTGTTTGGGGGCCAGACCCTTGCGAGGGTGAGCTCGCACGGTGTGAGCGCAGAGATGCAGGTCGGCCCCGTGGCCTCGGCTCCTTGCGGTGCGGAGAGCCTGCGAGGGGCTCTGGCTGAAAGTGCCCTTCCTGTCCCGGAGGGCGCCGCCTCACCCCGACGATGGCCAGCGTCTGTGTCCTTCCAGACTCTGGCCCAGGGTCGTGTCGGACCCTCCGCAGGCCCCCTGAGCACCAGAGAACGCCACGGGGCTTTTCTGAAAGGTCGCTGCACTCACGTGGACTGCGCCCCTCCCCCGTCCCCCAGCTTCCTCTCCTCTCCCCTCCTCTCCCCTCCTCTCCCTTCCTCTCCCGTGCATTGGCTTTGCCGTTCTGCCACAAGAGCTTGGAGTGCCTGGCCCCGTGGGTGAGTCCTTAGCAGGCTGCGCAGCGATGTCCGTGCCAGCCACCACCCCCGGGTCCTCCCAGGCCCTGTCGCGTCCAGGGTGGCACAGTGTCCTCTTCGAGCCCCCGGCCCACAGCTGGAGGGCACGCAGCGTGGGTCAGCGGGCCTTGAGTGGAACCCCCAGTAAAGACTCAAGCCTTTTTTTTTTTTAATTTTTAAAAGATTATTTATTTGACAGAGAGAACGAGATTACAAGTAGGCAGAGGCAGGCAGAGAGAGAGGGAGAAGCAGGCTCCCTGCTGAGCAGAGAGCCCGATGTGGGGCTCGATCCCAGGACCCTGAGATCATGACCTGAGCCGAAGGCAGCGGCTTAACCGACTGAGCCACCCAGGCGCCCCAAGACTCAAGCCTTTTTTGCATGAATGCAGGGTACTGGGCGAATGCCTGTTCTAAGAGATGACGGGCAGAGCATGCGAGCCGGGGAGCAGGGGAGAGCTGCGCGGGCGTGCTGGGCTGTCGGGTTTCCAGCGAGCGCCGTCTGGTCCCCGAGGAGTGGCCTGCTCACGGGTTGTGCGCTGCATCCCGCAGGTGTGGGTGAGGACCAGGGCAGGGGCGTCCAGAGAGGAGCGGACTGCACTTCCCGCGTCCCCAACCGTGGAGAAGAGAGGCCTGGCCGCGGCCGGCTGTCATTTTGGGTCCCCTCCGGCCGCCCGTCCCGCCGCCTCCCAGCCTGCTGCGGCCTGCACTGTCCGCCTGCGTGTGGCGTCCGGTCTGCCTCCGGCCGTACAAGTTCCCACCGGCCCGCACCTGCTCCCACGGAGGCGCGGCGTGTGGACAAGGGGCGAACCCGTCGTAATACGAGAAGACCGTTTCCGAAAGTAAGACGGCCGCCCTGGTGAGTGTCAGCAGAGCACCGGCCATCTCCCTAGAACCTGAACTTCCTCTTCTCTCCCCACGTGCGGGCGTACAAAGGGTGACAGATATTACTGGCGACAGAGGCGAATTGTAACCCTTAGAGCAGGTTCCTCACGGAGCCAGCAGAGGGCAGCACACAGCGTGGAGCGCGTCCAGTATTTTTCACTTTATTTTAAAAGGCACCTAAGACTGCTGTGCCAGCTACTTTCCGTACAGTTGGCGTCGCCTCCTTTCTCATCCGCGAACCACACTGTGGCTCCTCTGTCTCTGTGGAGTGTGAACATTCTGGGCAGCATCACGGATACTGTCACATTTTTATTTTCCAAAGTGTCCGCGACTCGTTTCCGAGCGACTCCCGGGGCTGGCGAGGTTGGGGACCTCGGGTGGAGGGTCCCTTAGCTAGGGTTCCAGGGCCGACGCCACCTGCCCACCCCGAGAGCATCGTGACCCGGACGTGGATTCTCCAGCACGAAGTCGTCTGGTGAATGTCCACCCCACCGCCTTCTCAGGAGAGGATTCACGTAAACTCAAAACCATGTGTTTTTTTCCGTTTTATGGCACTGATGATGGATTTTCTTTACACAAAAAGTAAGGTCAGACTTTGTGAAGAATTGCACCTTTCTTACTTTTTTTTTACAAAAGTTAATGACTCTTCTTGGAGAAAATTGAAATTTAAATTGTGTACGTAACACAAAGAGAAGGACATGGTTTGGATTGGGCTTTTTTAATATGTACCTAATTGATTTTGACTTTTTCTTTTGGTAATAAAAGAGCTAAAAAAAAGAACTAAAGATTCTGCCTCACAGAGGTCCATATGGGCAAGTACGATTAGGGACCCCCCCCCCCCGTGTCCTTTGTCAGGTGCGAGGCTGGTCAGGGAATGGCGATGCTCTTTGAATTCTTCCTGTGATGTCTTTGCAACACATCCATGTTTCCTCTGTCCTCGGCCTTCTTTTTTGGCAAGGTCTATTCGTGTCTGTGAGGAGAAACAGTACAAATCCATGTTTTCAGGTAATCCAAGCAGGAGTAACTTCCAGAAGGTTTGAGTGTTTCCAGGTGCCTGCAGATTCTGTTTTGCAGAGGACTGATGTCTCTGTCGCTCTGCCCCCCCGGCTCACAGCTGCAGTCCTGCGAGTGTCAGGACGCCCCTGACCCTGTGCCCCACTCTGCTCTCCCACTTGTCAGGAGACCTCGCCGCTGCAGAGGAGGAGGCCATCGGGAACCAACACCACTGACCCTCACGTCCCAGAGAGGCTGCGGGGCTCCGCGGGCCTCTGAGCGTGGAGACGAGGCGCGAGCCCGGAAGCTGGAGGGTGGGTGGGAGGCGTTCACGGCGGGCACGGGGACTCTCAGGCCTCCTGTGCATGTCTCGCAGCAGGGCCGTGTCTCTTCCCGTCTTGGTAGAACACGGAGGTTTGATTTCAGAAGAGGGCTGTGGCGCACAGAGAGTGAGCGAAGCTGTGTGTACGTCCGTGCGTGTCCCATCCCTGTCCCCGCCCGCTAGCGGCCCAGGTGCAGCCGGCCAGGTGCGTAGCCCACACAGCCCGGGTCCGAGGTCGGGGAGCGGTGCTTCGGGCTAATAGGAGAAAGAACCCACAGAGCCCCTCGTGGGGTCTGTTACTGCTTTATTATTTTATTTTTTTATGTTGATTATTTTTTTAAAAGATTTTATTTACTTGACAGAGAGAGACAGCGAGAGAGGGAACACAAGCAGGGGGAGTGGGAGAGGGAGGAGCAGACTTCCCGCTGAGCAGGGAGCCCAACACGGGACTCGATCCCAGGGCCCTGGGATCATGACCTGAGCCAAAGGCGGACGCTTCCCCGACTGAGCCCCCCAGGCGCCCTCTGTTGTAGTATTTTACAGTGAGCCCCAGCACTGGGCAGGCCGCAGCCACCACACGCCGCTTCTAATCCGGTCGTTGATGAGGAGGAATAGTCTGTGTTTACCAGACATTTAAGGAAAACCCTCAGCGTTAAAGAGGAGAGCAAAGCAAGTAGAAGAAAAAGGGTTTGCGGAAACAGATCATAACAGAACATCTGAAAGCCGTGTACTTAAGAGTCTTAGATGTCATAGTAATGAAGCAAGAATAGGATGCTCTCCAAAAGGAACATTCGGAGAGTAAGAGGGAGTTTGTGCCAATTAAAAACAGCCGAAAGAAGACAGCACAAAGACTAAAAGATGAGGTAGAGCGCCGTCCCAGTGCCGGCGGCCGCGACAGCATCACACACTGGGCGTCTGCAGCGCGCGTCCCTCCCAGGCCAGGCGGGGCGTCTGAGCTGGGTCCCCCTCAGCGCTTCTTGCTCAGAGCTCCTTCCTGAGCTCGCGGACGGCCGTCATCCTGCCGTGGGCTCTCGAGGCACGAGGAGAGCCAGTGGGCCCTCCGGCCTCTTCCTGACGGCCGCCGGTCCCACGTGTGCGGGCTCCTCCCTCCCACGCTGATCGCCTCCCGCGGGCCTCACCTCCCGATGCCATCAGGTGAGGGTTTCAGCACACAGACTGGGGATGGACGGAACACTCAGTCCATTGCAAGAACGCTTCCTACAAGGTGCCTCCACGAGGAGACGGAGAGTAGGAGTGAAAAGATAAAAATGGAAAGATCCGCAGTGGAGGTCCAGCATCCAACAGAAACTCTCACCAGTGAGAGCGGAGAGAAAGGGTCGGACACCAAAGAGGATGAGACTTTAGACTTGGGGTGTCCGCCTAGGGGTGAGCACGGTGCACGTAAACGGACCCACACCTGGACACCTGGTTACAAAACCGCATAGCGCCGAGGCTAAGACCTGGAGGGCTGTCTGAGCAGGAAAAAGATCCCACAGAAAATTCGGGGAGTCAGAATGGCATGGTCACTAACAGCGCTTTGGGGGCAGAAGACAGGGAGGGGCTGCCTTCACCGTCGTGAGGAAGCCGTGGTAACGCGGCTCTGGCAGTGGCAGGGTGTGCTCCAGCAAAAGGAGAGGGGATGCAGGAAAGAAGCGTGGAGTCGGAGGAGCGGGGGCCGGCGTCGGGAAACAAGGGACTCGCCAGGGCGCTGGGGTGAAAGCAGCAAGGCCACACTGGGGGAGGGGCGTGGGGGGCTTTGGCCAGATTTTTGGCCGGGTTGCTCCTGTGGACAGTTTCATACGTTGGTGCGGAGAGCTTGGCTCTCGGTCTGTAATGTGGAGAACTAAGCACACAGGAACAGGAGATGCTTAATGCCATCCTGTGCTGATTGTAATCATAGTAGTTGGTACAGCTAAGCTGTGAGCAGTATTTATGGGTAGTATATGCTGATTTAACCCCGAATTTACGTGTGACCATCCCGAGCGTGCGCCAGCGTGTGTGTGGGGGGGTGTAGGGGGGTCAAAGCTGAGTCCTCAGCTTGCGCGGCCGGCCGTCGATGTCCAGAGTCAGAGACTCGGGAACACAGGGTGGAGGTGTGTGGTTTGGAAGCAGGGAGGTGGCTAGCAGAACAGAGAGCTGACAGGCTACCTCTACGGGGCAGGATACAACTGTGGGGGGATACCGTTGGGCAGGAAGCTGTGGGTTTCTGTTTTAAGCCATCGGTACTGTTTGTGTTTTTATATGATGTGTGGATGTTATTTTGGTCAAAGAAGAAAAACCAGGCACGAGGGGGAAGAGAAAAAGGGGCAGCAGGGGCCCATTAAGGAGGGTCTTGAAACTGTGACGGAGCTGAGACTTCGAGGCAGCGGACGGGGCCATTGCAGACACGAGGAGTGGCTCTTGGCAGTTTGTGGTTTGCTGGGGTGCCCCCCCACCCCAACCCCTGCTGTCTGCCCTTCTCCGTCCTGTGGGGCTGCAGCTGCCTTGCCCTCTGGCCTCCGCTGGATTTGTCCCGGGGCCTGGAGGCTCAGACGAGAAAGAGGTCAAGGTGTTTTCTCCCTGTCCCCAGCTGAGGGGTAGCCGAGCCCTGTCCCCAGCCCGGTCCCTGTCCCCAGCTGAGCATTAGCCGAGCCCTGTCTCCAGCCCGGTCCCTGTCCCCGGCTGAGGGGTAGCCGAGCCCTGTCCCAGCCCAGTCCCTGTCCCCGGCTGAGGGGTAGCCGAGCCCTGTCCCCAGCCCGGTCTCTGTCCCCGGCTGAGGGGTAGCCGAGCCCTGTCCCAGCCCGGTCCCTGTCCCCGCCCGGTCCCTGTCCCCGGCTGAGGGGTAGCCGAGCCCTGTCCCCAGCCCGGTCCCTGTCCCCGGCTGAGGGGTAGCCGAGCCCTATGCCCAGCCCGGTCCCTGTCCCCGGCTGAGGGGTAGCCGAGCCCTGTCCCCAGCCCGGTCCCTGTGCCCGGCTGAGGGGTAGCCGAGCCCTGTGCCCAGCCCGGTCCCTGTCCCCGGCTGAGGGGTAGCCGAGCCCTGTCCTCCTCTGCAGCCAGCCACCTCCTCCCGCAGGCCTAGCCTGAGTAGGGAGCTCCTTGCTAACCCGGGGGCTCCACCGCTGAGTATCCCCAGACTCCGCCCTGACTTTGTAGACAGTCTCTCGGTCACTCTCCAGGCTCCCACTTTGCGTGTGCTCTGTCTCCTCGGGATTGTGACTGATGACCTAGGTATCATGCTGAGAAAAGAAACTTGCCCCGGAACGTTACCTGAATACTCGTGTACGTTTTCACCTAGTGTCATTTTAAAACCATTACACGTTTGCACGTTCTTACCTGTCACAGGGAAGATGAGGCTGGGCTCAAGGATTAAGGCTGTTTATTTTTATTAATTGAAAATATGAAATGTCTCGAGTTAAGACACCTGCGATCCAAACGCCCTTCTGTGTGATTTAATAAGAGTAGCCATAAAGTGTTGTCTTTCACTTTGTTGTTTTAATGCTGACTGGGGGGCCTGGGCCAGTTCCTGGGCCTCCCGTCTCATCATGCCGACGGCTCTGAGGCCTGTGACTGTCCTGCTTTTGTACCGTGCCGTCGTTCTTCCGGGGACTTCACAATGTCCTCTGAACTTGGGCACAGCTTCCATTGGGAAAGCTGTGTTACAATCCTACACGGTCTTTTTGGGATTGATGCTGTCGCTGGGCCTGGTGAGAGGGTGGTGATTTGTTTCCGTTTGCCCAGGAAGGCCTGGCTTATGCCTGCTGGCTGACATGATGATAAGTAGCACCCACTTGTGATCTGAGAAATGTCCCAAGATCTGGATGATAAGTTACGAAGTCACTTTCCTTATGAGTGAGTCAAACATAATTTGGTGCTTTAGTAGTTAAACTTCTATTTTAAGGAACTGAAGACATGCCTCTTTGTTCACTACTTCCTTTTTTAACAGTGTGACTTGTTGCACCAGCTTTGGAAGAGGTTGATCACACAGCAGGCAGAGTGGCGCCCGCCCGCCGGGCCCCGCCGAGCTCCGGCAGCTGGCAGAACTGGGACAGGCACCTGGCCTGTAGGGGGCCCGCTCTCCCCACACAGGGATGGTGGATCCTGCCTGAGCCATTTGCAGTCCCTCTCGTGGGATGTGAACCGGGCAGCATGGCAGGGGTGTGGCGGTGCGGAGCGGGGCAGGGCTGCGAGTCGTGAGGTCCAGGGCCGCAGAGCAGGACGCGCGGGGAGGCTGAGGTGTGCCCTGCGCCGTGGGGCGGGCACCCTGTAGGCGGCCTGCGCCCTGAAGCATCCGCGTTCTTCTCCTGCCCGGGCCAGAGGGCTCGGGCTGCCCTTGACTTCTTTCACACCCACGTGGAATCCGTCGGCAAGTCCTCAGCTCTGCCTTAGAACGAACTAGAACAGGAGTCCGGTCACTTCCTGCGTACGCCGCCATCACCTGGAGACGGCGGGACCCTCCCGGCTTCTGGCCTCACTGCCCTCAGTCTGGGCGCAGCCAGCAGCTGCAGCGCCCTCATCTCAGAGGAAGTCAGGGCCTTTGCTTTGGTCCAGCCCCTGGCGGTGGCTCCCCATCTCACCCGCGGTGGAAACCGGTCCTTAACATAGCAGTCGGGGCCCTCGACAGCCTCCCCACCCTCCCCGCGCCCCGGCCTGGCCTTCGCCTCCGGCTGCTGCGGGCTGGGCCCCGGGGGCCCCGGCCAGGACCAGCCAGCCAGCCCGACCACGCGCCCGGCCCCCCGGGCACCTGTCGTCCGACATGCGTGCGTTGTGCTGCTCGCCGCCCGGCCCTCCCCAGCTGCCAGCAGAGCGTAAGCGTCGTGGGGGCAGGTGCCGTGGTCGCCGGGACCCCCGGCCCCCAACACTCCATGGGGTGCCAGCGCTCTGCGCTGGGTGGCGAGTGCTGGGAGAAGCCAGTGGGGGAAGAGATTGCAGACCTGCTTGTAACAGCAGCCTCTGCGAGGTCGAGTTTCCACAGCTGCTGATGGAAACAAGGGACAGGTTGTGAGAAGAGGTTGCAACATATAATACAAAAGAGTTGGTAACCTACAAACCCGTAAGGAAGGATAACCGAGGGGAGAACGGGTAAACGGTATGAATAAGCAGTTCATGAAAGAGGAAATACCGCCAACACTTGAAAAAATCATCCGCGCCCCTGGTCATCAGGTCGGTGTAGACTCGAGCCACCGAGGAGCCATTTTCACCAGGCAGACTCGCAGAAGTGAAGTCCGTCCCATCAGGGAGGTGGCAGCCCCGGGTGGTGTCTGTGCGGGTGGTGTGTGTCCGTGCCCGGGGCCCAGGCCTTTGGGCCTCTGTCCCAGGGGGACACTTGCTGCTGGACAGTCGGTGGGAAGGAGAAGGGACTGACCTCTTGAGAGCTGGGCTCGGCGTCAGAGACCGGCCCTGGCCCCAGGGGGTGGAGACACTGATTTGGGCATCATTAAACTCAGATTCTGAAATGGGGCCGGATGGGACTTGGCCTGGCACTCATTACGGGAGGGGACCCAGAGGAGAAGGCGTTAACTCTGATTTTGAAGTACTGAACTGAAAGTGAGGACTTGGGTTTCTGTCAGTTGCCTCTGCAAATGGAGTGGTTTTTGGAAATATGTTTATTTATTTATTGTTAGGCAAGAGGGGAAGCTGGGGGCTGAGGCCACTGCCCTTGAGGCACCAGTGGCCATGTCCAGAGCGTGGCTGGTGTCTTGGTGTAGACGTGCGCATGTCTACCGCCGTGCGGGCCCGGCCTCAGGACGCAGCCCAGGCCTCCTGCACACCTGCCGGGGGAGGGGCCGTCCCAAGCAGGACCACGGGGGGAGGGGGGACGGGGTCCCGCGGGGAGCCAGCCAGAGCGTGGGCCCTGCGGCCAGCCTCCTCAGTTCAAGGCCAGGTTTCGGTCCTCAGGCAAGTCGTGGGATTCCTCTGGGCCTCGGTGTCCCCTTCCACGAATCGGGGCCGAAGAGACGCCCTCACAGGGTGCTCTCGGGCTTATGTGAGTCAGCCGTGGGCACAAGGCGAGTGCCCAGGAAACGCAGCCTACAGCAGTGATGTCCTAGGCACACCTTGTAGGGAGAAGTGACCGAGGGGGGCCCTGTGGTCCCTCCTGGGAGCACATGGAGGCGGTAGCGAGAGCCGGCAGCCACCCTCTGAGGACGTTTGCTCAGGGGACCATCAGAGACGTGCGGGACTGTGCACATGGGCGCAGAGACGGGCGGGAGAATCTGGAACCGCCTCAGAGTCTTACAGTAGGGCCTTGGTGAAATAGTCTGTACCATGGATAATAAAAAATGCGCTAAGTCTCCATTTACAGTCACGGAAAAACGTCGTAAGTGAAAAATGGCAGGTTATAAAACAGCACATAAAATACCCAATTTTTGTTTCTCGGTATTTATAGATATAGATTTATCTCTGTATACTTATCTCTTGAGGTAATGTAAGTGCATCTTGAAAGAGAAATACGTCTCATATGTTCTGTAACATAATCATTATACGTATCACATGTAAGGTATGAGATACAGGGAGCTATGAAGGTGTATTGGTAAATGTGTGTGTACACAGAGCCAGGCAGAGACAGAGCGAGCGAATAACACACCGAGGAATGTAAGTAACATACACCAAAACTGCGTTAGCGGTTGTCCCTGGATGATGGGATTAAGGCTTTTCCCCTCAGTGCTTGTTAATCTGATTTCAGCAACAAACATGCCTTGTGAATATAGAAGAGTTTGATACAACACGGTAGAAAATAGAACAGAACTAAAATTAAACTTATATTGGAAATATTGCCCTTGGCTTTTTTTTTTTTTCCCTAAAATCTGCCTTCTGCTTTTAGCCTGTGACCTCATAGCATACCGTGATGATTGCCATCTCTTAGTCATTCTCCTCGGAAGTGTGTGTTCCCTGGTTGTGAGCTCGGGGACTTTACGTGGTTCTATTCTAAGGACGTGCTCGCAGAGGGAGGAGAGGGGCAGCCAGCTCTGTCCTGCTCAGGCTGAGTCTGAGGAGAGACAGCCCCTGCCGCCGCCACCCTCCTCGGCCTCGAGCCCAGGACGGCTTCCAGGGAGGAGGCGGTTAACTCCTCGGAGCTCCGGGGGCCTGACTTCAGGAACTGGGTGGTGGCCGTGACGCCTCTGCGGCTGGCGGCTCATTGGCTCCGCCGTTCAGGAAGGAGCGCTGAGCTGTCCCAGTGGCCGTGGCCGTGGCCCGCAGGTGTTCCCGGCCCCGCCCGGCCCGCCGCCCCCGCCCAGGGAGCTTCTCGGGTGCTCCGTGGAAGAACAAGGGCCGGCACCGTGAGGGGCCCGCCGGGACGGGGGAAGATGGTCCTTCAAGCCGCCGGGGAGGACGGTGAGTCCTGGTCCCGCCCGGGCTCCGGAGTGGGGGCTGCGGCTGCCTCGTCGGCCCGGGACCTCCTGTGATGACGGTTTTACTGCCTTTCCGTGGGGGAGCGGCCCCCAGACTCGGGCTGGTCCCCCACTGTTCTCGGGAGAACGGCCGGAGGGTGTGTGAGCGGCTCAGGAGCGGAGGCTCGCGTGGGTCTGCGTGCAGCTCGGTGTGTTTTTAACCCAGAGCAGCGCCCCCCTGCCTCGCGCTTCGGGGAGCCTGCGTCCCCAGGGAGAGCGTCCTGCTTCCTGACTCGGAGTGACCATCTCGGGGGTTGGGGGGTCACACACGCCCCGCCGAGGCGTCGGTCGCTGTGGGATGAGGTGGATCGGGGGGGGGGTGGGCAGAGTTCGTTGGACCTGCCTCTCTTGCTGTTGGGCGGACAGCGGGGGCCCCGCAGACCCCTTCACCCCCTCCGCGCCCACACGGCGCCCAGGGAGGCTCTGAGGGTGGGGGTGAGAGAGCCGAGGGCCCGGAAGGGAGCTGGGGAGCCCTCGAGCCCGCGCTCTCAGACCGAAGCCCCGGAGTTGCTGTGTGTGGACGTGTCTGTGTCCTTGCTGACGCCCGCGCTCCATGGCCACGTTCATGTTCTCGTGCCGCGAGACCAAACAGCGAAACGTACACTGCTTTGTGGTTAGTAACGGGCATGAGTAAGCTTGAAACAAGTATTACGCTCTATTTCAAGGTAGATTTGGGGGATGTTGTAACAAGTTTTGGGGGGGTGCCTTTTTCTGCTTTTCCTTCTCTGGTTCACTGTGGGAGAGATTTTCAAGTTACGCCTCTAAGTGCAGCTTGCCCGGACCGTTCCCGTGGGCTGACTTGGAGCGCCGTCGCGTGTGGAAGACGGGGGGAGAGGGGGGCACGCGGGGCCTGTGGCAGGGCTCCTGCGCTGGAGCGGGGGCTGCGAACACAGGCGGCTCCCTGTGAGCATCGAACCGCCCCCGTGGGAGGTGGCGTGTCTGCCGGCTGAGTCCACGGTAGCCACCGTCTCTCGTGGGAGAGGTGGAGGTCACCGCACTGATGATTCGGGTCAGCGGGTGTGAGCCTGGCCTGGGCAGAGCATGACCGCCGGTCTCTGGGCCGCGTGCTCCCCGCCGTGTGCTGCTGGTCCTTCCTGGGGAGCCTGGCCGCAGACCCACGAGGAGGCCCCGCGGAAGAGTCCCTCGAGAGGCTGACTCTGGAGGTCCTGTGTCGTCGGCCTCCCCCTGCCCCAGAGGCCCTCACGTCCAATGTGCCCGGCTCGCTGGGTGCAGCGAGTGTGGGGCGCCCCTGGGGGCTGGGGACTGAGAGCTCAGGGCTCAGAGACAGGGTTCGCGGGCAGCTTTGCTGGAGTGAGTCACCTTCAGGTACTGCCGGCCGCTCTCGTTCCCCTCACCCCTCCCAAGAGCGCTTTGCCCCGTCATCTGTTTGGGGCTCGAAGGCCAGCGTTGTTGCCCTTGGAGCTGCTGCTGAAACAGGTCCCGTAGGGATCACGGTGAGACGCAGAGCTGGCGCTCAGGCAGGCGTGAAAGCGAAGGAGCAAATGGACTTGGCTCTGGCAGGTCCCCAGGACCCCAGGGCGCAGAGGCGAGTGTCAGCGATACGCTGCTCACCGAGCTGCCCTTCCTAGGTCGTAGGATCCCAAGGGCACACCTGAGAACGGGTAAGCGGGGCTGTGTTTGAAAACGTGTCTAAAGAAGTGAGGTCTTTCCTGCTGCATTCATCTCCGACCCAGAACTGGACAGTACACCTGTTTTTTGCCTCTGTCCTTGTGTGGTGCCTGCGCCCCTCACTTTCCACGGCAGTGTTGTGGGGCTGTGAGGGAGAAGCGAGCAGTGTGTTCACTGCCAGAGACTGGTTTCCAGTGATTTCATCCGATCCCTTCAATGCTCAGCCCCCCTTGATTCGCCCTTGACCCTTTCCTCCGGGCTAGAACCCAAGCTCCCTGGCGTGTGGAACATGAGGTCCTTGCAGGCTGATGCTGGGCTCTCTTCCAGGGCGGGCCCACTCCTGATGTGCCCTGGGCCCTGACCTCAGGTGTGCCCCTGGTCCCCAGGCACCCGGTCGCTTCCCGGCCTCCTTGCCTTGCTTGGCGTGTGTGTCCGCATTGGTCTCTGCTTCTCCATTTGGGGACTCCGTTTGTCCTGCCAAGTCCTGGCTCAGAGGCTTGACCTGTCTGGGCCCCTTGGTGTCCCCGGGCGTGCTGCGAGTGACGTGCGGGTATGGCCCCGGCGGCTGCGGGTGCCGCAGCTCCGGGGCCGCATGCCTCCCCCCTCTGGCCTTGGTGCTGTGTGCAGGGCAGGGGCCGGAGCTGTTTAAATCCGAGCTCCGGGCTTAGGATGGGCATAGGCAGTTGCTCAGCAGGTGCTGAGCTGGAGTGAATGTGGTCACTCCAGTGAGAGGAAATGAAGAGCTAAGGACTCAGCGAGGGAGTGTGAACGGGGCTCTGTGAGTGGAGTGTTCCTACTCAGTCCTACCTCATCTGTAAAACCGGAGGTGACGGTGCCTCGTTCATTGTCAGGAAGTGTGCAGAGTTCATGGCTGGACTGTGTTGTGCACATAAAAACGGAAACAGAGAAGAAGCATGTTAAGCTGTGAGACTCTACGTGAGCGTAAAATCCTATCATTTATAGGAGGAGGTGTGGGATAGAAGTAGGTAGAGTGCCTCTCCTCCAGGGTACTAGGTGCTCAGGTGACCGCCAAAATCCTACCCGCCCGATCCCATTCTCGCAGCGCGTTCCTGGGGTTGGGCCAGCCTCATGATGGACAGACCGTCAGCGTGAGGCGCGCGGGGAGAAGGGAGGCTAAAGGGCCGGGACTGGAAATCCACATTCTCACGGATATTCCTCGCTCCCTTCCTTGGCGGTTGGGTTTGCATCCTTGCTGTGAAGCAGGAGTGCTTCCTGCGCCCCACGTCCCCGTCTGCTGGACAGGTGTTGAAGGGGACTCGCTCTGGTCTGACTCTCCAGGCCCTCCCGTGAGCGCACCTGACGCGGATGCTCACGGTGTCGTCACAAGATCAGAACCGCCCTGTCCTTTCTTTACCGAGGTGAGCAGAAACGAGGCTTGGGTCCTGCTCCTCTGGAAGAGCGGACCTTTATCAGTGGCCTGAGCCTCTCTGCAGCCTGCCGAGCCCTCCTGTCACCGAGTCCGAAAGCACGGGCCTGGCCACCGGCGCTCGGGGCCCCGGGTCCCACAGACAGGTGGGACGGGGAGCCAGCAGGTGGGACGGGGAGCCAGCAGGTGGGACGGGGAGCCAGCAGGTGGCATGGGCTCAGGAGCCAGGCCTGGTAGGAGGGAAAGGCAGGTATTGGGGGTCTTGGCAGGCCTGGCTCTGGGCCTCGAGAGTGCGCCTCCGAGTGCAGAGTGGTCAGGGGAGGTGAGGACGTTCCTGTTGTTGTCAGCAGCCCTCGCTGTGCCCTGGAAGGTTCCCTGAAGTACGTTTGTGGTGGGGGCTGTGGAACCTGTATCCAGCTTGCTTCTGGTTGAAGAACAGAGCGCTGGACCTTCTGGGAGTGTTTTAAGGTATCAGGTTCTCACTTTCCCCTTGGCTTGGACGAGCCTCCGGAGGCCGGGTGACTAGATTCGCATGGTTCCCCCCCTGCTCCTTTTCCGTTTGTCCTGCCCTTGGCCGAGAGCTCCTTGTTAGAAACAGACTCTTGGAGCTGCGGCTGGCCTCTCCCGTGTGCCCTCTGAGGAGCTGCAGCGGGGACAGCCCCCCACGCGGTGTGGCCTCAGACTCGGACGGCCTCAGAAGTGACCGGGCCTCGCCCCGTCGGCTCTGCCAGCGAGTGTCGTCACCGTGGCTCCAGAGGGGTGTCGGCTCAGCCGGGGGCTCATGTTCAAGAGCACTGCTGGGGCCTGGCGATCTCACGACCTCCCGCACGCGTGTCCCGAGGCTGTGACGTGCCTGGCTCCGTGGATGCGGGTGACACGCTGGGGGAAGCGGAGACCGGCGGGTCACCTCTGCTGGGGGTCAGCAGTCAGCCCAGTTCACCCCCCTCCTTGAAAAGAGCCTCTTCCTTACTGCACAGCACAGCCACGAGAGCCGGCAAGTGTCTTTTCCTCGTCAGCAGCTTTTCTGCACCTCCTTTCTTTCTGGTGTCTGAAGTCTCTTTTCTTCTCTATTTTCTGTTAAGAGTTCAGGACGCTGATGCACACACGTCAGATGGAGTCCCACACATGAAGCCGCGGCAGAATGGCGTACTTACAGCGAGCGCTAAAAGGCATTAGAACAGAATCCAAGTGTGCTTTTTCCACAAAAGAATTATTCAGGCATCAATCTGAGCCAATATTTTGGGGTAAATGGCTGGTGGCATTTCCATATTTTCTTTGAATAGAAACGTCAACGTAAAATGGTGTCTTGGGGGCACCTGGGTGGCTTAGTCGGTGAAACGTCTGCCTTTGGCTCAGGGCAGGATCCCAGGGTCCTGGGATCGAGTCCCATGTCAGGCTCCTTGCTCAGCGGGGAGTCTGCTTCTCCCTCTCCCTCTGCCTCTGTTCGTGGTCTTTCTCTCTCTCAAATAAATAAACAAAATCTTAAAAACAAACAAAAAAAGTGTAGCTTTAGCTGTGGATCCTGATACGTGGGGAGGTTAGACCGTGAGGCGTTCCCGGCCCTGGTCTCTGAGGAGGGTCCGTGCCAGCCTCAGGTGTGTCCCTCCCAGAGTCTGTGTGTGTGTCCCCTGCTGTTCCACGGTCACCCATCGCACGGAGCATGTCTTAGAGAATTTTCTAGATAATCACTCACAGATCAGCTCCTCCTTTCTCGTGACCACGTGGTATTTAAGTAGTTTTTAAGTTTCGCAATTTCCGGAGGATGTCAGTTGGGTCAGTTCTTAAATGGAAGTGCTGAATGGAAAGGCACGTGGCTTTTGAGCTTTGGTACAGCAGAAAGATGGTGCCAGGTTCCACGCCCCTGGCCGCCCGTGTGCCCCCACGGCCTTGTCAGGGTCCCCTGTGTCGTGAGATGTTTAATTTCTGCCTGACGGATGGAGAGCAGTATGGTATTCATGTTCTCATTGGCACATTCTGAATTGTTTGTTTTTAGAGAGTTCGAGCATCTTTCTGTGTTTGGCCCTGTGTGTTATTCTCTCGTATCTGGCTCTGTGTCCTTTGCCAATGGTGTTGGTCTTTGTCTTACTGGGCTCCGTGCTGCTCCTTGTGAATTGAAGACGTGAACCCTTGACACATCCTTTGTGTCCTTGCTGTCCTGGCTGCTGACCTTCAGCGGGTCAGACCTCGTTTTCCACTCAGACTCTTTTCATTTTAATGCAGGAAACACGCTCTCGAAGACCATGACCATAGTCGTGCTTTAATCCTAGAATTTTGATGGTTTCTTTCTCTACGTTAAAATCTGTGGTTCAGCTAGAACTTATGTTGACATAAATAAAGTTGGCATTCAGCTTAGCCTTCCCCCACGTGGCTGCCTGGCTGATTGCCCCACCGCCAGGGGTCAGAATCCCACTTTTCTTTATATTTGTGTCATTTTTTTCTCCCGAGACCGTGTGACCTGAGGCGGCGCCCGGTGGGCCAGCGTCTCTCGAGTGTCCCCGTGCTATCCCCCGTCACCGAGCCGCACGCCTCCGTCTCCGGGAGTGACCCTCACGTCACCTTTTTTCTCCTTCATACTTTTCTGGACTAACCCTATATGAACTTTTTCATAAGAACTTTATTATTACTTCATTTATATCATTTCTTTTTTTTAAATTTTATTTATTTATATGACAGAGAGAGAGATCACAAGTAGGCAGAGAGGCAGGCAGAGAGACAAGGAGAGGAGGAAGCAGGCTCCCCGCTGAGCAGAGAGCCCAATGCGGGCCTCGATCCCAGGACCCTGAGATCATGACCTGAGCCGAAAGCAGAGGCTTTAACCCACTGAGCCACCCAGGCGCCCCATTTATGTCATTTCTGTATAAATCTGGTTGGTGTTGTAAGTTGTATTTGTAGGAGCTGTGCCTACACACCGAGGAGAGACCTCTCCCTGCTGGGGTCTTCTCCCCTCGGCTCAGGTCTCCCTTTACTTTCCTGGGGACTCGGTCCTGTCCCTGTGAGAGGCCGGTCCTGCTGCGTGCTGGCTCTGGGGCTTGGGGTTTGGGGGTCGAGGGGAATTCGTCCGGAGAAACCAATCATGTCGTACCCTCCAGGGTGACAAACAAGAGGTGAGGGTCTGTCCGTACTGGACGGAGGCCACCAGAAACCTCCCCGGTGTCAGGAATTCACAGCCTCGCCACCACCCCCTCGTGGATCCCGTCGCCTCCCGAGCTCGTTTTGGAGAGGGGGAAGGACCACCCGGGGTCCCGAAGGGCAGGCGCCGTGGCGCTGAGCTTGGTCCACCTCCCGCTGCTGCCGCATGACTGTCCTCCCCGCAGTGCTGCTCCCGGCTCGGCCGTGCCCTCTGCCAGGGGGACCCCGAGAGCGGCCTCTCAGAACCCACGCCCCCGGCCCGGGCCTGCGCTGCGCTGCGGGGGGACCCCTGTCCCCGCGGCCGGGCCCTCTGTGCCTGCCTGTGAGCGGCTGCACGCGCGGCCAGGGTGCAGAAGGTGGGCGCCCGGGCCGGTGCCTCCAGCCTCCCCTCAGCCCCCCTCAGACTTCAGAAAACCTCTCCGGATCCCGGGCAGCTCCGCTAAGGGTCGGCGTCTGGTTCTGGGAGTCACGTTTGTCTCCTCCGGGCCCGCGGAGAAACTACCGCTCTCTC
Source organism: Ailurus styani (assembly GCA_002007465.1). Classification (NCBI taxonomy): domain Eukaryota; kingdom Metazoa; phylum Chordata; class Mammalia; order Carnivora; family Ailuridae; genus Ailurus; species Ailurus styani. The sequence goes on from LNAC01000274.1 coordinate 1,783,883, forward strand.
AAGAGGTCTCCTGGCCCTTCTCCGTCTCGCAAGACGTGTTTGTGCTTCTAGCTTTGACTAAAGTGTAAGTGTCAGGAGTGGACTACAGCTGTTAAAGCTCTGTGCCTCCGTTGCCCTGCGACGGGAGGGGGACCCCGAGAAGCAGGCCCTCTGCCCGGCTGGTGCGCGGGGCGGTGGCCCAGGTCGGCTGGGGCTTGGCAGTGCCTCCCGCCGAGGACTGGCGCGCCGGGCCCTTGATGACGCTGAAGAGCTGAATTCATCTCCGCCTCGGAAGTTGCGGATCAAATAGCCTAAGTGCTACAGACTCGCCCTGCACCAGGGCCGGCAGGACGAGGGCAGGACGTGAGCCCCGCACTGTGGGGGTCCCCGGGGCCATCGGGAGGAGGACAGGACGTGAGCCTGCACGGCGGGGGTCTCCAGGGCTGGAGGAAGCTGGGAGCCCCCACAAGGGGCGGAATCCCGAGGGCTTCGGGTCAGTCGGCGCACGTAGCGTGGCTCCAGCTTCTCCCTGCCTTTCTGGAGTGTTCTCCCCTTCCCCCCCGCGCGGCTGTCCCTGTCCCCAGCCTCGAGTGCCGGCTCCTTCCCGGCTCCAGCCTCCAGAGCGGGCTCCAGCCTCGGCTCCCGTGGGGAGCCTCCCGGCGCGTGGCCGCCGTGCTCACCTGTTGCCGGCGTCCTTGCACGTACCTGCCGCGTTCTTTTCCCTCGAAGGGAGTAGTAACACGTAAGCTCTCTGGGGGCTGAAACCGTGTCTCACTGTCCCCGTAGCTTCTACCGTAACTCACAGGGTTGCTACCGTAACTCACAGGGTGCCTTGTTTATGGGCGGTCCACTTTTTTTTTTAAACATTGTTGAATTAACAGTCTGAGAAAACCATTTTTAAAGACTTTTCTCTCTCTTGCTGGATTTCCTGAGATGACAGGCTAGGCTGTGAACGGGCTTTGTGTTTGATCACTGTGATTTCATGCGCTTGATTACGGGGCTCTTTAGTTTAGCATCTGTCTCCTCCCCATGCGAGGAGGGCCACGCTGTTGCCATTCTGTGGGTAGCTTTCTCCTCTGACTTTGGAGGAAATGTGTTATCGTTAATAACACCAAGCTCAGTGCCACGGTCCCTGCCCTTCAGGACCTCAGGTGGCACTTCTCCCTCTCCAAAGAAAAACTTCTCGTCTGCTCACGTCTCAGGTCCTGTTGTCTGTGCTGAGAATGACGGTTGTGGCCTCAGCTCGCAGCCGCCTGCGGCCTGGATTCCCGCTGAACCTTTGCGCGGCTCCCAGGCTGCAGGGGAAGCCCAGCTGCAGGTCCTCCGACGGCCTGGCAGCCGCGGCTGTGGTCACCTGGGGCCCCGTGAGCTTGTGTGTTCAGACCGCGTCTCGCGCAGGAGGTGAGAGGTGGGCAGTCACCTGCTGGGACCCATCCGTCCCCCAGTGATACAGCCTCAGAACAGGGCCCAGAGGCCCGGTGACACACGTAGAGCCGCAGGTCCGACTGGGCAGAGGAGGCCCCGGTAGGACAGCACGTCGCCCGATGATGAGCCGCACGAGCAGACACGGAGGGGCAGCGGCGGGCGGCCCAGTGCTCAGGTGACGGTCAGCACGTGCAGGCTGAGAGGGCAGCCTGGCCGCGGTGGCCCCGGAGTCCTCCCCTGAGCCGTGGCTCTTGAGGGACGCTGAGCACGAGCCCCTAGACACAAGAAGGAAGCGAGGGGCGGGCTGGGAGTGAGGACGCGGGGGCGCCAAGGAGGACTGTCCCCGGCCGGCGGCGTCCCAGATGGCGGGACTTGTCAGGTGGGGACTCCCAGGCTGCACCTCGGTTGGAAGCTCTTTGCTTTTGCAGCCTAAAACAGAGTTCATAAATAATGCCGAAGTTTCTTTCTCGTAGACTTGGCGTGATTCTTGCAGATGAGAACTGCCATTTCGACACACAAATAAAAGTGTTCCTATTACGGCTGTTTCTTCAAAGACATAGGCCGGGCTCCAGAGTTGGGATCTTTGGGTCAGGTCTGGTGACCTTGTCCTGGTGACGAGGCATCCCCAGGGCACGGAGCCCACGTTAGTATGCCCAGGGCTGGGGCGCAGCCAGGCCTTGCGGGGCTGCCTCCTCTCAGCAGCTCCCTAAGGACCGGAGGCTGGAAGGCAGGGAGGCCGTGGGCACGGCGCTGGCTTCTCCTGTGTTGGTCATCTGGAGCCCCAGTGTTTAAGCAGGGCAGTTCTGCCTTCCGGGGGACAGCTGGCGGCGTCTAGAGACACTTTGCGTCGTCACATCTGGGGGTGCGGTGCTGGGGGTGCTCAGCTCAACATCCTGCACTGCCCGGGACGCCCCCGTGACGGGGAGTGACCGTGCAGGACGTCAGCGGTGCTGAGGTCAGAGAGCCTTGATCTGGTGTCATGGTTTCGCTTCTCTTTTTCCTCCGCGCTTCTTTGGCACTTGTTTTTAGGACCTTGGGTCTCTTCCTGGACTAGTCAAAGGCAGCGGCCTCGAGTCATCTCGTGGTCCGGTCTAACATGGAACCCACGTCCTGGGTTCTTGGGGTCCAGGTCTGTGTGTCTCATGGTGCCCTTGGGTTGTCCCCGGGCCCTGAGTTTGAGAGCCAGGGCTCTCGGGTCGCGGCGATGTTTCTTGTCACCAGCCACCTTACGGTACTGTCCCCAAGGTCAGCCCACCGAGCTGCTCCTGACCAGACAGAAGGTACTGGAATGTGGTGTTTCCACCTCCCGTGACCGAGTGGGAGGCCAGGCCTCTACTAGAAAGGCCGAGCGCACCTGTGTGGGGACGCGCGGCCTGGGCCCCCGAGCACGGGGGCCGTGGGTCAGCAGCGCCGCCTGCTCCTGGGGTGCAGAGCGGGAGGAGGGGGGGGCCAGGTGCCGAGCGTGACGAACAGCCCCCGCTCCGTGGGTCGGCCCCGTCCTTTGCCCACGCGGTAACGAGAGGGCATCTCAGGGAAGGGGGAGCAGCCTCCCGGCGCAGCAGCCACCAGCCTTCTGCTTCCCTGGGGTAGAAAAAAGCCAGCGCAGCCTGCGAGCCTGCGGGCACCCCTCCCCCAGGAGGCCGCGTGGGGGGTAGGAGGAGGGGCCGCTGTAATCGCATTCATGGAACTACGCCTGCGGGGAGCCGAGCCCAGCGGCACACACGCCAAGTGTCAGCCGGGCGGCAGCTCCGCGCGGCCATCTCCGTCCCCGCCAGCCTTCGCCGCCACCATCGGATCGGCCCCCTCGCCACCCTCACTCTCCGCTCGGCTTTTGTGTCCGCGCCGCCTCCCCTCCCCCGGCCGCGCCGGCACACATGCGGCGCCGGCCCCGTCCCTCCGCGCGCCGGGGGCTGGGGGAGCACCCGGGCCCCACCATGGCCTCTGAGGCGGGGAGCCGCGCGCCGCCCAGGCTTTGACGGGGCCGCAGGAGCGGGGACTCGCCGCGGGTAAGAGGCCGTGCGGGGCGGGCGTGCGGGACCCCTCTGTGGCGCGCTGCTGCCGGCCTCACCCTGCGCCGTCTCTGCGCGACCGCCTCGGGCCCTGCGTCCTGCTCTCTCCGCCCAGGGTTTTTCCGCTGGCTCCTCGGGGTAGGTGTTCCAGTATTCAGGGTGGTTTCTTCTAGGCCTGAGGCTCAGGAACGAGCTGATCGCCAGTTTTGGTGGCCGTGCTTCGCGAGGCGAGACATAGGACAGCAGGAAGCAGAGGGACAGATGCAGGGCGCTGCTCTCCCCTCGGGACCCAGCCCGTGAGTTCGTGTGTGACTCTTTGAGCCACTTTGGAGCCACTCCTGGCTATGGGCAGCCCTCCTTCCAGCAATACACCCAGCAAAGGAGTTGGAATTGCACATTTCATTGGATCCTAGGGGTCCCTTCCAGCGATTAGATGGACCGAGCATGTTTTAGTGTGCCGAAAAATGAAGGGTTTTACGAAGAGCGGGCATACAAATAGGTTTTAGGAACAGGTGAAGTGAGAGAGGACTGACTTCTTAAGACCCCCACCAAGCCCCTGTTCTGGACTGAAAGGGGTGTGGCCGCACAGCTGTGCCACCGCAGGGTGACCGCACCTGGCTGTTCCTGAGGCCCCTAACCTCAGGAGAAAGGGAGGGTAGGGAATTCCCAGGCTTACCCTGCGAGCTGAGTACTGTGCTTCTGTCTCAAGGAGGCCGGGCGAGAAAATGGTTCTCCCCTGTTGAGCTGGTTCCAGCTCTGCTTTCCGTTCCTGTGATCCTTCCAAAAACAGCTCTGTGGACAGAGAGTGGAAGTCGAAGCCAGGAAGAATCCTGCTGCAGAACCCCAGCTGGAGCAGGTCTTACCACTGTCAGGCTCCAGAAACAGTGGAGAGGGTTTTTAAACGATTGTTTTCTAGTTTTTATCTCTTGTTGAAAGCTGACGTTAACTTTGTTTTTCTAAACCAAACTTTCAGGATACAATTTTATAACTCCGTCCCTTTTACTGCCTTAAATTTGACCTCATTTCCCTTTGGTTGGCTGGTTGGTGCTGGAGATTTAGGACGTATTAGATAAAATGTTGTCAGTTCCCTTCTGTGTATAAGGTAAGGTGATAGAATACCTTTTATTCCCCTCTAAGTTTATGGGGCTCTTTGGGTTTTTTTTTTTAATAAAGCTTTTATTTTTGGGTAATCTCTGTACCCAGCATGGGGCTCGAACTCACAACCCTGCGATCACGAGTCGCGCGCACCACTGACTGAGCCGGCTGGGCATCTGTGGGGCTGTTTCACACACGTTCTCTTATTCAAGGGGGGCCGTGATGATGACCGGCAGGGTGAGACGGTGCTTGGCCCGAGGCCCCAGCAGGCAGCCCCTCCCACCCGCAGCCCCAGGAGCTTCTCCTCTGGACTAATGAGCCGGCTCCAAGACTGAGGTGGCAACGGAGTTTTTCTTAGAGATGCAGAACGTGGCGATAAAATCATTAATGTATCTGTCTTTCCTCCTAAGTAGGAGACTGGCTGGCTCGTGTGTGGAGAGAATTTAAACTGGAATAGTAAATATTCGCATTGGCCGTTTGCTAGAAGGAGCCACTGGCCTCTCTGTGTTGAGTATCAGTTATGTGAGCCACATGCTAATTTCACTCTCATTTCACTCCTGGCCCACATTTTGTACGCAAATTCCTTTAAAATCTAGGCGGGGCCGCCTGGGTGGCTCAGTCGGTGGAGCCTCGGACTCTTGGTTCCAGCCCAAGTCGTGATCTCAGGGTCATGGGATCAGGCCCTGCGCTCAGCACAGAGTCTGCGTGAGACTGTCTCTCCCTCTGCCGCTCCTCCCACTCGCCCGCCCTCCCTCCCTCTCAAGATAAATAAATCTCTTAAAAAATAAACTAAAATCTCCTAGGGCGTAAATTGGTGGCGAGACACTTCCTAAGTCCGTCGGGGGAGAGGAGTATAGTAAGCAGAAATCAGGAAGTCAGGATATTGCTGTTAACTTTTTGTATGTTTAGTTTATTTTTCTTTAGGGTGAAGTACACACGAAATACAATTTTCGTTTGAAGCATACGGCTCAGTAGTGTTATGGATATGCACTGTGTTTTACAGCCAGGCTTCAGAAGTTTCTGTCTTGTAAAACGGAAACTCCCTCCCCAGCTCCCTGCCCCCAGCCCCGGGCAGCCTCCATCCCACTCTCTGTCGCTGGGTCTGGCTGCTCTGGGGACCTCACGGAAGTGGACTCCTACAGCACGTGGCCTTTTATGACTGGCTGATTTCACCGACTGCGCTGTCCTCAAGGCTCCTCTGGGTCATAGCCGGCGTCAGGCTTTCCTTCCTTCTTGACATGGAATAACACTGTATTCGGGTTTAGGAAGAGTGCCCTGGTCTTGATTTCGTAGGAGAGAAAAGTCATCGGTTTTCTACCGTTGGCAGTCTTTCTGTAAAGGCCTGATGTGATCACAGGTGCTGTTGGCTCATGGATGCACCAGGTTCCGGGCTCTGGTCCTTTCGGTGTGCTCTGTCTGGCTTCCTCCGCCCTGGCCCTCTGGGCGTGCCCGCTGGCCTAAGGCCTGTCTCTAAACTGGAGGCTTCCACTGCAGTTCCTTAGTCATCGCAGCTCTTTGTTTTCCATAGCCCTGTGTTGCCTTTTACCTGAGAGATGCTCTGGGTATGTGGCTTTCTTATCCCTGTCGCAAAGATCGGACCCCAGGTAGTCCCACATCAGCTTGGAATTGAGAGTTCTGTGAAAGCGTGCCGAATGTTGGCCTCCGACGCCTGAGTTCTTTCCAATCTCTCGAGTCGTTGACATTGTAAGTCACTGGGATTTCCTGGGAGACCAGATGACTCACCCCCATCGGGCGGGGCAGCGTGAGGCGTCTAACTGGCAGGATAGGCACAGGTACGAGGTTGGTCAGTGCAGGCCCTTCGACCTTTAAGTCTCTGGAGGGGAAGGAAACCGCCTTCACTCCGCTGCCCGGCTTCCCAGATGGGCCCTCTGGAACCCAGAAGCTGTTTGTACATAGCTGTGTTCTCTCTAGAGCTGGTAGCACTCTCTAGAGAGGATAGGAGAAAGCACGGTACTTTGCCACTGCTGGTCGAGTTCTGGCTCGGGCTTACAGTTCGGTGTGTGAGGCTGTGCGTTTTCAGTTTCATGAAACACCCAGGTCTGCGAAGGGTTTGGCCCTGCTTCTTCCGGGGTACCTCTGGTCCCGGAGAGTGTCTGGACGCACTAATGCCCTCCCTGGCCCGGGGGGGGGAGCTTGGTCTAGGGTGTTGTCTCCTGCCTGTTTACCTTCTCCAGGCGTGGGGGAAAGGAAGGACCTCCCTAGATTCTTGGCCTCACTTCTGAAGACATTTCCCTGCTGTGCTGGTGTAAATTTGGACCCCTCTCATCCACTGAAAGGCAGGGGCTATATATAAGGAGGGCGACGGCGGACGGTTATGGTTGGAAAGACCAGGCAAATGGTGTGTTTCGGAGCCAGGCAGAGGGGCCTGGTATCACTGGAGGACCTCCGAGAGCCGCGTCGCGGTCCCCGGTGTAGGACAGAGCGGTCCGTGTCGGCCGGCGGCCGCTGTGCTCCTGCTGAGCAGAAACTGCTCTCAGAAGAACGGCTTTTTTTTGGTTGAACTTCATGGCGGATCCCTGGGCACCTGCTCCCGGCGGTGGAGGGGGCGCCGCGGTGGGGGGAGCAGCTGAGCGCGGCGGGATCGCCGCCATGTGCTTGTTTATGGGAGCGGTCCCTTTAAGACAGCCCTCCTTTGTATGGGCTGGATGGAGCGTGTTCTGCCGACTGGTAAAATCTGCAGAGCAACATTTAAATAAAGAAATAAATGGAAGCTTCCCTTGTGTGGCTTTTCTATTCACAGCTGAGCACAATGGTGCCTTGTTGTCCGCACTTTAATCCCCTGCATTGAATTGGAACCCCGCAAGGGACTGGGGGGGGCCATCCTGCACCGGCGCCCTTGCCGGAAGGGGGACACCTTGTCAGTTAACCTTTGCAGGGGTGAGTTCCCGAGGCCTCTAGACCCCCGGGCGCTCTGCTCCCCATCTTTTGTGCTCGGGCTGCTGCCTGCCTGGTTGCCATTCTTTTCGAGTGCAGGGGGCTCAGCCGCCTTCCTGGCACAGAAGCGTGGCTGCAGCACGTGGCAGTCGGGGGAGGGAGGGGCTGTTTGTTTCTCTGCCATCTGGCCCATCAGCCCAGCTTTTCTGTTTAACCCTCATGGCTTCGCGGGAAAGCCACGCACTGGTACGTGCCCTTCGGGGCCCAGGCTGCTTTTCCAGGCACGCGGGGTGTGGGGCGTGCACACCTGTGCCTTCCCTTCCTGCCCGGGCGTGGCCCGCCCCATCCTGGGGGTCGCTCACCCCTCCCTCTCCAGCCACGGTTTTGATTCTTTCTGCTGTTAAGTGAAGCATTTTCTCCGTGGCATTTGCTACTCTTCTCTGGGGCCGTGTGTGAGGGAGGGCTCGGAGAGAGGAGGTGAGCGTACCTCCACGAGTTCCAGTGCCGGAGGTGCATGTGTTAGGGTGCCGGATTTCTTCCTGGTCTCAGGGAAGAACTGCACTAGAAAGATGACATGTCAAAGGCGTTCTCGGATGATTGGCTGAACCCTAAGGTGAGCAGCGCTGTGACTGAAGGTGGCTAAGTGTGGAATGCAGCAGGGGTTTAGAGATCCTGTGGCTAGTGTCAGGAGACAGCATCGAAGCAGGTGCGAATCCATGTCCTGTTCATTCTCACTGCAGATTAGCCAGCGCTGCTTCCTTCTGACGTAGAAGGGCTGTCTTTTCTAGGAACCGCAGAGGAACATTTTTAGTTTTCATTTTAAAAGTGCAGTAGTGGGCGCCTGAGTGGCTCAGTGGGTTAAGCCTCTGCCTTTGGCTCAGGTCATGATCTCAGGTCCTGGGATCGAGCCCTGAATCCAGCTCCCTGCTTGGCAGGGAGCCTGCTTCCTCCTCTCTCTGCCTGCTTGTGATCTCTCTCTGTCAAATAAATAAATAAAATCTTTAAAAAAAGTGCAGTAGTATCGGGGTACCTGGCTGGCTCAGGTCATGATCCTGGGGTCCTGGGGGGGTGTCCCTGCTCAGTGGGGAGCCTGCTTCTCCTCTCCCTCTGCCCACGCCCACCTCAGGCTTTCTTGTGTGCACTCTCTGTCTTTCAAATAAATAAATAAATCTTTTAAAAATGCAGTAGGACCTGCATGCATTTTTTAAGCAAGTATTCAGGAGCTCATAGGACCCACCCCCCTATTCCAAGACCCACCCCCAGAAGCAGCCGCTAGTAATTAACTTTCTCTGGCTTTTATCTTCTGGAGGTGTTGCTAAGTACGTATTAATATTCTCATCCCACTGATGATTTTATCAAAGTCAGAGATGGTCTCTTGACCTCTTCCAGTTCACATCATTTTCCTCTTCACTGTCTCGCTGTCCATTTTGGATGGCTGATCAGTGTTTGGTTCCTTTGCTTTCACCACTTTTGGAACTTCCGTACAGATATTCACAACTTCATTTCTTGTGCGTTGATCGATCAGCTCTGTCCCCGCTTTTTGTAAGCAGGTGCCGTGGGGACCCGCCTTGCCTGTCCATCTGCTCCCTGGCTCTGGCCTTCACCACTGATAACGCGCGACTGAGATCAGCCTTCCCCGTGCTGAGTCAGCGGTCTGACCCTGGACGCTGACAGGCCGTCCGCAGCACCGTTGCAAGGATGTGCTTGCTGCTCGGCCTGGAGCTCCCTCGGGAGCTGTCCCAGCGCGGGGGGCCAGTGGACTCTGCTTTCTCGCCTCCCCTGGACGCTGCCCACCGTGGCCGGCTCGTGATCCCCTTCAGTTGTTGCTCTGTGTCCCGTGACCCTTTTTGTTCTGTCGAGACAAAGCCCCGTGGTGCCTCCGCATCTTATACTTCTCAGTGGTCTTCCCATTCCTTCTGTAGGATGAGCTGCTTGCGGGCCGGTGGTCACCTGCCCGTCCGCGCGCGCGCGTGTGCGTGTGTGTGTTCTCGGGCTCCCAAGGCCGCTGTGTGTGTGTGTGCGTGTGTGTGTGTGCGTGCGTGTGTGTTCTCGGGCTCCCAAGGCCGCTCTGTGTGCGTGTGTGTGTGTGTGTGTGTGTGTTCTCGGGTTCCCAAGGCCGCTGTGTGTGTGTGTGCGTGTGTGTGCGTGTGTGCGTGTGCGTGTGTGTGTGTGTTCTCCTCGGGCTCCCAAGGCTGCTCCTGCCCCGTCCTGGTGTGCACGGCTCCTCCTCCTGAAGAAGCTAAACTCTGAGCCCTCCCGTGTCCGAGATGATTCTGTTTTGTCCTCCACATCAACCGAGCATTAATTCTAGGGTCAAAGTCATTTTTATTTAGACCCTCGAAAGCCCCCCTTCTGCCTCCCAGTGTCCGCTGTCACACCGGCCGCCTCCTCTCTCTTCCTGCTCACGGAGGTTTTCGGATCATCTTGAATCCTCCAGCTTCTGAATTTTTATAGTGACCGTCTCCCCGGGCGAGTCCGTCTCTGCTTCTGTCTTCAGGTCTTTTTGCTCTTAATTCTGCAGGTGCCTCACCTCTATCTTTGAACCCCTTTTTGATGGGAGGAGGCTGGGGACAAAAATAGGTTTAATTTCCAGGAGTGTATTGTCTAACTGCCCCTTTTTCAGAGTTCCCCGTTCTTCAGAAGGTTTCTTTTGTTCGGCCCCAGGGTGGGTTTTCTGTCTCCTGCCTTGCTGGTTCTCATTGGGCCGTAGGTTCCACCCTCTCTGTGCGTGTAAGAAAGACACGGTGGCTGGAAGGTTGAATGGGAGCTCCGTGTATGGGGTGGGCCTCGTGTGCAGCGAGGCTCTGCTTCCGTCTGGCTGGCCGTGAACTGGCCTCTCGGTAAGGGCAGTGCCGGGTCTCCCCGCTCAGCGGCTCGCTCAGTTGTTTGTCAGCCCTGCGGTGCGGACATTCACAGCCTGTGCTGTGTCAGGCACTGTGCCGGGCTCTGCAGACCCAGCCGGGACGGGGCCCCGAGCGCCCCCCACCCCCACCCCCCCCCGACCCAGGAGTCAGCGCTCTGCTCTCTGTCCCAGACGTTTGTTGAAATCTCTTCTGCCATTGGCCCCTGTGCCCGGACTTTTTGGTGTTGTAGGTTTATAGCTTTTAAAAAATTCCTTTCCTGTTTCTGAGACAGTATGTTGGCAGGTAGAGGATCGGCAGCAGGTTCTGAATTTGTAACACAGAAACTAGATGGTCACCTTCTCCAACAGTGGTCCTGCGTGAATGCTAACCTGGACTCGGTGAGTGCTGAGGTTCTCAAAAGAGCAACCACAGATTTTCCAACCTGGAGGGAGAAGCATTGGTGTCTCAGGGCACACAGCAAGTCTTGAGATGTAAATTCTCTCCATGCTGGGTCTGTTTTTCATCAGCCTCATTCCGAGGGCCCTAGTCTTGGCTCTGCCCGGGTGGGGGTGCGTTGATCTGATCACACCATCTCCGTGGCTTCAGAATCACAGCCTGGTTATTCTCCCCCATGGAATAGCTACTAAAAACGAACTGTTGCCTCAAAGTCTCAAAACCATATTATGTTAGAATGAATGTTTGTCCTCTAGAACCTCAGGAAATTATTTCTTTTTTCTTTTTTTTTTTAAAGATTTTATTTATTTATTTGACAGAGAGAGAGAGAGATCACAAGTAGGCAGAGAGGCAGGCAGAGAGAGAGAGGAGGAAGCAGGCTCTCTGCAGAACAGAGAGCCCGATGCGGGCCTCAATCCCAGGACCCTGAGATCATGACCCGAGCTGAAGGCAGAGGCTTTAACGCACGGAGCCACCCAGGCGCCCAGGAAATTATTTCTTAAAGGGATCTTCTAATCTTCACAGACTAGAAAACCTTCTGCTCTGTGAAATCGAGAAAAACTAGAGCACACTCCCTTCAGTGTGCTTTTCTCGAGAACGGACGATGTGTTGGTAGAGTCTGCTGCTTCGGCGTGGCGTTCGCTCTGACCGGAGCTGACGTGGCACGGGTCCAGCTGCTCGGGCAGCGCGGGTGAGCCTTCCCTCGGAGTTCCCAGGGACGCAGCAAGGCCACTCGGAAGGTGACCTGGGCTGGATTTCCGCCGTCCGCCAGAACCCTCCAGCCTGTGACATTGGTGCTTCCTACTGTAGGACTCGGTGCGTTAGTGAGGCTGCGCCGTCCCAGCCACCGTGAAGAAAACGAAGGGTAAAATGATAGAAAATGTCCGTGGCTGTCGCACGAAGAAGGTACATTTTTGGTACTGTTGTGTGTGGAGAAGATCAGGTCATGATAGCAAATGCATTTTTTAGTGCATCTTGGGGTAGTTTAAAAGACACTTTTCTAGAGAAGGGTCAGGTGAAGGAAAAGTGAGGGGCACCTGGGTGGCTTAGTCGGTTGAGCGTGCAACTCTTGGTCTCAGCTCAGGTCTTGACCTCAGTGTAGTGGGTTCAAGCCCCACTGTGGGCTCCGTGCTGTGTGTGCAGCCTACTTAAAAAAAAAGCCAGCTTATGCCATGGAAGTAATTTTTACCTGTGTTCTAGACATCGTCATCGTCAGTTGTTTCTTTTTTTTTTTTTTTAAGATTTCATTTGACAGAGAGAGAGATCACAAGTAGGCAGAGAGGCAGGCAGAGAGAGGAGGAAGCAGGCTCCCCGCTGAGTAGGGAGCCCGATGCAGGACCCGATCCCAGGACCCTGAGATCATGACCTGAGCCGGAGGCAGAGGCTTTAACCCACTGAGCCACCCAGGCGCCCCGGTCAGTTGTTTCTACCTCCTTTTGTTGTCTTCCGTGATTTTTATGAACTGTTTGGAGAAAGTAGGTGGTCTCTGAACGCAGTAGAGTCTCAGTGTCCGAGGAAGAGAGTGGTGGGTCCTGTGCTTTCTAGCAGAGCCGCCGTCCCAGCTCCATGCCGTCCAGTGGAAATGTAGTCTGAGCCACAAAATGCAGTGTTACTTTCTCGTAGCCCAAGTGAGATCAATTAAAATAGTATATTTTACTCATAAGTAATGAGTTCAATGTGGGGTCAATATAAAATATTACTAAGGAGATGTTTTTACCTTTTGTATGAAGTCTGGTGTGTATTTTAGGCATAGAGTCCACGTCAGATGGGCCTGGTCACGTTTCAGGGTCTCGGTCGCCACGGTGGGGCTCCAGCTCGTGCCGGCGCCTGCTCAGTCTGGAAGCATCCACGCGCTGCCCCTTCCGTCCAGCGGCACGGGTGCCCTTTGCTCTGGCCAACACTTCCGGCTCCGCGAGGCCCTGGGTGGGCTTTGGGGCGCGTTCTCGGGTGGACTCCGTCCGTGCGGCAGCCCGCCGAGCACCTGGCAGCGTGCACCTGCTCCGTCGGGCGGACCGGTGTGAGGCGCCCCTGCTCGGCGTCTGGTGGGTCGGAGCCGGGAGCTGAGCCCAGGTTTCCCGACACAAGTGCTCGTGTCCCGCTCTGACCGTGGGGCTTTCCCCGGCACGTCCGGAAGGGTCCTCGGAGGGGGCTGCTGTCCCCAGGCCCTGTCCCTGCAGGTGAGGGGCTGCCGCCTCGTGGTGAGACCCGAGACCGGAACTCAGTGACCGCGTTCTCGGGACGAGAGCGCGTGAACACGTGCTCCGGCGGCAGAGAGCGAAGGCTTGGAGCCAAGTGCCCAGCTGGGGTGGATCCTTCTGGGCCTGACTCGTCTGTCCCCGCCCCTCCCCAAATGGCGCAGAAGTGTTCCTGGTGTTTTGCAGGTGCCACCCCCTCCCCACTTCGGGGAGTCATAGACGTGGTTCCGGGGCGGGGCGGGGGTCCCGCGGGGGCGCCGAGGCCTCGGGACACAGGTTCATGGGGGGCCGGCGTGTCCCCGCCGCCGGGGCTGGAGACGGCCAGGGCCTGGCTGACCGTCCCCTCTTACCCCTGGCCAGCCTCCTGTGACCCCAGGTGGCCTTTTCGCTCCCGTTTCCACGGCGAGCGCTTCCTCGGCGAGCTCTGCCCTGTGAGGGTGCTTTCTTCCTGTGGCGGAGCCGAGGGAGGACGGCAGCCGGGCTGACCCCGTTTCCCAGATGGGCTTCTGGTTTCTTCCGCGGTGTCCTTGGCCTTTTGCGGTCTCCGGAGTCTGTTTATTTTGGGTGCGATAACGCTTTCCCAGGAACATTTCCCTCCTTTCTTGCAGTTCCCAGCGACCTGACCGCGGAGGAGCGTCAGGAGCTGGGGAACATCCGGCGCAGGAAGCAGGAGCTGCTGGCCGACATTCAGGTAGGAGGCCGCGCGGTGACGTGCGCCACGAGACGGGTGCCCCTTCCAGAGAGTCTCCCTGGGACTTCTGAGTTGACCTCCCCGCCCCCCAGCTCTGAGCAGAGTGTAGTTTTCGACGATCACCTGGGTTTCGACGGTGAGAAGAGGGGAGCTTAGGTTAGGTGGTTCGAGAAGCCCTCACCCGGCTGGTCGGCTGTTGAACTAGGTGACGCTCGGCCCCCCGACTCCCAGGCGGGCTTCTCGCTGCCGAGCGGGGCGTGGGCGAGGGCTCAGGTGCTGGGAGCATGGACTTCGGGTCACGCGAGACCACGTCCAGTCCTGGCGCTGCCTCTTCCTGGAAGAGCAATCTCAGACGGAGGGATTCTTTGAACTTCGGTTTCTTCAGCGGTGAGAAGAAAGCACCTGTTGACAGGCTGCTGTCAGGGGGAGGTGAGGCCCCGCTCCCTGCGAGATGCTTCAGCCGCGAGCGCGGTTTCATCAGGGTCTCTAAGACCCTTTGTGAACCTGCGAAGCTTTGCAGGATGTAAGTCATAGAAGCCGTTGGTCAGATTATTCCAGCCCTTGGGGCAGCAGATGTTGTTCTTGTAGACTTCCTTGTAAAGCCTTTGGGAGTTCGGGGGTGGGAAGGGGAGGGAGGGGACACACCCTGGAACCCCAAAGGTGCAGTGTGTGCAAAGGCAAGACTTGCTCCAGTGTTGGCTTCAGTAGAATTTGATCATTTGCATTAACTCTTTGATTCCTCTTTCACCAGTAAATGCTAGGAAATCTTAGCAGTTCTTCACTCGAAGCCCCCTTCAGCGGGACTGTCCATGCGGAGGGTCTGCGTTGCTTTACCCAAGAAAGGGGGCAGAGAGGCAGGAGCTCGGGTGGACGTTTCTGTTGCCTGCCGCTGGGCGGCAGTGTTGGCCCAGCGCCAGCGCCACTGGCCCCACAGGCTGGGGCGTGGGTCGTTCGTCCTAAGTCTTCAAACACAGTCGCTTATTAGCAGGCTGCAGATCTGATCCACTGTATCGAGGCAGCCCTTTCAGTGGAAAAATACATATTTTACGTAGTGTCTGTGATTATAAGCTTCGCTAGACAGTAAACTCCTTGAGGTCAGGAGCTGGCTTTTCCACCTGCCTATCCCTGGAATGTGTACTGTCTGGTAGGGCTCAATAAATATTTCTTGAATAGATGAATTTTCCAAATGTTAAAGATTTTTTTCCCCTGGTTTGTTTTATTTTATTTCATTTTGGCTTATTTTGTCTTGTTTTTGGTTGGAGGGAGTTAGGTGAGCTGTAAGAGGGGCCGCGCTCGCTTGCCTGGACCCCACCTGGTAACTCTGGCCTGTCTGTCTTGCAGAGGCTCAAGGATGAGATAGCAGAGGTGGCTAATGAGATTGAAAACCTGGGGTCCACAGAAGAAAGGTGAGTGTGGGTGTCGTGGCCGCAGGCTCGCCGAGCACCCGGCCCGTGCTTGCGGCTGGC
>LNAC01000274.1:1799121-1815879 GCA_002007465.1 Ailurus styani
GACTTTCTCTCCTCTGTCTCCAGCCAGCACACGCGTCCCCTTGTTTTCTGTGCCTCCCCGCTTCAGTGCAGAGGCTCCGACCGGTGAGGGCCTTTCACATCATGGCAGACACTGAACCAGAGAACTCCAAAGGCCCCCAAACCCGAAACAGCCCTTAAGTGACTGTGTGACCTGGTGTTTCTTACCCCTGCTGTCCACTGTGTTTGCATTTTAGAGTTTGTGCTTTTCCTTTGTGTCAAGGAAAAGCTTGATGCTCCTCGCACCATTTCGGAAGGCTGGAGCGCCCAGTGTCTGGGTGCCCCAGGGGTCTCCCTGTGCCTCCCCACGCTTGGGAGCGTAGCGTGGACATGGGCGTTGTGGTGCAAGCTGATGAGGACTGTTTGCAGGGCGATGTCACGAAGCGTCAGCGACCTCCAGAGTTTCGTTTTGAATGGGCTTCCCAGACCGTTTTCTAAGTACTTAATGCACTAACTGGGCTGTTTCTAACTCACTACATGTCTGTATTTTTCTAAGCTTAAGTCCCCTGTCTGGCTTCCTAAGACCGTTGGAGTTTGTTATTTCAAGTGGGTGTGGGCAGTGCCATTAGAGACGAGCGAAGCTGCGCGGTCTCCTGAAAACGCCCAGCTCATCACTTCCGGGCTCTGCGTTGTCAGTTTGGGATGATCGCTTTCTTAACTTTACATTTAAAGAAAGTTGTAGCTTTAAAGCAGTGGATACATAGGAGCTTATCAAAATTTAAAACTTTTGCTCTTAAAGATACTATGGAAAGAAGCAGGTAGGTGAGCCCCGGACAAGGAGGAGCGTTTGCAGTAGTGTGTCTGACCGGGGACCGGTGTGCAGAACATCTGTGCAAAGAACACATGCAAGTCTGTGATAAGATGGCCCAGAATGAAGAGGGGGCCTGGGGTCCCGGGCGTCGGCCGGCCAGCATGGCCCCTTCTTGTCATGTGCCACGCACCCCACGCCAGGGCCAGCAGCGGAGCGCCCAGGCGGTGGGTCACCGGCGGGAGATGAGAGGGAGCCCGGGGCAAGGCTTGTGCGGCCGCGCTTACGGCATCGTCGCCTCGCCTGGCCCACCTGCAGACGCTGGCGAGCCGGCCGGCGGGCCCAGGGCGGGCGGACTGTGCGCTCACGCAGCACACCCTCGCTGGGCGTAAAAGTGCTCTAAACCTGGTCACGGTGAGAGCCGTGCAACTTGGTGAGCGTCCTGAAGAGCGTTCCGACGTACAAATAAGATGGGTTTTGTACGTGATACCTTGATAAAGTTTTTTCTGAAAAATCATGTTAAAAGAGAAGCGTGGGATAGAAGGAACAAGTGGACATGGGGCCGAGGTCAGGGTTTCGGCGGACCCTCCGCACTTAGTCCTGCATACGCCCGCGCGCTCCCGACAGCGCTCTCCAGACCCCCCACCAGCCACCAGCCTGTGGGGGCCATGACAGTCGTCTTTCCCGGCCTCCCCACTACTGGAGGGCTGACGTGGCTCCGGGCTTGTTTTACAGGAAAAACATGCAGAGGAACAAACAGGTAGCCATGGGCAGGAAGAAATTTAACATGGACCCTAAAAAGGTGAGAGAGGGTGCCGCTGGGCTCTGCGATGGGGTTGCTGCGGCGCTGCGCCCGGTGCTGTCCATCCCGGCTCCCTGGCCCTCCGTAGGGCGCACGTCCCGTCCTCACGTCCTCAGCCCCAGCTCCTCAGCTAGGGCGCCCCAACCCTTCATGTCCGTTGATCCTTCCTGTGTGTCCAGAGCACCCACCACCGTCCTTCCTCTGCCCTTTCCCTCCTTGCCAGAAGTTTCCAGGGTGAGTGTCATTGGCATCCTGTTGTCTCTTCTAGGGGATCCAGTTCTTAATCGAGAATGACCTGCTGAAGAACACTTGCGAAGACATCGCCCAGTTCCTGTACAAAGGGGAAGGCCTCAACAAAACCGCCATTGGTGACTACCTGGGGGAGAGGTGAGGCCGCGGGAGACGCAGGGGGCGGAGCGGGTTGGCCGAGAGTTCCAGCATGCTCCGAGGCCGCGGACAGTTCTATCCTGTGCCACCTGAGCCCCGGGGCCTAGTGGCTGGTGTTACAGAGGGACGGGGGCTTCTTCCCTGCTGTGTGTGGAGCTGCGGGATGCCGGGACTCCGCGTGGCAAGTGCCTGGCAGGGGCTGGATGGCTCGGATTCTCGGGCTCCCTGTCTGACTTCTGCGCCCTGCCCCCCCATCTTTTGTTTTTCCTGCTAGAGACGAGTTTAATATCCAGGTTCTTCATGCATTTGTGGAGTTACACGAGTTCACCGACCTTAACCTCGTCCAGGCGCTACGGTGAGTGCGTGTGGGAGGGTGCCGTGCGAGGCGGGCGAGGCGGGTCTCCAAGGCATGTCTGTCCTGTGTGGCGTTTGGATGAAAGGATGTTGAGAGGGCTCTTTGGACGTCCCGGAGAACCTGTGACCGAGGGGGTTGGATGGTTAGAGAGAACGGAAGGACAGCGCATCCCAAAGGCAGATTCTGCACAACTCTCCCTCGTGGCTTTCATTTGGGAAATTTCATTGGGAAATTGGTGAATGTTTACATTTTGAATTTTTTTCTAATTTTCAGTTTAGAAAACTCTTTGATCTCCTGCTCTAGAATAGGAAGTCAGTAGCTGTTTACTTCATCTTAGAAGGAGAGTAAATTTTCATTTTTTTATTGTCTTTTTTTTTTAAGATTTATTTGAGAGAGTGTGTGCGTGTGCACACACACATGAGCACGCACACACACGTGCAAAGGCAGGGGAGCAGCTGAGGGAGAAGGGAAGAGAGTCCCAGGCAGACTCTGTGCTGGGTGTGCAGCCCTAGCTGGGCTCCAGCTTGTGACCTGTGAGCCGAAACCAAGACGCCCAGCCGGCTCAACGCTCCAGGTGCCCCCGTTCTTTACTCAGTCTTTTGACACACTGCCCTTCGGTGACCTCGCTGCTAGCGGTGTCAACAGCATCAACTTTTGTGTTGTTTGGATAGATGAGAGTAACGCTCCGTGAGACCTACTGGCCACAGGTCTCTCTGGACCTAAAGGCATCAGTTGCGAATGCTCTGATAGAAAATCTTCTTTTTTCCCACCGTCTCATCTTGTTTTCTGGAGATGGGAGCTCATTAACCTGAGATATTTCTATCTCAGTCTCGTGTATCGGTCTGAGGAGGAGAACCATTCTCTTATGTAGGGAAATCTTCATTTTTCCCATTTTCTTAAATACTCTAGCTTTGATTAGAGAACTGTGGTGCGGAAATGTAAGCTTGCACCTGCTCGGAGCGGCGGGAGCAGAAGGCCCGGGCCACTGGGTCCCCTTTCGTACTAAAACCCATGGGACATGTCGCCCCTGTTCCTGGAGGAGGGAGCGGTGTCCCCGAGCCCCAGCCCAGTAACACGCCTGTGCTCCCCACGTAGGCAGTTCCTGTGGAGCTTCCGGCTGCCGGGGGAGGCGCAGAAGATCGACCGCATGATGGAGGCGTTCGCGCAGCGCTACTGCCAGTGCAACAGCGGCGTGTTCCAGTCCACAGGTAGGGCGGCCGCGTGCCCCGCCGATGGCGGCGTCCCCCATGGGAGTCTCTCCTGGCACTGGTCATTTCCACAGCAACAGGGCCTGGGTTCGTGCCGAAAATGTTCATTTAAATGGTGGCTAGCACAGTGGAGAGTCGGGAGTGACCCCGAAGGCCAGGGAGTAGGGGTGAGGGGTGGGAAGGGAAGTTGCAGCAGCGGAGAGGTAGGCAGTGTGCACCCATTAAAAATCACGTTCTTCATCTCCGTGGCTCACTTGCTTTGTAACTGGAAGTTTGATATGTGTAGCGCGGGAAATGCAGTCGGTAACACTGGGATCGTGCTGTGACGGGTGGTGAGCGCACTTACGGGGCTGCACGCGGGGAAGCGTGTAACGCTCTTGAGTTGACACGCATGCGCCTGAAGCACGGCACGTTCTGTGTCTGCCGCACTTCAATTTTATGAAAGAATCAAAGAAATAGAAATTACATGTTTGAAAAGAGACTTTATTGACGTGGGGAAAATGCTAATAAGGTCGGCGGAAAAGCAGGATTCAAAGCTACGTATCTGTTTTGATTCCAGTTTTTTTTTTTTTCTTTTTTAAAAAAATTTTTTTTTTTGCCCCAGCAGTACAGGTCTGTGAATCATCAGGCTTACACTGTTCACAGCACTCACCATAGCACACACCCTCCCCAATGTCCACAACCCACCCACCCTATCCCTACCCTCCCACCCCCCAGTAACCCTCAGTTTGTTTCGTGAGATTAGGAGTCTCTTATGGTCTGTTGATTCCAGTTTTAAGACAATGCATCTGTGAGCTACATTTGTGATGTGCTGCACCAGGCACGTTTGTGTAAGAAAAGCAAAATACGTTGTTACCAGGTAGTGGGGATCATAGGTATTTTGTATTTTCTTTTTTATACATTGTGCTGTTTTTCAGATTGTGGTGCAGGCATTCATGGTCTCCTTTTGCAGTCTGAAAAATAATCAGCTCTAAGTCTTGAATACTTGATGCACTTCTCTGTACCTTGCTCCTTTCGGATCTCAGTACATAGCTCGCACTTAGCATGGCTGTTAGTCTTGATTTCCTCAGACACTTTTGGTCCTTCTGGTGGGATGTTTCTGATCGTCTTTCTGCTTCTCTCTCTAGACACTTGCTATGTCCTCTCGTTTGCCATCATCATGTTGAACACCAGCCTGCACAACCCCAACGTCAAAGACAAGCCCACTGTGGAGAGGTTTATCGCCATGAATCGCGGCATCAACGATGGGGGAGACCTGCCCGAGGAGCTGCTCCGGGTGAGCGCGCTCTAACCCGGGGACGATGACCTTGGGGCTGCACCAAGTGTCTGCTCGGGGGATTCCTTGAACTGGTGTGAATTCCAGTAAGAAATTGGTGGTGCGGCCCAGCGAGGGAATCCGGAGGGGGAAGTGGTTTATAAGTTGGAAACTGAAAGCGTGAGTGCAAGTCAGGCTGCCTTCTTTTCTTTCTTTGTCATCCATGAGGCACCTTGTTTATTCTGTCTCTGTGAGCTGCCTGAAGGCAGCACTGGTTGTGACCTTCTGTTCTCGGTGCCTGACAGACACATGGCACAGAAGCGGTGTTTATTGAATGAATAAGAGAGAGGGGGGAGGGAGCAGAGATATTTCTAGAACCAGAGACATGCAGTGTCATCTTTTATCCCAGAATCTGTATGAGAGCATAAAAAACGAACCCTTTAAAATCCCAGAGGATGATGGAAATGACCTCACCCACACTTTCTTCAATCCGGACCGGGAAGGCTGGCTCCTGAAACTTGGTAAGTCATGCGCTCTGGGTTGGGGCTGCGGGCACAGAAACCGAGAAAGAAAGGGTCTGCGCGTGCACGTTCCTGTGCTGTGGGGAAGGAGCGGTTGGTCACAGGAGGGGCTCTGGAGAGACTGTGGTACGAACCCCCGGTGTTCTCACGACGCCCACCTCCAGAAAGGAGGAGCACGCACAGTTGGTGCCCCCGCGGGATGTAGAACAGTGTCGGGTACGAGTTCACTGTGCATAAACACTGCTCCCGCGGGTTTGCGCTCCACATTTTTGCTCTGGAATGGACTGGCCAGGTTTTGTTTCAAGGGAGTCCCCGGAGAAGCTGGTTCTTTTCCTTTCTCTGCCCTCTCCGTCCCCGGGAGGGTGGCCAGCCATGTCCATCTCTCTACTTCCCATCACACAGACTCGTAGCTGGTGCTCCCGCCTCCCCCACCCCACCCAGTGCATCATCACCTCCTCCTGCATCTGGCTCCCCACAGGCAGTATGCATGGCAAACCTGAGCCCTTGGCTGCAACGCGACCCACAGCGCTCTTACTGGTTCTCGGGCAGTGGTCCCCCCCACCCCCGCCCCCAACCTCCTTACCGGTCCAGATCAGCCACTTTCATGATTCTGTTCATTCAGAAAAACTTAAAAAAAATATTCCTCTTCCCTCGCCCAAAAGTGAGCTTACGTTGCTGAGATTTGTGGTCATGCCTGGAGGTGAGAGTAACCAAAAGGGAAAGTAGGGTTTTCATGACATTTGTGGCCACATGTGGTTATTTCATTAATTGTTCCAGAACACGGGGAGAGCCCCTGGACATGATCGGCACTGTTTTTGGCCCTGGGAGGATATGGTCCTCCGTTTTCTCCCGCCTTGGCCTTTTGACGCACGGGTTCCCTCGTTAGAATGACCGCCCTCTCCCGTTTCAGCTACCGGTCCTGCTGAAATTAGAGGTCATTCCTCTCTTGGCGATGACTGACTCCTCTGGCAAGTGCTGAAATGGAGTCTTTCTAAATTTCTGACAAGCTCAGGTAGCAGCAGGATTTATATGTCCTTTGAAAAGCATATCCCAGGTTCTCCTGTTTCTGTATAATGACTTCATTCATAAATCCTCCTTCAAGCACCACTGCCCCCGTTGGAGTTTTGACTTCCCTCCTGAGTCGGTCAGCATTTCTCAGGTCTTTACGCCAGTAGAATCCTTGAAAAAAGCTGCTAAGCCCAGAGACAGCCATGCCGCCCTGCACCTTTCCTGCCAAGTGGATCGAGCTAAAAGGAAAATGACTGGAAATTTAAAAAGTACATCCAAGTTTGGATGTACTTCCCCTCCAGTGAAATTTGTTTAAATGCTAATGCTGAGTGTTAGCTTTGACAGCCCAGATGCTAAAATTAGACCAGTGCAGAGATTATCTTGGCTCTTGTACCGGGATGACATGTAAATTCATGAGGCATCCCATATTTTTAAAAGGAAAAAAAATTAACAAAACGTGGGACTTGTTTTTAGGTCATTGCGTTATCTTTTCTAGAGCTCCCCTAAACCCCTAACTCTCCATACCGTGTTTTCACCGTGGCCACTTAGGATCACCCCTGTGTCCTCTCATGCTGCAGAAGCCAGGCTTCCTGCCGTCTGCAGCTGTGTGTGTGTCCGTGTATGCATACAGCTGTAAGAATGTGTATTCTTGTGTGCACACATATGTACGTATGTATTCATGGGAATACGTGTGCATTCCTACACACACCTGAAAAAGTGACAGCCATCTGCAGGAAGACATTCAATGTCCCTCCCCCCAGTTTTCCTCTCTTAGCTCTGGATTCCGGTTAGACTAGTAAACCTCAGCTTTGTGAGCATGGATCTGCGGCATCTTTGGGGCCAGGTTTTCGGGAGTGCCGCAGAGCCCACCCTCACTGGGCGGCGTGTGGCAGGTGAAACAGGTGCCCCCACTCACACGCCAGCCGGTGGCGTTGGCCCCGCTTAGCGATTCCATGTTTGGCTCCCCTGGGGCAGATGTGAATGACTAATACGTTGCACTTTAAGATTAAGGAGTTTGGTTTAATTTCTTTGTTTTAATTTTCTTTTCTCCCTCA
Organism: Ailurus styani; assembly: GCA_002007465.1. Lineage (NCBI taxonomy): Eukaryota > Metazoa > Chordata > Mammalia > Carnivora > Ailuridae > Ailurus > Ailurus styani. Next base: position 1,806,478 of record LNAC01000274.1, read on the forward strand.
TTTGTATGTTTCCATGATTTTGGCTCTCCTTTTCCTTGCCCCAAACTCCAGGAGGTATGTAACCCCCGCCCCCCCCAGCCTGCTCGCTCGCTCGCTCTGCCAAGGCCACTGTACTTGCTGCAGCGTTTCCTTATTTTGTTATTTTTGGTTATTTTGTTTTTTAATTGCTGGTGGTAGTGTTACTGCTGCTTCTAACTTATTGTACAGTCCCTAGGGAACTGGTCAGGATCAAGGGTTCATGTTTTCCCTTTCAGGGCTAGTGCAGAGTGCATGAGACAGCTAGGCACCAGGCCATGGAGTCATTTAAACTTTACTGAATGTGGTAATGCAAGAAAATATACTAAGAGTGGGTTTATAAAAGCAGAGCAAGTATTCACTGAATTTTCTCTAGGAAAGATGGGCCAGGCGTATTCTAGATGTGTTGCATTCAAATTGACCACACGTGTGTGAATTGTGAAGAGGAGGAAGAGAGGGAAGGTTTGGCTTTCCAGCGCCACACCCTGATCAGAAAGCACGCCAGGACAAGAAGTCAGTGAGACAGCTTGGGACATTTGCCTTTGCATGAAACAGGGAAGTGGCATCTCCTAAACTCAAAGGATGCCAAGTTTGGGGAAAAAAAACAAAACAAAACCAAAAGCCCGCCCCAGAAGTCCTAGGTATTAGGGGAGGGCGTTATGACCTGAGCTCCGTATTTCATGTTCTGTTTTGCTTTTCTCCCTCCTCTTTTTCAGTGAATATTGTCAAAAACCCCAAATTGGCCTCTTACTTACGTTGTTGGTCTCTCCTCTCCATTTGCTGATTCGGGGGTCATGTTTCCTGGAGGACGAGCCCGGCAGGCGTGCGCTCCCGCATTACCTGAGCGGAGAGCTGCTCGCACAGAGAACGTTCGTTAGCACGTTCTGGGGACTCGTGGGCACTAGGGAAGCCGACGCCCGGCCTTCGCATCGGGGGTGGGAGGGGTCCTGTGAGTTCCACAGGGACTGTCCTAGGTGCGCGCATTGGTCTGTCTGCTTGTTTCGTGTCTGTTTCTTTCAACATGGAAATGCTCCCCCGGACCGCCGTGCTGCCGCTCACGGCAGAGTTCTCGGTAACACGGCCGACTGCCCGGGGAAGTCCTCCAGCTTCTGTAATCAGGGACGGGATCTTTCCAGCTTTGCTTGTCCTCCTAGATTTCCTTCCATCATCTTCTTTTTCGCATCTGACCCTCCTCCGTGACCTCCTAAGCTCCGTGGCCCCCGGGGTGGTCCTGTGGGGGGAGCGCATGGGAGTCAGCATGGGTTAAGGTGTCCTGCGTGCGGATGGAGGCCCAAGAGGTGGAAGAGCTGATTGCTCAGGCTCTGAAGTGGGGGCGGGGGGGTTCCTTTTTATAACATATTGGCTCCAATTCTAAATAGATTCCTTGTCTTCTTTTTCTTCCTCATTTGCCCAGCCTTTCCCATTTTCCACATGCATGTCATATTTCCATCTGTGGTTTCTTTCTTAACTCATGCCCTAGGGCCTTAGGGACCAGAGGCACATGCTCGCTTCAGCTGGCAAATTGCTGCTGGTGGGAGGGCCAGTCCCAGCACAGGGCCCCGGTGGGTGGGCAGCGTGTGCGGGCTGGCAGCAAAGCGTCCGTACCCTGGGTCCGTGCCGTTCACGATCGATCACGTAACCTTCCCAAGACTTCAGGCCCCCACACAGAGCCGTAAAAGGGACTGAGTAGTCCAACAGGCCTCCTGTGCTCAATGCCGGGACCAGGGCTGGTGCGTCCTCTCCCCATGACGCTCTAGCCGTCATGTCCTGTTAGGAGACGCGGTGTGAGCACGCGACAGCATGCCCCTGCTCTCGGCTCAGCGGCCTGTGCTGAGGGACGGGAGAGAAGGCACGACCGAGGTCACACCCGCTCTGCACCCCGTGCAGGCCTGTCTTCTGTGAAGATCAGACAGGTGATGTTCCCTGGAGGTTAAGTCTTAGCGAGAACTGCACAGACTGTCGAGGCAGTAAGAAGCGTGTACACAGTGGGATACGTATCATAGCACAGGAAGCCCTTTGCCTGACTTGTGTGTGGTTCGCATTCAGAAAGCTGCCCCTTGCCCCGACGTAAGCAGAAGAAGACAGGGTTCGGCTCGCAGCCGAGAGGGGAGCGGGAGGCAGCTTCACTGAAACAGCCCGCCGCCGAGCCTCCCTCCCCGGAGTGAGCCTAGCTTCTCCGCACCACTGTTGCTGTTTCATGGAGACGTTAGGGAGGACGGAGAAGCCCTTCAGCGTTCACAGCCGCCGCTGTCCCTCCTCCGTTGGCCCGCGCCCCCTCCCCTAGCTCATTGTGTTCAGAGCTTCAGGTGAGAAGTTCAGGCTTAGAAAGGCTCCTGAGCACTGCTTCCGCTCACTGGTGGGTTCCTCCCTGACACAGGCACTCTGCCTTTTCTCGTCCAGGACTCTGGGGAGGTCTCGTTTGTAGGACACTGGCCCAGGGCCTGAAGGCTGGGGTACACGGTTACTGTCATCAGGAAGGTGGGGTAGAGGGTGAAGCCACAGGAATTTGGGCTCCACGTTCCAGGAAAAGTCTAGATTTGATTGCAAAGGGGTTAAGACGTCTGATGGACCCCTGCGTGCGTGTGTGCCCCGGGCACCCTCACAGCGTAGCTGGGATGGGGGCTGACCCGCTCCCCTCTGTTTCTTCCGTGGGCCCATTTCCACCACCCAACCGTTCCTGCTGGTGCCGCTCCAGCCCGGTCAGACGTGGATTGCGTGTCCTCGTCGCCCGGGGCCTCTCCCTCTGCCATGCTCTCATCCCACTCTCCTGAGCTCATCTCCAGACGCCACCTGACCTGCTTGCTCTGCCTGTACCCACAGACTTTCACTCTGTGAAAGGCGCTTCTGTTTCGGCTCTGTCTTGTTACTGATGTGAATTTTGCCATGGTCTCAGTGTTCTCCGGGTGCCCTGCCCCTCGCTTCCTCCTCCCTCATGCGCTCTGAGGCAGGGGGGAGGGGGGTGCTGTGTTACGGAGCCTGCGCTGGCCGGTCGGCTCCTGTCCAACGTGCACCTCTGTTTGCTCTGCAGGCGGCAGGGTCAAGACTTGGAAAAGACGCTGGTTTATTCTGACCGACAACTGCCTTTACTACTTTGAATACACGACGGTGAGCATCTCCTGGCCCGCTGCGGACTGGGGGTGGGCCCGGCCTCCGTGTCTGCACCACGCTGGTCAGATGCGGTCCGAGGAGGCCCTGGGGAGGGCTGGGAGGAGGCTTGAGGTGAAGAGGAAGAGCTAGGACAGACCCCAGAGTCGGGGGCCCTGAAGAGGATGCAGGCCGGCCTCCTGCTCTGGCCCGGGGCAGGAGAAGGCAGCAGCCCGGCATTACACACGGCGTTAGAGACGGGGTCGAGAGCCGGGCTAGAAACCGTGAACGGGGTCAGGTGCCAAGAGTCTGTGGCCCGTTCAAAGGTGGATGAAAACGCCACATGGAGAATTCAGGTTTTCTGGATTTGGGAGAAGCAGCCCAGGAGTGAAAGGTGTAATAGCGAAGAAGGAGGTAACATGAAATGGGAGAAGTTGGGAATTACCCGGCGTTTGAAGTTTTCTTCAACTGTGGAAGTTCTGTTGGTTTTCGGAGGGGATGGAATCCCGACACAGGCACAGATACGTGTTACGTGTAGGTCTCTTTCGTGATGAGAGCCTGTGAGAATAAACCTGAGAAAACAGGGCATTTACTGAATCTCCCTCGGGGGCAGCGCCCCACGCCTGCCCCGTCGGGCTCCCACTGGCCGCCCAGCTGTCACTCGGTCCTCCCTGGCGTCCCCGTTCTGCTCGGCAGTGAGCGGCTTGTATCCGGACATCAGTCAGGTCTTCTCCGGGTCAAGGTCGTGGGTCCTGTGGGGACCGAGGCGATTGGGAAGGTCGTGTCTGGCACGAGGAGAGCAGGGTGGGACGTGGGTGCTAGTGAAGCGCAGGATGTGAGCCTTGCTGGGAACCAGGGCCCGGCAGGTGTCCGGGGAGGCGCAGCCGTTGTCGCCCACGCCGTGCGGACGGAGCTTCTCACGCAGGGAGTGGGGATCGGCCTGTGCGGTGTGTCACTCGCGCTCAAGGGCTGGTCGTTAGGACACTCCGTCATTTTTGTCCTGTTTAGGCCCCAGAGCACCACTGTGAACAGCTGAGTACATTCCTTTCTGTCCCCTCCCCCCATCCCCACCCCCGCCCGGCCCGTAGTTTGCCTTTTTATTTATTTTATTTTATTTTTTATTTATTCATTTGACACAGAGAGATTACAAGTAGGCAGAGAGGCAGGCAGAGAGAGAGGAGAGAGGAGGAAGCAGGCTCCCCGCTGAGCAGAGAGCCCGATGCGGGCCTCGATCCCAGGACCCTGGGATCATGACCTGAGCCGAAGGCAGCGGCTTTAACCCACTGAGCCACCCAGGCGCCCAGCCTTTTTTCTCAAAGACATCCAGGTACTGCCATCCTGGCCGCCTCGGGGTTTTTTTCACTATTCTTTGGGGTAAAATGAAACGTTACACAGGCGTCTGAGCAGTGTACCCTGAGTTCCGGAGCGAGATTCCTGACTGCCTCCCTGTTGTCCTGATTCCAGGAGGTGCAAACAGTAGGACTTTCTCCCTCTTCCGATGGGCGAGCAGTAAAGCCTGCTGCTGGGTAGGAACTGGTGAAATGGGAGAGTGAGAAAGTGGGCCTCCCTTCCTGCCACGGCTGTGAGGGCTCCGGGCTGTGGGCTCAGTGGGAGAGTCGGAGCGCTGCGAGGCTCTGAGTCGGCCCTGCCCTCTGCTCACCACGCTCTCCTGAGACCCTGGAAGGGGCCAGAACACAAGCACGACGTGTGTAGATGGTAATTGACGGATAGTTTCATAATGATAAGAACTGTAAGGCGTGGAGCAGATGACACAAGACTAAAATCACTGTCCCAGAGGAAAGGTTTGAGACAGGCACAGAGATCGTATCTGGAAAAACAAGTCTGAAGACGATTAGGGGAGAGGTGACCAGTTGCGGAGGACAGAGAGAGATGGTCCCAGTACTGGCGTCCCCGCACCCGTGTGTTGAGAGAGGCCATCGATGACGGAACTGTTCCCCGGACAGGAAGAGAAGCCTGCATCTGCAGATGGAGAGAGCGCCGTGTTGCAGGGACATTTGTTGTAGGGAGCTCGATGCCGGCGCTAGCCTGTGACCTTGGAATGAGGTCTTGGGCTGTCAGGTGGCTGGATGTCCCGGGCAGGGAGGTGTGACGTGCGCGTGTGTGGCGGTCTCTGCTGAGATGGGAAGCGCTAGAGGAGGCCGTGGCTCCTGCCAAGGCTGCTCTGCTCTGCTCCGGACGGGAGTGCTGCTGCCTTTTTGGACCGATGCGGAGTTGTCAGGAAGGCAGTTTCTCTTTGAAGACCCTCCCGTCCAGCGAGGGGGACGGTAGGGCAGGAGGCCACGAGGTCACACACACACATGCACACAGTCCCAGGCACTGCGGGCACGGAGCAGGGCACCCGGACCCAGGCTGGGGCTTCCTAGGGTTGCCGGCCCGGGAACAGGCTGAAGAGATGCGGACTCTGCCAGGAGAGAACCGAGCTGGTTTCCTGTGCGAGAGAGGTGGGCGCGCTCCTCCCTGGGGGGCCTCCCGCGGGATCTTCCGGGACACACGCGCTCTTTCAGCACATGTGCCGAGTTCCCCTGGCCGGCTCCTTGCAGAGGCCCCTGGTGCAGGGGTTTGTGTACCCGGACGCTTCCTGGCCCTCTTCCGATTTTAGATCATAGGGTGTGGGCCCTAGAGCTGATCGGTGAGCTCAGGGTCACGGGAGAGGAGCAGAAGGGCCCGCGTGACGTGCGGGTGAGGAACGTGATGGGCTGCGTGCCCCCGACCCCGCGGTGACATCTTTCTGTGTACAACTGCTCTCCAGGACAAGGAGCCCCGTGGAATCATCCCTTTGGAGAACCTGAGTATCCGGGAGGTAGAGGACTCCAAAAAACCAGTAAGTATTTGGGGTACGGGAGAGCGCAGAAGGGAGGGGGGTGGCAGTTCTTTGAAAAAGATGGAAATTGCCAAGATTTACTCGAAACTGAGAAGTAGTGTCATGTCTCTAATTTAGCCTGTCTGTGAATCTGTCGTTCGTGTTCAAGCCAGAGATGAGGCTGTGACTGACCTAGCTCTTCGCTCTGCCTCTGTGCTTCCGGGTCACGTGGGGACAGTCCCACGAGGGATGGCATTGTCCCGCCTTCAAAGGCCGCAGCGGGCGCTCAGGGCGGGCTGCTCGGGTTGGGGCCTTCGGGCACCTTGCAGATACCTCCCATTAGTGTGGAGCGTGCCGGCCCTGCGGGGTGGGCCTAGGAGGCGTCCGTGTTCAGTGTGCTGCGAGTGGAGCGGACGTGCACCTGCCTGGTGTCTTTGCCGATCAGGCTGATTGACATACAGCCCGTTCGCCAGCATTCTGCCGCGCGGCCCGCCCTCACGGGAAAACACGTACTGCCCGTGCTTTACGGAGGGCAGAGCTAAGAGTCTTCGGGGGCAGAAGCTAACATTTTTCATCCTTGGTCGGCAGCTTTCTCAGGTCTTTGCCACCCCGTCCTCTCTTTTGTGATTCTCAGAACTGCTTTGAGCTTTACATCCCCGACAACAAAGACCAAGTCATCAAGGCCTGTAAGACGGAGGCTGACGGGCGAGTGGTGGAAGGGAACCACACCGTGTACCGGATCTCCGCCCCGACGCCGGAGGAGAAGGAGGAGTGGATTAAATGCATCAAGTAGGTGGCCTGTGAGACGTGGGTGTTTCCACCGACGGGGCTGTCGGCTCTCAGACACGGACCACTCCAGCTGCTGGGAGCGCCGCCCGCCCCTCTCCGGGCTCCCAAGCTCTCTGCTCCTCTTGGGGCGGAGTCTGACTGGAATTCCTTAGACGTGTGGCTGTAGACAGCACGTTCACGAGGACGCGTCCGGTCTGGGCTTCCCACAGGGCTCCTTGTGGCCCAGGGAGGGCGGGTCCCTTCCAGGCACTGGTGCCGTCTGCGCACCTGGTCGGCCCGCGTCTTGGGAGGCAGGCCTCGTGGTCAGGATGGAGCTCCGTGGAGATCGTAATCCTAGTGTTTTATCGTTTCTGGGGAGACTTGTCCCATTGACAGCTGAGGAAGCTACCCAGAGTCACGTGGGTTTGACGGAGGGTTGTCACTTCTCCTTTCGGGTGAAGAGCTGGCCGTCATGATACCTGGTGAAGCAGTGCGCGGGTTCCCGTGCAGGCCCCGCTGGGTCTCACTGCAGCGCACGTGGCGGTGACAGCCTGCCCTGCGTGCTGTCCGTCGTTTGTCTGCGGTTGTGTGTTCTGTCTTTCATGGGCTCTGTAGTCCTACAGCCAGGACCACGGAGCGCTCTTGAAAGTCATGTTGGGAATCATCCGGTCCTTTATTGCAGGGGCACACTGGTCCCCCCAGGGCTGGCTCGGGTCCTGCCTGGTCCTCAGGGTGGGCTTCGCACACCGTGTTTTTGAACTCCGGGTACCATCTCCTCCCCCTTCGGTGCAGCCTGGGAAACACGGTCATCCCCATTTCACAGATGAGGACACTGAGGCACAGCGAGGCAAATGGAATTGTCCAGAGCCATGGAGGTGGTGCTGGTCTTCAGACCTGACCCTTGTGACCCAATGCGTCCTTGGCTCTGACACTGGAACTGAGGCTTTTGTGGCAAGGTCCCCTGGGACACATGCCAGGGACTGTCAGTTCTAGCTGCCCCGAGGAGCCATGGAGACACTTGTCGGGGACACGTCACCTCTGGTGATTGGCCCCAGTCTGTTTGCAGCCTGTCATTTATCGGGTCAGGCGTGGAGCCAGTGGTCAGCTGGGCTCACGGCACCACGTGCTGGACGGTTGGGAAGGACAGGTGCACTGGGGTGGCCCTGCCGTCACTGTCCTGTGCCCGGGTCTCTGGGGCAGTGCCTGGGCACACGCGGGCTCCCTCCCCGCCAGCCTATGGACACAGAGCGGGCCTGGCCGGCCGGGCCCTGAAACCCCAGGACTGCGTGGGCGGCCCACGTGTGATCTTGGTTATCGAGCTGGTGTGTGCAGGATTCAGAAGTTGCCTGGTTACAGACCGTGGTGGCCGTCAGAGTGGCACGTGTTGGACTGCCGTGGGCCACGGGTCGTGGGGCGCTCCCTGTCCTTGTGGAGTGAAGTAGCACACATGTCTTTCTGGCTAGAAAACGTGAGAGTGTGTAGAGCTCTGTTCCTAAACCTAAGTTCACTGTCAGGTAGAAACGGGCAGTAAACAGTCCAGAATTATCTTGTCGCACGTGCCGTGGGTCTCTTTCGAAGCTTGTCCCGTACATCGTGTGCAGACGTGGTGAAGGTTATGCCGCCGACTCGGCCTGGGTGGTGCCCGTCGAGGGGCAGGGGACACAAGGGCCGCTGGCAGGCGCCTGGCCGGGGCGGGCTGGTGGGCCTGCTCCTCAGCCTGTTCTGTCTTCCCCCCTCTGTGTGTCCAGAGCAGCCATCAGCAGGGACCCTTTCTACGAGATGCTGGCAGCGAGGAAGAAGAAGGTCTCGTCCACAAAGCGACACTGACTCCGCCCCGCGAGCGGTGCCGGCGCGAGAGGCCCCGGGTTCTCCCTCCCGTCCCCGCACGGACGGGGCGGGCGGCCAGGCAGGGCTGTCCCCTGCTGGCCGCCACCCTGAGTCCCTGGAGACTGGCTTCAGCTTTGCTGTTGGTTTTATGTGGGAGAAGCGAGGAGTTCGCACGGGGGAGGGGCCCGACGCCCGCCAGCCGTGGGGTCGTGAGCTTCTCTCTCTCCAAAGACCGGGGCCCCTGCCAGCGCCCCGGCCTCCTCGCAGGCCTCCCGCTCTGCGGGTCTCAGAGCAGAGCCCGAAGCCAGCTGTTTACCTCGCGGTTGTTTCCTGTGCAGGAGCCTTCGCCCCGGCACCGCCAACACACGCTGTCGATGTCGTGTTCTACGTTAAGACAAAGCGGAATGGAAGAGAAGCCACGTACTATAAAGATATATTTTTGTTTTTTAAAGAGAGAAAAAGCTAAAGCAGAGCTGTTCAGAGGCGTTCTGCCTGGGCCGGGGGTGCAGGGCGGAAGCTCCCGGGCAGCCGCTGGCGGGGCCGGCTTCTCGCAGCCCGAGGCCCGGCCGCTCCTGCCCCTCCGTCCCGGGCGCTGGGGCGCCGAGGGCAGCGGGGCATCGCCGGACTCGTGCATTTTGTCCCTTTCGGGGTTCCTTCTTGCCGGGCTTTAAAATGCCACGTCAGCATTTTCCCTTGTGCTAAATGCCCAGTAACCAAAACTGTGAGGGAGGCGGTGCCCCGGCCGCTGGGACGACGCCTGTTTCTTCCGCGTTCCCCCCACCCCCACCCCGAGCTACAGTCCTCGTTTTAGAGGAAGGAGCAGGTCTTACCGGATCACCTTAGGTCTTCAGCTTTTTCTGCCTCAACTCTGGCCCCGACCTGGACTC